>JAJLXN010000009.1:0-536124 GCA_030571295.1 [Candida] citri | reverse complement strand
AGAATACTTTCTTCGATTTGATGCAGCGTTTTTTTTTTTTTTTTTTTTTTAACTTCAATTTATCTCTAAGGAACCAAATTAAATTTGATATTTCACAGGATTGTAGTTTTGATAATCTAGATTGACATTTCAATATTAGACCCTTCTGTCAATTGATAAGCGACTCATACATTTCACATCATTAAGTCTTTTTTTGTTACAAATTGCAGATTTGAGGACTCTCAATCCCGCTATCTACACCTATTAGATCTGGCTAGTCAAAGGGCATTAACGTAATTTCAAGAATCATGTTTGTCCTCAATACAACCTACTCCCACCCATGATCCACTTAAACGCATAAATCTCTAAACTCTCAAGATCAATCCTCACAGTTATGTATGTCCACGAATTTTCTCTCACACCTACTCATACCAACCCATTAAAACCATCTATTAATTCCATATCTATAAATCATTATTCCATATAAAAAACCATTAGAAGAGCCATTTGACTCTCACATACATGCATGCAACTGCCACAGCTCTGTAAATGAAGAGACATGCAACCATTCCACCAAAAGCACTGCCCAAGTTTGCCTTCAATTTATACATGCTCAACACTTCATCACCAGTATTAAGGACACATCCTCCTCCAGGGCAAGAAAAGGTCTGACCATCAAAGCCCATGTTGACACAGATCTGGACAACATACTTAATTGGACTGATGTAGTTCCAGGCCTTGAAAAATTCTGGCATTTGCAAAGACATTGTTCCTGCCATAAAGATAGCAACAACAAAGAGATTGGTCAAGATATTTGTGGCCAATCCCAAGTGCTTCACTAAACTGTTGAAAACTATTCCCAAAGATTCACCAGTGTTCACACAGACAAATGACGATAAGAGCATTGCAAAGAACATTCCTGCCGTACGAGGTAAACCGATACCAAAGACAACAAGAACAGAGAAGAACAAACATGGAATGAGCTCATATGGGAGCTCAACAAGTGTGTAAGCCATGGAGAACACTGGCACTCCGTAAGTTTTATCCTTAAACTCTTGGTGGAAGATATCTCTTTGATATGGGTAAAGTGAAACATTGTTCACCAATCCACAGTAGTAGAGATTGACAACACTTTGAGTTAAACCCAAAATGTTGGAAATACCCGCTTGATTATGCTTGAGCGGAGCAAAGAAAAGAGCATACACGACAGCCAAGAAGATGACTTGGAAAGTACGTGCTATCATGACATCCTTAGCTCTGTGGGAAATCTTGAACTGTCTGCTGCAGACGGTTTTGAAAGCGACCATAAATGGCGCTGGTACAGCTCCATACTTGTCAAGATCAACCCATTCGCCATATCCAAGTACACGTTTGTTTTCGTGCGTTTGTTCTTCCCATGACTTGATCAAGTACTCAATACGAGCTTGAGATTCCTCTTTGGTTTCACGAAGCTGGAGAGAAACCAAATCCAAAACAAAATCGGCCATGTTAACTTCTGGAGGGTGTGGGAAGCCTTGAGAAGAAAAATATTCGGGAATTTTCACGACTGGTCCATCGTAGACAACGAAACCTCCACGAGCAAGCAAGACCAAAGATTCGAACTGAGCGAAGATTTCTTTGCTTGGCTGGTGAATAGTAGAGATGATCGTGGTTCCAGAAGATGCTAACTCTCTCAACAAGGTCATAATCGAAGCAGAAGTTGCAGAGTCAAGACCAGAAGTAGGCTCATCCAAGAACAAAATCTTTGGACGACTCAAAAGTTGAATAGCAATAGAAACACGTCTCTTCTCACCTCCGGAAATACCCTTGACTGTGGAAGAACCCACTGGAGTCTCAGCACAGTCCGTAAGTCCGATTTGTCTCAAAAGGTGAGAAATGTACATCGGGATATGTGGATGCTCTTCAATAGGCAACCTCAAACGGGCCTGGTAAAACAATGTCTCTCTTACAGTCAATTGTGGGATCAACAAATTGTCATGTTGGGTCACATAAGCGGAAATCGTCGAAATATCCGCAGTTGAAACCTCTTGCTCTCCGTTGAGGAAGACAGATCCGTTTCTTGTGAAAGTTGACGATTTAGGAAGTCTAGAAGCCAAGAAGTTCAAGAATGTCGTTTTGCCTCCTCCGGAAGGGCCCATAATGACATTGACTGCATTTGCTTGGAATGTGGCTGTGATATTATTAAGCAAGATTCTTGATGTCTTTTTAGCGAATAGGCTTTGGGTTTCCTTCACTTTCACAGCCAAAGTGACGTTTTTCACATTGATCGAAACAGGATTGTTGTTGACCAAGTCCTTCTCTTCGCCAGAAGATTCACTTGACATAAAAGCCGACAGTTTCACACCTTTAACAGCGTTACCTTCACCACCAATTGTGTTCTTTCTCTGTTTTGCCACGGAAACGTCAAAGTTTCTAAAACGTAAAACAAGGTAAGTCATAAAGTTAAAACCAACAACCCAAACACATAAGTATCCGATAGGTGCACCAATCCAACCTTCAGGGAAACCAAGCACACCCAATTGATAATGACCAGTATACTGCAAGCAATTAGCATCGCCAGCTGGATATGGACATTTACCTTCCCAACCAGTGTATTGATTCGAAGCCAATGCACCGAAAGCATACCAGAAGTATGCAATGTACTTGACCCAACGGACGTAGACAGGCATTGTCTTAGAGTTGACAAAGTAACCACAGCCGGAATTTTGAAGCTGATAGAAAAGATTACTGATCAATGCAGATGTCAGGAAATCCGTTCCGAGGGAGAAACACAACATACCAGTAGACATAGCCAACACAGCCATCAAAATGGTAATAGTAATGTAAATACCAAAGTATGTGGCCACACCAGTATCGTCATAAGTTTCACCCAATCTCAAGCCCCACATGAAGTAAGAAATTACACCAAAGATTAAACTGTAAGGTAAGTCCTCGGTTACAAACTTAGCCAATCTTCTTGAAATGAGGAATCCAGGAATAGAAACACACTGTTCTCTGTATTCCTTGAGGAAAAATACACCGTCGTGAGCCCAAAGTCTCTCGATTTCCAATGGAAGTGGAGCAAATCCAATCACCTCAAGCATGGTGTACAACATCGAGGTAATCGAACGAATACCCGACAAATTTGGCTCAGGTTTATAGAACAACCATCCCAAAATGAGCACCAAGACTAAAGAACCTCCATTTAATCCAAAGAATGTAGCTCTGTCTCTGATGGAAAGAAGGAAAGTTCTTCTTGTTAAAACAATGATCTCTCTCCAAAGAGGAAGAGGATGCATTGGCTTGAAAACCTTCAAATTTGACTGGAAGTGTTTCCTTTGTTCATCTGCTGTCAACGTCAACTGCACTGGGTTCCGGAGCTTCCATTCCTCAATTAATGCTCCCATAGTTCTTGCTGACTCGAGCTCCTTCTCAGCTGATGTGGTATTTTTGACCGATAAATGCATAATTTGGTTGAACATACCAAAGGAGTCAACATCTTCACCAACACCACTCACAATAGACTTCTTTTCGAGCTCAGTGAAGTAATCTTTCGAATCTTCAAGCGATCCGAAATAGACCATTCTTCCTCCACGAGCTAAAACACACAATTTGTCGAAAAGAGCGGCAATTTCGCCTCTAGGCTGGTGAATCGAAAGAATGATGGTAATTCCAATTTCCAGCGATGCCAATTTCCTCAAAACGGAAACAAGCGTCAATGCAGAAGTGGTGTCAAGACCTGTAGTAGGCTCATCCAAGAAAAGGAGCTGTGGCTTCGAAAGAAGCTGGATAGCCAACGACGTACGTCTTTGCTCACCTCCAGAAAGATTGATTGTGCCCGAAAACGACCTGACAATCTCGTCTTTTCTGCGTTCTAGCTCCAAAAGCCTCAAGAGCGACAGAACCAATTGATCTCTCTCGTTTTTGGTAGCATGCGAGAGCCTTAGTTCCGCCTGGTAGTCCAAGGTCTCTCTCAAAGTCAACCCCGCCAAGAAAGTGTCTTCTTGCTGCATGTAAGCAGTCGTAACCCTATCCTTCCCGACTGATTGAGTCACCGTGTAGTCAACACTACCAGTGAACTTTATCGTGGCATGATTGATGTTGATTCTCTGGGCCAAGACATTAAGCAAAGTCGTCTTTCCAGCACCAGATCCTCCCATAATTGCCATCAAGTTATGTTCGGGAAGTTTAAACGAAACATCCTTTAAAATGTAGCTGTCTCCACATTCTTTGTCGCGTGCTTGAACAGCAACACTGAGGTTATTCACAGCAACAGCAACACGTTTTTGAGGATCAATGCCGAGTGAATCGGATCCTTCAAAATGTTGGTCAGACATTGTCAATTGAACCGTTAGATTTGTCGAAAAGGGATGGGATAACTTTAAATAGTTTGCTCATCGTGGTTAAAATTCCGACGGAATTTCAACGGAATTTCAACAAAGGTAGTCGTACTTCATGAACCGACCTCGATCCGAGCGGCTATTGTGTTCTCTCGTATACGCAGTGCATACCGTACGGTCTGGACGGGTCTTTTCATGGGGTTGGCAAAGAAAAAATAAGGAATGAGGTGGCACTAGAGAAAGTTAAGGTAGTGATATTCACCGAGTCGGAGTGTTCGGCCCAGGGCACGTAGAATTGACCTTGGCAGGTAGCGAGAGACATGAGGATGGTTCTTTATGAGCCTCCTCAAACAAAGAATGATTCTGACTGACTATTTTTAGTGGTTAGCTAATGGAATTCGGCTATTGTAATAGCGAGGTTAGGAGGGACCATAGTTGACGGAATTCGGCTGTAAATTAGTTAGAAATGTCAAGAAACTCGTCATGAAATTCCAAGTCTTGGTGGTCTCAGTGGCCCAATTAGGCAATTGACACGATTCAAGACAAGCTGGTCACGGTTATCTGTAATAAAGTGGATGGTTTGAATTCAACATGACTATAGCAAAGTCCATTGATTTATTTAGATTAGTAAATTTGACCTAGCAAGGAGCGTACTACACAGAAATGGAGATTCCTGGTTAGGGGCTTCAAAGCTCAACAAACGATCAACAAAGGATCAATTACCGTGGTATTCTGAGTGGTTTAGTGGTCAAAGGCGCTGATGAACGAGCGTTCTTAATCAATTAGGCGTGGCTGGTTATCATTTGGGGACTGGTTTTGGAAGTTTTAGATAATGAAGATCTAGAACCAGGAAATTGAATTGTTTCTTGAAGCCGTGTCTTGGGATGGGTTTCCCATAAAGCTAAGCAGGGTCCTCTTGTGATTTTTGATTATTGATTTTCAAAAATAGACCAGTTCCAATTTTTTCTTCAACATAAAGCTCAAAAAGGTCCAAAAGCACATGGTTGTGCAACCATTTGATCTTTCCTTTTGATTTCGTTGTCCTTTTTTCACTTTAAAAAGTTGATTTTACTTCCTTTTCATGATAAAGCTTCCAAATTTTGAAAGAATCGAATTAGAAAAATTAATTGAACTAGATTCATGCCTCCCTGCCTTCTGACTTCAAATTCGGCAAATTTTGTCGCCCAAAATTCTTCCAATAATTCCAAATGAGGCAGGCATCTCATCACGAAGAGTTCCCAGTCATGCAAGAGAACCAAATCCTAAGCCAGACCACAAGAGGAACTGAAATTCACTCGGAAAATTGCTCTCAAGTGGAGCTTCTTATTTGTAACGACATGCACCGAAATGTAGGGGCTAATAAGAAGAACAGCATAGCAAGCTAGACCAAAATATTGATTTGAGCCACAGACCCTGGCGAAAATAATTTTAACGTGAAATTTCAACTGGAAAAAAATACAAAGAGTTGGAAAGTCATTTTGTTTTAAGAATTTTCAATGTTCATCGCCAATTATGATTGACGTCTAGTCGGAGTTTGGGAAAATTCTAAGCCTTTTTCACGAGTATCTTCATTTACAAATCCAGAACCAACAGATACGATATTAGATTTACTGCTTGACTCAAACAAGCCGTGTCAATGCATTACAGATGAAATTTCAGCAAAAATTGGCCACATTCTTGCAAAGAATCCTTGCTGTCGAAAGCCAAAATGGTGGCTTTTCGATGCACCCTTTGTCGGAGGCTCGTCCGAGACCTCTGATTTTCTTTTGATTTTTATTTTTTGAAGATCTTCGACCCTTCCTATCCCCACCAAAGATCTTTCTCTAGTCCCCAGTGACGTATTGCTTATGCTTCTACATTTCCCGCTTGCAGTTACTTCAAAACTGCCAACATACCAGTCGCATTCGCCTCATGGATCGACCAGAAAATACCTGCTGCATGTTCTTTTGATCGGATTTGTTTGTCAATTATGGCGCAGAAACCGATCTTCTTAGCTCTATCTACGGGAGATTATCCGATTGACCTGGGCGGGCTTGGTCCCGGATTACCTATTGGCGGGTTCGGGAATAAGCTGCCCCCACAATTTCAGGTTACTGATATGCGATTACGAGTCGCTTTCATAATATTTGGTTTGAAAACTCAGGTGATATTTTTTGAGGGCCTTAAATTTTTTGAAGTCCTGTGATTGGGCCCATGATTGACGTTGGAAAATACTATGGCACTGGCGTGGGCTTCTTTCAGTGTTTCACTTGTGGAAAAGTCAGATTTTCCATGCTGTGAGGTCCCCCAAATATTGGGCCTCATAGCGTGGCTTTGGACGTGAAATTCAGTTAAAATTGCTAAACTTGCCAATTTCGCCCATGACCCTGACTGGCTTGACTCTTATTTTTTGACCTGCAATTCTTCTATGTCAAAAGTTTCTCGAAAAACCCCGTTGTTTTTCGCCTTTAATAATTGCATTGTTCTTCCCCAACATTGTCTAAAGTGATCGCCGCTCGTGCCCAATTTACTAGCAACATTTTTATCATACCATCTGAGATTTTCGATCCGTTTCCGAAGTTAAAAATTATTTTTTTGGCTTGTGGCTGAGGCATACCGGGAAAATCAAGGGATTGTTAGCGCAATTCTCGTCTGCTACTTCCCGTCCCGTGAGAGTTTTTCCGGACGGCGTTTTCATTCTTCTTCTACTAAGACTTTTAAACGGTCATAGGTTGCATGAGAATGAGGTTACCCTGTGATATCAGCAATTGGAACTGGGTCATTTATTTGAACGCCTTCTATGCTCGTAGTGGGCAAATCCTAACACGCCGTGCATGGGAATTCTATTGTGTTTAGCTACCGGGTAGATCTTGGACCCGATCCGGCCGCGGGCAAGAATAGTGAAAACCGTAATAGCGCCAGGGTCTTAGACGTAGGCCTTCGTCATCGATATTTGACCTATGACAATGCGGCTCCAGTGTTTGCATGACACGGCCCTGGCCTCATAACAGGAGCCCAAGCCCACTGCGGTAGACTTCGTAAGCCCTACGTAGACCAATGCCTCTAACGATAGAACCAAAGACAATGCGAAGTTTATCAGTTAAAGTGGCAGCGAAACAATTCTAAATTAATGGGCTCACTCCGAATAGCCCTAGCTAGGTCTTTGTGACTACGAGCTGGCGGGGCTAAGCATCGGGAATAATGTCGCAGGCGAAGCGGCTGCGTCGCCGCAGGAAGCACAGGCACGTACAATAGCCAGTGTTGGTGATGTGCAGTTGCCATTGTGTGCCCTGGGCATAGAATACGGTGGACAATCACTGCGAATTAGCCGTAAAAGCAAGAGACTTTCTGATCGTCCCACTGCAATGTGGCTCGTGGAAGGCAGTAAACCACCATTGTTAAGACGTTCGCTCTTGGAAACAACCTCCCCACAAATCCGGAGAAACGTATACCCCAAATTGGAATTTAAACCTAAACTAATTTTTGCTACCCGAGAGGTACCCGCACCCGACGGGGCGGCTCCACGTCAGCCAAATGTCAGGTAACACATCACCGCCTTCATTTACCACAGGTGAGGGCAGTTTGCAGCTCCTCTGCACCTTGTCAGTAATTTTCCAAGGAGTATTTTCACAGTAAACTATGCATCATATGAAATTGATGGACACTGGTTGCGCACATTCGGAACCTAGCCGGGGATCTCTGAAAGTTAAAGAACCTTTTAGGTGGCTGTGCTTACAAGTGCTACAAATCGCTTGTTCTTTAAACTATGGATTTATCAATGTTAAGGCGGCTAACCCACACTGAGGCGAGTTTGTTGCACCATGTTTGTTAAACGAGATTGCTTCCCCGGATATCACTAGATGAGGAAATCTCCCAACAACCCTATGTAAATCATCTGGCTTAGGTTTTATTTTTTAGAAGACTCAATGGCTCAAGTAGGCGCCATTGCCAAAACTTCGTTAGCTGACAATTTCAGGAGCTGATAACGACTATTACCCGGGATGCATCGGAAATGTCAAGGGTGACGGTGACATTGCCGCCAACAAAATCCGAGCCATTCTGAGTTGTAACTGGGGAAATCTACAAGTGAAAGTGTTAATGACCATGACTATTTTGTTCTATTACCGGACCAATCGTAAATTCGTAAGTTGAAGCATTGCAGAATCCCATGCAAGCGGGGCATTGAGTGGGCCTCACACTTTCTTGGAGCGGTTTCTCTTGCTTTTTCCATTCATATGGGTTTTGTAATGTTGCATACAATTGTCCTGGCGGGCGAAACGGGCCCCACACTGTGGCCATGGACACGTGTGTTTTCTTTCGCCAGTGTGAGTTCTGTTGTGACGAGCAAGATGGCCCAGGGTAGTGAAGGAACGACCACACGTCTTGCATGCGTGCTTGCGTCTGTTGATAGCTTCAGCGGCAGGAGGATCGACGGTCTCAGGCGATTTGGATTCCACGGAACGTGAAGGCGGCGTCATCACCAACTCAACGGAGGCTGGTGGCGTTGGAATGTCGTGACTAGCAGGTGCCAGCAGCGGACGGATGATGCGAGGCGCAACCACTTGCTTTGAGGCTTCAGAAGCAAAAACATAGTGGACTGGCTGAGGCTGAGAGGGGATCAGCGTAGCCGTGGAAAGCGTTGGAGACAATTCCATTGGACGGTAGTAGCCGGCATTGGCTTGTGGAGGAAGTGGTTGGTGGTTGAGCGAAAGCAACAACTCGCTAAACGAAGGTAGACGAGGAGCTGGGAGGTTTCTGGATGCAATCATGAGGTAAGAGGCTATGAAGGTGAAGGAGGATCAGCAGTTGAAGTGGTGAAGATTGCTGATGTGGAAAGGAATTGCCAATTGAAAAAGCAATGAGACTAAAAAAAGATGAATGAGTGATGTGAGTATAAAGAGAGGGGCGACAAAATGTGATGGAATTGAACTATTTAAATAAGAATGGGTTAAGATTTCGATGTCCCCTGCTTCTTATGCATCATGCATTGTAGAGTGTGCCTTAGTACCACCCGATCGGGGTACTTACATAAACTTCGCAGCTCGCGCATGAGATGCAATGCAAGTCCTGCGGTATGGGTAACCTACCGTCCAACGGTCCACAGCACGTCCGCGGTACAGATCTGGGTTATGAGTCCGCCTCTTGCAAACAATAGCAGTTCTAGACACCTGTTTTTCTTTTACAATGTTTGCAACAGGGTAGGTTGTGGTGCCAGTGGTCATTGCCAAGCGAACTTAGTTTCTAGCGATGGCTCACTCGTCTGGTAACACGGTAGGATGCATTGCCGTGCAGAGTTTTTAAGCATGCCGTGCACCCTGGCAGGATTCCGCAGAACAAGGCCACATGTCGCAACTGGTGCTGCCCCAAACCAAGGGTCTTATCCACCGCCGACTCCACTTGCAGGTTCATGCGTCGCGGTTGATCCTCAACAACCATGCGGGCCGCTAATGACAGCAATCACGACACTTACGCCGATGATCACACTGCGAGTTATGAGCCGTTCTAGCCACCCCCATCATCCTTAAGCCCGAACTCCCCTCGACGGTAGGTCGCATGTAACCTGGTTAAGACATGTGAAGCTGATTGTACGTCAAGGCCATATTGTCCTCGACACAGGCTGCCGTCAATTACGGTGACTAGTTTACGGCTAGGTGCAGATCAGCAATAGCGGAGTGCGGGCATACACGCGGCGCTGATGTACAACCGTGCCGCTAGCAGTTCCAAATAATATTCTTGTCCTGCATCGGCCATACGACCAGGTGGAAAATCATTTCCACTACCATGGCTACCACCATAACCACATGTTTAAGGTTTGTTCCCTTGCAAAGAACAATTACGACGCTTGTTCTTTCAAAGGCTCCTCATGATGTACCGTAAAGCCCGAAATTTCCTTGCTCAGGCGCCACTTTACCCCAGGCTACCCGTTCGGCTCATGGTCATGTGACTGCGCACGTGAAGTTGCGACCAATGACAACTTTTCCCTATAGTAGCATAGATCGAGGGTCCTACTGTCGAGAATTAGCAGCTTCAATGTTCTCCACAAAGCCAAATTTGCGCTTAATTGCTGCTACCCGCTCGTCCTTGGGATGTGCTACGCGTAACATCCGCATTGCGACAAGTCCGGAAGAGTTTAAGGTGCCGTTTGTTCCGCTCGTGGCCGACGGCTTCTCCGAGGCAATTGGTAACACGCCTCTTCTAAGACTTCCCCGTATTTCCGACTCTGTGGGAAGAAACATCTATGTGAAGGCCGAATACATGAATCCTGGTGGTTCTATCAAGGATCGTGCTGCCAAATTCATCGTTGATGATGCCGAAAAGAAGGGCCTTATTAAGCCTGGTGGAACTATCGTTGAAGGTACCGCAGGTAACACTGGAATTGGTTTAGCCCATGTCTGTCGTCTGCGTGGCTACAATTGTATCATCTACATGCCTAACACCCAATCTCAGGCCAAAATTGAGACGTTGAGACTTCTTGGAGCCGAGGTTCATCCAGTTCCGGCTGTTGCGTTCGACAATCCACAAAATTACAACCACCAAGCCAAGCGCCATGCGGAGCTGCTTGAAAATGCAGTCTGGACAAACCAATTCGATAATACTGCCAACAGACAAGCCCATATTGACACTACAGGACCAGAAATCTGGGCTCAATTGGACGGTAAGGTCGATGCATGGACCTGTTCGACCGGAACTGGCGGTACTTTCGCTGGTGTTACCCGTTACTTGAAGACAATGTCTAATGACGTTAAATGTGTGCTTGCTGACCCTCCTGGATCGGTGTTGTACTCCTACATTAAGAGCAATGGTAAGGACATTGTTCGTGGAGGCTCATCGTTTACCGAAGGTATTGGACAGGGTCGTGTCACCGACAACTTGGGCCCAGACATTGAGTTGATTGACGAGGCAATTCAAATCTCCGACGAAAAGTCCATTGCCATGTTGTACCGTTTACTTGATGAGGAGGGAGTGTACGTTGGAGGCACCAGTGCGTTGAACGTGGTGGCAGCCATTGAAGTGGCGCAGTCTTTGCCAGAAGGCGCTAATGTCGTCACCGTTTTGTGTGACTCTGCTCACAAATACAGCGCTAGAGTTTTCTCTAAACAATGGCTTCATGACAAGAATTTGTGGGAAGCTATTCCTTCACACTTGCACAAGTATGCTGTGCTTGAGTAAAGAATGCCGGGCCAAAATTCCTTGTTAATGCAGGTAATCGCGGTTACAGGCGCTGGTGCATATGCGCAGGGTTTTCAGTGTTCATCTGAGGTCAGACAGCATGAAATACATAGCTATTCTCTGTGGTACGGTAGTGTGATGCCTCAATTATGTGGGCTTTTCCTCTTGTTAACACAATTTGCTTTACGCGATGGTTACCACTTTATTTCGTAGTTGAATCGTCATCTGCGTCGGTGTTGCTCGTATCGATCCCACCGCCTTCGTCAGACCCCGACGGTTCCGCAAATTCTCGGCGGGCCAATCCCTGCGTACACCTCGCGTGCACATACCTCGATATTTGGACCCGCCAATTCATTCTGTTTTTCATTGGTCCTTATCTCTGCAATCCTGGTAGCCATCCGGTGCGTTTCATACGCGAGGCTAGCAGAAAAACTTCAGCCTACGTCCCTGTCACAGATGCATACTCTTTGCAGATGCGAAGCATGATGCAAGCTAGTCGCAGGATAACACTCAGTAGTACGTCAATGCCATGAACTAGGCGTCTCCTATTCAAGACTCGCATGCATTAGGGGAACGCGATCTGGAGAGGCATTGGCAACGGCAAACAATTACCTCTTTTGGTTATATAGGGCGACACCACGAGACACTTACAGGTCAAATTTGCAGACGGCGCGTCCATCAGTGCGGGTTCCAATTCCGCACATACTACTGAAATTTCAAGCCCACACTCTTCAGGGAACTTTGCGTCATTAAGTCTTTCGTATATGTCAGAGCCATGTCTCTGGCATATTATCGAGGCTCATGGCTATGGTCCAGTTTGCGGCAATTGAACTTACCTTTTCAAGTAAATCCCGCAAGAGGTTTACCCTGGCTAAACACCCATACATCCTGTCCTTCCGATTGTCTTTGTTGTTTGCTACAAAGAGGGTCCTAACTCCGAGATCTTTTAAAGTTTATGCCATTGCCGATCTGCAAGGTTTGCTTACAAACACCTGTCACAAGTTATTCTTACCTACATACCCACTAAGATTCCCACTTCGTAATATCTTTAGTTCTGCGGTTTATCCATATTTTCTCGCTTCCAGCATCTGTATGTTCCAGCTCAGCCTTTCATGCCTCTCAATATTGGCGCATTCAATTATTCCGAAGTTTTTCACCACGTGGTTAGTTATTTCTTTGCAGATAAGTGTGTGCAGGACCATCGTCGATCTCTGACGCAAGAGTTGCTACCGGTAATGCATAATGTGCTGTTTGACAAGTGTGGCTCTTATGTCGTTAGCGACAGAGCGGGGTGGACCATATCGGAGTCGTCTGAGCCGTTGCGATCGCTGCGGAATGTTGATGGTCCAAACTACTTTTTTTTTTGCTCACTGGGCTCATCGGAAGATTTGCATGAGGCTAATTTTTTTATTACAGCAATTTCCCAAAGATCGTGCCAGTGGCTTCGCAGGAGGCTTAATATGCCGATAAATTTAGCATGCCTTTATTTTCAATGTCCACGGCACGAATCTGCCTGGCGGAAATGCTCGCTCCCGACTACTGTGGGAAGAATCTCGTTTCTGTATGTCTTCCTAAAACTTCATCTTCGCTCTGTGCGCAGGGCTGCTTAATCTTCATGCAGCTGGCAACAGCCGTACTGCGAAGAGTGTTAAACATTGCTAGAAAACCGTTTTTTTAACTACCCGTATACCGTCAAAATGTTAGGTATGAATGCATCGTAAATGTTTTTGCGATGACTTGATGAGCAAGGCTCAAAGTATTGTCTCTGAAGTGGTGTCACTAGCCTCATGATGCTGACTTACGGTAGTGGCAGTCAATCCCCGTCGAATGTTACTAAAATAACTTTATTAGGTCATCTCATTGTTTATTTCTTCTCTCTTGTGACATAATTCCTTTGTTGGTCTGCTTGACTTCGTACTCATCGATTGCGCATGCTTGCTATAGTGAACATTTTTAATATTTCAACTTTAAGCATAGCCCCGGGAAAGGCATCTGTACATTCCAGTATGTGGCAAAACTACTAGGGATGTGAAATAGTGTAGAGAATTTCTGGAAAACCCATGTGGGGGTGATTTTTCTTGGTGTTTCTGATTGCTCGCCTCGTTAGCTATGCACGGCTACTTCGTCCAACTTCGTTCCAGGTGTTGAGTTCAATGAGGGGTTTGTAGAAATTCTGAATCATGCCGATGGTTATCTCCATCGTTGCCACCCCGTAAATTGCCTTTTGAGCCCTTATGTCCTGGGTCATCAACCTTATGTCCGGAGGTAGGGCTCCATAACCGCATAAACTCCACTACTCAGTCATTCACAGAAAAAAAGTCGTTGAGTGATTAAACAAGGCTTATGCACATTTAGCCCCTGCAGTATGAGTATTCGTTGATGATGTCTTGTTTCTTCCCGCGCTGCACCATGGCCTAAGTCACAGAAAACAAGTTTAATCACTGAGGCAACCAAAACATAAGTTTTTGGAATAACCTTCATCACATTTGAATGCAGATGTCTGGCAAGCGTCTTGGCATGCACCTGATCGCCGGCTTTGATGCTGGTGATGTTGTTCTATAGTTGCAGCAGGTGCTGGTGAAGATTGCTGCGGTTGCATGAGATGGTTAGAAATTGTAGAGCATCAGAATTCCAAAGAAGCCCAAGAGATTTTTATTTGCTGATACTGAAAATGGAAATAAGTTTTGCGTTTTTTGAAGCTACGATTTTCCCCTGTTTTGGGCTGTAAGCGATGATAATATCTCTTGGAATTTATTAGTTGCTTTGAGATATTATTTTACTGCCATAAGGGTCCAATGCATGTATCGGGCATCATCGGCCGAATAATTTCATGTCTCATGGAATTCCACACACTAAAAATCCAACAAATCACGGGAAAACGTAATTCCATGGAACACAGGTGGCAGTGATCCGCCGCCTCCTACTTACGAGGTTTGAACAATCATGGAAGCCTGTAAAAACAATGAATCCATAAAAATAGCAAATTCTACAAGTCAAAGCGACGTTGATGTCGTACGGCGGTGAGAAAATAGAAAGTCACCTTCTTTGCAGGTGTTACAAGCACTGGACACGAAACCCAGCATAGATAACAATAGCCTTTTGGGACCCCGGCAAAAACTTTCCGATTTGCAAGTAAAACAATGTCACCTCTTCAGCATAATTCAAAACCACAAGGACCCTTTGCATATGTAGTCAAACCAGTTGTCAAGAGCTATTGAGAGCCCTGGAGGGCTTCTGGAATTGTTCGTATTGTATAGGGTTCTAGATCATTTGTGTAAGAACAATAGCGGAGTTGTTCGTTTCGAAAAGTGACAGCACTTGCGGTATGGAAGCTTCTGTTTGACAGGGGACAGATTTTTTGGAGAGAGGGGAGTGTTGAGTTGGAGTTGATGATTCAAAAAAGAAAAACATGTTGGTGATTTGGGGTATCGGGGAGAAGATAACAATCGGAAAAATTGCTGTATGGATATATCGGAAATTAGATAATATCCGAAGTTTTTGGGGCAGAATTTTCATCAATTTTGGTGGGAATTTTGAGGAAACTTCACCTGTGTGGGTGGGAGATGAATGCTCATGATTTTGAATCCGTTTGGCGTCAATTGAAGAGAAGATTTATGATTTTAAGCTTTTAAAAAGGGTCTAGAAGTCTATTCGTTTAGACTTGTAGCGGCTCTTAAACTCAAATTTAAGTTTCAGGCTAGTTTTGGTGAAGAATTCATCAACTTTAGCCATGTCAAATAAACTAACTCTCTGAGGTAGCTAACTTGAATTAACAAGGTAGTAAGAATTCGTGAAGAGATTCAAATTAATGGATCTCTTGCCAAGACAAAATTGAATTATTGTTTGAATGGACAAAGTTGGTGGAAAATCACAGGATCTAGGGGATGGAGTTTTGTCGCTTCCACAATAATTAAAGAAGGCCTTTGCAACTCATTTTAGGTCTGAATGACATTTTTGGTTTCAAAATGATGGTGGAAAATTATAGAAGTTAATTCTGCTAAGAAATGGATCAGTTTTAGTTGGAAAATCTTCTTATTGATGGTCTTTTCTAGTCACTGCCCCTCAAGAAAGGGCTCGAACCGTCAACAAAATCACACCAGACTCGTTGAAGCCTTAGAGAAAGAACCATCAACTTGGAAATCGTCTTCTTTATAACAAAAGTGGTGAAGAGTTTTATTTTTTTTCTAATTTTTAGTGGGAAGATTTAAGGCGGCTTATCCATGAACCTGAAATTGAGGAAATTTCTTATTATGCTGGATGAAAGGAAGGGATAAGAGAGAAGTGACTAAGGGAAAGGCTCTTCTTTAAGGGATAAATTAAATTCAAAGACGTCATGAAGTGGAAAAAAAGCTGAGGAAGAGTTGTTTTTTGTTCGAGATAGCCATAAGGATCTAAACGATATTTTTATGTCATGACTAGAGAAGAGGTCAGTCTAAAGAGAATAATGGGAGAGATGGTGACTGAGTGGCGTTACTAAGCGATTTTTCTTACAGTTTTTCCTTAAAGCTTTTTTGAAAGCTTTCATTTGAGTTGTTCATCAGTTAAACTTAACCCACGTTACATTCACAAGTGGCTAAAGAGTCTCCATAAAAACCACCCTGAGAGTTACGAAGAGAAATACGAAGAGAGCGATGTCAAAGGATTCAGGGAGGTCTTCACGAAACTAAGGAGGGAGACAAAAATCCAGTCAAAAAAATTATAAGGGTCATCATGAATTACAACAAGAGATTATCCATGGAAAACGGTCTATGATGAAATGATTGCTATAATGAATTGCCCCACAATATCCATCAGCCACATCGATTTGAAATTTTGAAATGACTTCCAGTGTCTCTAAAACTCCTGAAAGATT
This sequence comes from [Candida] citri, assembly GCA_030571295.1. Taxonomy (NCBI): domain Eukaryota; kingdom Fungi; phylum Ascomycota; class Pichiomycetes; order Serinales; family Metschnikowiaceae; species [Candida] citri. The sequence continues at coordinate 519,825 of JAJLXN010000009.1, read as the reverse complement.
ATATTTGACTAGCTTTGGGTTGTTTGTGTTTCACTTTTGGGGGTTTGATGATGGACGTATCCTTACTTAAAGGGCCTGTAAACGTTAAGCGAGGCAAACGAAAGATGGAAAAGATTGGCCTTTCTTCAAAGGCAGTCGATAAATGAAGGAAACCTTGAAAGTTTGACATACCTATTAATTTCAAAAAATCAAATATCACAAAAAAAAATTGATTTTTCCCATCTCCACCAGACCCTTGCATTCAACCCATATAACCGAAGATGAAGTTGAAGAAGATTGGCCTTCTTTATAAGTCAGTCGATGAATGAAGAAGACCTTGAAATTTCGGAAAATCCTTCAATTCTAGATTGAAAACTTCAAAAAGATATTCATTTTTACATCTCCATCAGGCCCTTGCATTCCATATAACCGAAGAAAGAAGATGAAGAAGAGATGGCCTTCTTTATAAGTCAGTCCATAAAAGAAGGACACTTTGAAACTTCGAGATATCTCACAATTCTGAATACTTAAAAATTACAAAAAAAGAATGATATTTCCACCTCCGTCAGACCCTTGCATTTAGCCCGTGTAACCGAAGGAAGAAAACATCCACAGTAATTTAAGCGAGATCGCCAGAATTTTTAAGAACCAATAAAAGAAAAGAAAAAGAAAATTCATTGAAAAATGTATATTCTTCAAATTTAAATAAAATTGTCAACTTTTTCTATGTTAAAAACATTCATTTTTTTGCATTTCTCACTATGAGCAACCACTCAGTGCGGCCCCTCCTCGATCAACAAAGCCAAATCAATCGTATTTTTTTTTTGTTGTTTTTTCGCATCCAAACGGTTGATCCACATCACGTGACCTACAATATCCACCAGGGGAGATCCAGATAAATAGGTGCCATGAAAAAGGATCAATTGAGGTAAAAACAAAGAAAAAAAAATAGAAAAAAAATCACTTCCCCTCAATGAACTCATCCCTACCTCCTTAAAGGAAATATTCCAAATCTTTACCTCCTGAAGGGGCCCCCCTCTCCACTCCCCTCGTGAGACTTTAACTAATCACGTGACTTCATCACCTTCTCACATACCTCCAAATTTTTCTGCCGTCTTCACTATTGACACCTCTCGCCCTCCGATCTACAACCACTGTCGAGCTTCCACCAGTAAAAAAAGTCGACAATTTTTTAGAGTTCTAAATTCTCCAACTTTAGCTCTTATTCCCGGTGAGATTACCCAACCCCCTTATTCCCGACGCTCGACTGTCTGGAGGCCCCACCAACTTACAAGTTCATCCACAATTCGCCACATTTTAACCCGATAAAACCCGCCACTTCCCATGGATCAGCAAATCCAGCAGGCGGTCGAAATCGCATTAAGCGGAACTGCCGATCCGCAACTAAAAAACCAGGCGTTTCAGTTTATTAACGAGATCAAGTCCACAGAAGAAGGTTACAAAACATGTGTGGATCTTTTAATTAGCTCGGGCTCCAAAGGCACCAAATTGCACGACGGGCTCAAATTCTTCATTTTGCAAGTTATAGACGAAAATTTGGATAAGTTATCCCAGGAGCAGTTGTATACTTTAAACACAAACTTGTTCACGTTATTGAGCGACATTGTGTCGATGGATTTGAACGACGAGGTGTACATGAGAAACAAACTCAGTGATATTTTCGGCAGAGTTTTCTGCTACGTGTATCCACTGTTAAATGTTGATTTTTTGAAGTCGTTATTGTTGATGACCCAATCTGGAAATCAGCTTTGTATCGATTATTACTTGCGTATCATCATTGCCATCCATTTTGAGGTTGGAGACAAGCTCATCTCGAGATCTAAGGAGATCCATGACCGTAACACAATTTTGAAAGATTTGATCCGTGAACGTGACATGGCTCTGCTTGTTTCGAGCTGGAAGAACATCTTGACCACAGTTAAAGACCCTGTGTTGTTGAATAATGCATTGAAAATCGTGGGCTACTACATCAACTGGATGGAGATCAGTTTGTTTATCCAAGACGGCTTTTTGAGCATCATTTACGACTTCTTGAAGCTGCCTGATTTGAGAAACCAAGCATGTCTCACACTCATTGAAATCATCTACAAAAAGATGAAGCCTGCCAACAAATTACAGCTTATCAACTTGTTAGACTTAACTTCCATCATTGGAACCGCCAACGACGACGATTTGGACTTCATTGAGAACTTGGCAAAGTTGGCCAACCAAATTGGTCTTGAATTGACCATTGTCTTGGAAAACGACTCTTCTCTCTTCTCTGAAATCAACGTTCAATTCCTCAAATTGTGGCCAATCATTGTGGAGTTCTTGGGCCATGAATACGACGATGTTTCTCAGCAAGTATACCCATTTATCCAACAATACCTCTTAATTTCCAAGAAATTCCCTGCATTAATTTCCGACGAGTTATTGTCGACTTTGTTGAGAAAGATCATCGAGAAGATGAAGTACGACGAGGATGACGATGGTTTTGATGACGATGAACAATTCTTGGACATCCGTCAAAAGTTGAAGACTTTCCAAGACACCATCGCCGTGTTGAGACCACAAATTTACTTGGAGATCGTTCCAGCCATCATTGAGAACTCCATTTTTGGAGCTAACCAATCCAGCTGGATCTCTGTGGACTTGGGTCTCTTCGAATTGAGCAACTTCGCCGACTCCTTGAAGAACAACCTCATCAATGTTCCAAAAACCGAGATTTCCACCTCGAAGCCATACCAAGCTGTTCAGGATTTGTTGATCAAAATCATTAATAACTTCAACTTGATCAATCACCCAAAGAACCAATTAGGTTTCTTCGAATTGATCATCCGTCATTTCAGCACTAAAAATTTCACTAATACTACAAACACCAGCATGGAGGAATTGGTTTCGAAGATCATCAAATTATTCTCAGATTACGGTTTGTTCAACAGCGTTGAAAGCGTGAGATTGAGATCGTGGTATCTCTTTTTCAGATTTGTCAATGCTACCAAGCCAAAAATCAGCAGCTTTGTCCTAGAAGACTTGCTCCTTAAGTTCCAACCATTGCTCGTTATCAAGGCTGAATTGCCAACTAGAGACGACGACGATGACTTGATCGAGAGCGGTAACTTCAACAATCAATTGTACTTGTTTGAGTCCCTCGGAATGCTTGTTGCTATGACCGACACTCCATCAGCCTCTGCCAAGTTCGTTGACATCATGTTCCAGCCTCTTTTCAGCAGCTTGGAAGCATGCATTTCTCGTGATGATAAAGACGTCAACCCATTAATTCCTTTGCAAGCTCATCACTCGTTGATGGCCATTGCTACCATCATCAGGGGTCTTGACAACCAAGCTCCAGGCAGACCAGACTCCCTCAAGACCAATGAGGAGTTGAGAAACAAAATCATCAACACGGCACAAGTTGTTCTCATCACTTTAGAAAACTTCAACAAGTTTGAGAGCGTCAGAGATTCGTCTCGTTACGCTTTCGCTAGATTGTTGCCAATTATGGATGTTGGAGGTAGCGCCCACTTGAGCAAATTGATCTCTTTGATTTTGGCCTCGCCAAACTTGAAGATGCAAGAACTTGGAGACTTCTCTGGTTTCGTTGGTCAAATAGTGCATCAATTCAGAAACAACGACGGTATTTTCCAGTTGTTGAATGACCTCTTGACTCCAATGATTCACAAGTTCTACGAGATGCTCCTGATGGAAGATGAGAACTACCCTAACATAGTCAGAGAGAAGTATTCTTTGAAAAAAGCACTTCTTTCGTTCATCAGCATTCTTGTCTTGAACAACCAATTCTCCTTGTTCTTGACAGAAACCAACAAACCTGTCTTTCCTCAGTTGTTGTCGTCCATTGTCGAATACTCGTGCGATTTGGAAGAACCATCTGCTACGAAGGCTGCCATCACCCAATTTGGTAATGTCATTACCATCATTGGCTGCAACAACGGAAAGCTCACCGACGAGAAGGACAAATTTGCATCTACTCTTGCCCCAATCGAAGGTATTGATGACTTCTTGATGGAAAAGACCGTCAAGTTGTGCTTCGAGTTGCCATTCCAGGAAGCAAAATTCGACTTAAAAGACGCCCAATACCGTAACGTGGCAGCTGAGCTCTCGTTGTTGTTGAAGGCATACCAAGAAAGATCAAAGCAGCAAGAGTTTGTTGCCTACTTGGCCAACTACTTGACCAATATGGGGTTGGCTCAGGATATTGCGAACGACTTCTGCAGCAAATTGGTCGACCTCAGCGGCAAAGAGTTCAAGAAGTACTACGTTACATTCTTGAGCGAGTTTAAAAAATAACGTATATAGACGACGGGTAATGATAATTAGCATTCTATCGCAATTAGACCTGGTCAGATTGACCTGGTGGTTAACTATGGAGATCGTGGACTGTATGCACTCCCAAGTAAAGGGCATCGCATCTCACCAAAAATTGGTATTTCCAGTAGCATCTAACCCACACAAACCCACCAAAAGAAGCATTTCCGTGATGGCTCCAGAACAGCGCATTGCTCCTCCGAAGGACGAAGAGGAGTTGGCCCTTGAGAAGCTTGTTTTCGGAGACGATGCCGGCTTTGAGGCCAACTTGCGAAAAATCGAGAATCTTTATGAGTATTCCGACGAAGATCAAGACAATTTCGATGAAGAAGGCTCTGGAGACGAGAACAGCGAAATGGGAGATGAAGACGAAGACCTCTTCTTTATTGACGAGGGAGCGGACTCCAATAATGTCCATATTGCCGATGAAAATGGCGATGCCATGGACGTCGATGAACAAGAGGAAGAAAGCGCATGGATAGACAGTGACGACGAGAAAACGACGGTTTCTGTGATGTCCAACCGTTTGAAGAAGTTGCGTCAAACACAAGCCGAAGAGACTCTCTCAGGAGCAAGTTACGTGGCCAGATTGAGAGCACAATTCGAGAAGATCTACCCAAAGCCACTGTGGGTCGATGAATACAGCAAACAGCGTTCTGAAAGCGACGACGAGGACAATTTCTCCGAAGAGGCCGAAGAAGATAACAGAGTCGGAATCAACACCGCCACTTTGGCCTCTATCCTCACTTCTACAAACACATACGTCAAGACCACCACCAAGCTTCTTCCCCCAGGAAAGCTCGAGATCCTGCGACTCAAAGACGCCAACATTGTGCGTCGTTCCCGTGGAGGTATCCAGAGTATGCATTTCCACCATCTGCATCCACTTTTAATGACTGGTGGTACCGACAGAACCCTAAGATTGTACCACATCGATGGTAGATCCAATAAGTTCGTATCGCTGATCCATTTCAGAGACATGCCTATCCAAACATGTCAGTTCTCGCCTTTGGCAGACTCCAGTTTGGTCTACACCGGTGGTCGTAGACGATACATGAACAGATGGAACATCTTCACTGGAGAAGTGGAGAAGACCTCCAGAATGTACGGTCAAGACCAATTCCAACGCACATACGACTACTTCAAGATCAGTCCTAACGGTACATACGTTGCTTTGCAAGGTAGTTCCGGTTGGTGTAACTTGATCAATGGAGTTACAGGACAATTCGTCAAGGGTTTCAAGGTTGATGGAGATGTGGCTGATTTCGCCTTTACAAGCGATGAAAAGTTGCTTATAGTGGCCAACAAAGGAGGAGACATCTGGGAGTTTGCAGTGGATGCACCAAACACAAAGGTCAGCCATCGTTGGACCGACGCTGGTGCCGTCACCATCACCAAAATTAGGTTGGGAGGTCCTGGCGACCGGTGGTTGGCTATTGGTACTTACAGTGGTGTTGTTCACCTTTATGACCGGACCACATTCACCAACGGCACCCAACCAAAGCCATTCCGTGAGGTTGGTAACTTGGTGACGCTGATTTCCGACTTGGCCTTCTCTCCAGATGGTCAAATTTTGTGCATTTCATCCAGACATAAGAAGGATGCATTGAAGTTGGTGCATTTGCCACTGGGAACCGTTTTCTCCAACTGGCCTACGAGCTCTACTCCTTTGGGACGTGTCACTGTGGCTGATTTCTCGTCTAATGGACAGATGTTGGCAATTGCCAATGATGTGGGTAGGGTTACCTTGTGGAGGTTGAACCATTATTAAGTAGCATATAGATAATACCATTTGGTGGATGATAGGGTGTAGGATGGTTTGGGGTGAGAATTCCAAGGTGTTAGTCGGTTGATGACATTCGGATTTTAGACTCTTAGTACTGTTTGGTTGGGCATTCTTGAGTATCTTATGGTGATATCATATACCCAATTATCCTGTACTTTTTGAATTTCGGAATTATTTTCAGATTTAATATGAAAATGTGAATTCTCACTATTTTTAAGTAATGACTTTTTTCAAATGTGTTTTATTTTCATCTAAATCTGGGGTTAAGTCTCCAGTCATAGCTGTTAATAAGATACACTTAACTATGCGAGTAGTTGGTCTAAATGAGTGGGCAAAATGACTACAATGATCAAAATTTTAAGCTCTACCCAATGAAATCAATCTTTTACAGCTCATTTAATTCATTTAATTACTTTTCATGAATTTCATAAAATTAAAATGTAACAATATTTTCCTCATTGTTCACACAATATTTCATAAACTACGTACATCTGCGAATTACCTATAAATGTCAATTACCACATGAAAACCCCATGCAAAAATCAATTTACCACCATTTTTGAAATTTTAAAAACAGTCTCATCAATCCAAACCCGTTAATAACACGATCTCCAATTTTCTCGAGAAAAACCCCATAAAAATTTCTCCATTTCTCTGACATCTACCCACTTCCAACTAAATCATCCACCGCACGACCTCACCATAGTTAAGCTCGATACGCAGTTCTCATCAACTGATCATTAACTCAACTACAACCATGGCAGTTATCGGTGCCCCGTATGTTTTCACGCCTTGAAACCGGTAAATTCGGATTCTAAGCCCCCAAAAACCTATACTAACATATCAAGAAAGGGCCACAACAGGTACAGAGACCCAAAAACTCACCAAATGACCGAAGCCTTGTATCGTGTCAGAAAGCCATTTTTCTGGAAGAATTTCTTTGGTTTTTTCGCCGTTACTTCGGTCCCTTTGGCTGTCTACATGTACACCTGGAACGTCCTTAGTAAGGATGAGTTTGCAGACATTCCAATTCCACCAATTTCGGATGAGGAATTGGCCAAGTTGAAGAAGGAGTACGAAGACAAGAAGTAACCGGATAAACGGCTAAAATAAGGGTGAAATCATGTAAATAGGAATGAATGACATTTGAGATAATCTACTGGTAAATTGTAAAAATTCATAACTTTCATTGATCAATGTATATCCGTCTATAAATGCTCATTCCCCAAAGTACTTAGATACTCCTCTCACCGGATACGGTGCCTGGTTGTGTGACTCTTCTTCACTATGCGAGTCCCCGAAATCTCCATGGTCAAGCAAGGGGCTCTGGTGTTCGTCCAACTCCTCCGAACGTGTAGGATACTGAGGAACACCGAAATTAAGGTCTGCAGTTGAGCCATGGTTCGAGCCTAACCCAGACGACTGTCTTGTGCGTGATTGGTGCTGCTGAGGTGCGTCATAGGTGAGGTCTGATGCTGAACCGTGGTGGGAGCCTGAATATGGCTGTGGACGACCATAAGTAAGGTCTGAAGCCGAGGCATTGGCAGAGCCTAAGCCAGACAACTTACGTGATCCATAAGTATGTACTGACTCATTCTCTTCCATCACAGGAGGTGGTCTTCTGCCTGTCAGAGCAGGATCAAACACGTTTTCTCCTTCTTCATGGTTCTGTGTGGTTGCATCGTCATAAATCGAGTTAGAAGGTTGTCTAATCAACGATTCTGAACCCGAATTTATTAGCTTGTTGGCCTTATCAGAGAATGGATTCACTGAAGATGTGCTACTGTCCATTCTTGTGTATCTTGGAGCACCAGCAGAGTCAAGTGCATCTGTAGAGCCTGGTGCCTGTCCAAGAGGATCGTAATTCGTGGCAAACGAGTTGTTTCTTAAGCTGCCTGCAGTGTAAGCACGAGGAGGACGTGAATACTCGGAACCAGCGTCAGTTCCAAGGTCAGCAAGTCTAAATGAAGTGGTAGACTTCATGTTCAGTAGCTTTCTGTAGGCAGGATGTTGGAACAGGTTATTATCGTCGTCACCACCAAGATTAAGGGTAGAAGAAGAGGCCAACAATGGATTTTCCTTGATTTCTTGCGCATCCATAAGTCCTTCGCTCAATAACTGGCTCTTTGGCTTATGGTGACGAGAAACGAGGTATCTCACTTTATCGTTGACAAGATGGTAACAAAATGCCTTGAATGACTTGTATCCCTTATGGGAGACCTTCACCTTAAGTGGAATAAAGAGAATCATTCCAAATAAGAACTTCAAAAAGAAGAAAAGGAAGAGAATCACCGATAACAACTGAAGCGACAAAATCACCGCCAAACGCACGTTTGTCGTGGCAATTGACTTGATATTTGTAAGAACATTACCGTCCAAATCATCGCCAAACGCGTAGTTTCTCAAAGTCATGATATTGATGACCTGACGAGGCGCATCGGCCACCATGATCTCCAAAGCGTTATCGAGCTCCGTATACACGTGAAAACTGCCCCACTGGAGGAACCCATTCATCTCAATTTGATGGAAAAGACACTGGTAATCGTACGAACGCATAGCATACATCATACGGCCCCAGTTGTTCAAGTAAGCCAATGCAATGTTCTTGGTGCAGTAGACGTGGATGGCCCATGCAATCTGCCACGCCAACAAGAGGAACCGGAAGCCAATACACCCGGTGAAGATCCACTTGGCCACGGAGTACTCGTAGACGTCGTAGTCGTCCGAGGACCATCTGTGGAACACCAAAATCGACACACAGGTGTAGGTATCAGCAGCCAAAATGGCCAATTTGAATATCAAGAGAATCCACACGCCAAGGTACGACATGATGGTGCCAAACTTTGTATTGTGGAAAGTCTCCACCTTGACAATGTCGAAGGTGGAGGACTCGAGCTCTGCCAGCTGTTTCTCGGAATCGAACACCATGGCGACGAGTTAAGGAGGAGCCACTAGTAAAAAAAGCTGCGACCTGGCATGCTTAAATGCATCAACGATGGGGCCGGCTAAATGCAAGTAAAATGCAAGTGCAGTTGCGCGCGAGCCTAAAGCGTGGATAGGACGTGGGGCCTTTCGCGCAGGCCGACGGATTTGGCCTGATTTGAGCGGATGAGGGGTGTGGATCTTTGCAAATACGGCGGAAAAAAGTGACCCGAGCGAGGAATTGAGTTTAGATGCGGCGTAAATTGGCAAATAATTTTTTTTAACCTGCAATTCCTGAAATTCGTGTGGGTTTCCCTTGTGGTCTGTTTCAGGAGGTGTCTGGACCTGTTACTATTTCTGGACGTTTCGCACAGAATAGCATGGCCAAACAAATACGCTACATGCTGTATGCAGGTGACAGCGATACAGGTCGCATCGATACAGGGCCAAGCGACGTCATTGACCACTATAGTTAAGACAGGTGGTGTCAAAAAAACAAGAGGAAAGATGGAGGCATCGAATCGATAAGCAATAGTGACCAGGGATGAGAGCCAAGAAATTTGCAGTTTGCTCAATTGCCCGCTTAACACAATCTATTTCTCTCGATAAGGAAGTGCAGGTGAAGCTTTTCGAGCCAGGTAGTCAATAGCGATGTCGTAAAAAGGGCCGTTTTGGCCGTCTGTAGCCGCTAACAATCGGTCCAAGAAAATTCTGTGTTCAGCCGCATTGATAAGGTTTGTAGAAATTGCGTAGATCGAAATTGTGAGGTTTATTGGAGCAATGGTGGCAGTGAGACAGAAATTGAGCCATTCCTTGTAACGAGCCACAGTAGAGAAGTCACGACAAAGAGAAGTCACGACGAAGAGACTAAAATTTACACATCTACAATTCCACCAAAACGGCAATCTACAATGTGCTGGAACAACACTAAACAAATCCATTTCCCATTTTGTATTATGTTACTTCTCGAAGACCATCGGTTTTCTCCGTCAATGCACCTTCGCTCATCTAAGCCCCCGTCAATTTGCTCCGTATTTGGCAAGCAACTTGTCTGCCTCCGCCTTCAAATCTTCTTCTTCTCCGCCGCTCAACTCTCGTAAAACGTCCATGCATGCTTCCTTGGCAGGCGGACGGTACATGATTAAAAATTGCAATGACAAAAGCCCAAGCTTCGAACGGGCAGGGTCAGCACAGAGCGACTTGATGCCGCTGACCATGGTCTTACTCAACGTAGGCAACTCACTTAACAATCTAAGGAAGATCTTACGGTCGGTAGGCTCCAAAAATGGAATCATGGCCTCCATGACTTTCTGGCCCCATTCGTCGTAACGTGGTGTAGCCACAGTTGAAGCTTCCAATTCTTTAGCAATCTTCTCTTCAACATCAGTGACGGCCGATGGATCTTCTTCGTATTTTTTATGCCATTTTTCTGAAATCTCGTCTTTTAGCTTCTTCTCATTAAGCACTTTCTCGCTCCACCATTCCTCATTAAGCCACTCAATGACAACGTCGATTCTTTCGTGGATATTCTCCAAAAAATAGTCGAAAAGAGCTTTACGGATAATGTCTCCAAGTTGCTCGTTTTGCTTAGCATCGGCCGACTCTCCAGACGGCGAATCTACGACTTGCATTCCTCTTGTGGCTAATCTGGTGAGAATAAGCAACCAAGAGTCTTGCTTCCAGGATTTAATGGCCACTCGGCTCAATTCCGTGCTTACCGTTCCGTCAGAAGGAGGCAATGGCTCGTTATCGGAAGGACCGCCTTTTCTGGCCAAATCAAAGAAGTTCTTGACAATTAAATTGACATGCTCTTTCTTCTCTTGGAACGAGAGTGACAGTGGTGGTGGTAGCGTGTATGTTGTTTCAGGATTGTAGTCTTCTCCGACGTTTTCTTCGTCATCATCTTCATCGTCTTCTGCTTTTATTTGCTGTGCTTGTGGTGCAATGTCCTTCACGGCATCGCTGTATCTCTCGGAGACGATTTCCAACGCTTTTGACAATTTACGAACATCTGCTCTGTTCAAGGCGCTAAGGGCTATAGAAACCAAGATATTCTGTGGAAGTGTGGATAAATCGAAGCTGTTGAGCTCGTTATTTGGGTCACTTAAGCTGTATAAGCTTCTGTAGTCGATTTCCTTGATTTTTTTGGACGGATTGAAGAAACCATCGAATTTTCTCTTCCGAACGGAAGAGTCGTCTGCATTCGGCAAGAGAATATTCTTTTTTCTGATCTCATCACCTCGTTGTGTGAGTTGTGACAACTTTCTGTTCATGCCATTTTGATATTTGGGTGGAATCAACTGACACTTGCCCATATACTGAATTAAGACACGTAAGTTTCTTTCCACGTATTTACGAGACAATTTGAACGTCTCTAGAGACTCGTAGTTGGACTGTAGCTTAGTAGACACGTCAAAAGCTTCCAAAATAGGAAGAATTTTGTCCAAAAACTGTCTCTTTCTTCTCACAATCACCGCAAGATGGTTGAATGTGGCTGTAACGATCGGTGTGACCAAGATCTCGTTCAGTAAAGACCTCAAGACCACATCCAACAATGCAGAAGCCTCGTTCTCCATGAGAGCAGGCTTGATGAGCGAATGACCTGGAGAGACTTTTGCCACCGAGTAGAACTTCGTGGACAGCGACCGCAGCTGGTAATCGATGACTGTCATGACGAACTTCAAGAGCTCCAACTTACCATCGATGTTACGCAACTGATCGTGCTCTCTATCGAACGACAGCTCGAATGGGAACTGTGTATCGTATTTTGCCACCAAATCATTCTTCAAATCGTTCACGCCGGCCCAAACACTGTGACTTCCGTCGTTTTCAGCCACATACCTGAAGGTGACCTTGAAAACCACAATGGAAACGTCAATGACCGCTTTAAAAACCTCCAAATCACGGCAATTGGCCAAAATTCGCAACGCAGGTAACGCGTCTATGGCCAAGTCAACTTTAACGGCTTGCAGAACGTGTGTCTCGTCGGCAGTGAACGCTTGTCTTAAGAAATTACCACACCATCTCTGAATAGCGACATCCGGGTTGCTTACCAAATTGAGGATTTGCTTAACCACTTGTGGGAACACTTCCGTATTGGAGAATGCCAAGTCACGTGCCTGATTGAGCTGATCAAGCACAGTTGCTGAATCTTCTGCCATGGTAAGTTGATGGTGTAGGGCTGGAGAAGGCGCACTGTTTGATTTTAGTGAAGTTGGTGCGGTGAGTTTGGCAGAGCACGTGATAAGAGGCATGTGGTTTGATTTGAATTTACACGTGATAAAAATCCATACACCTCAACACCTCAACACCCAAACACCTTAAAACCCGAACATCTCGAATCAATAAGGACATCGTGTCTAACGGCGTAAACGCACCGTAATTCCACTGGTTTTGAATACCGAGATTCCGCTATTGAAGGTCACGTGATCATATGGATAAATTATGGTCCGGACCTTCGAATACCAACACCAATTTAAGCAATAACAAAATCTGAGACAAAATTAAAAAAAAGTCACGCTTTGTCCCTTATCTAAATTGTAAAAAAACCCCTGAATATTCCAGCCCGCCTCAATATGTCATGCCCTTTTTTAGCCCTGGCCCTCTAAACTCCTGCATCACGTGACTACCCTCACTCCACCGCTTATCACAAAAATCGTCTATCCCCCCATGATACTGTACCATGTTATCTTATCTCCCACCGATTTTTTTCCACTAATTTACTCCCCTTTTGGTGCAAGTTTGATAACGTGATAACGAGGACGCTTTTTCGCCACAGAGGCACATTTTTTTATATTAATTTTGGCATCTTTTCATTTCCTTTCCTCAGGTCCAAAAAGACGTTCGTGGTCACTCAATTCGTCCACCAAAGCCTCGAGAAATTGTATTATTTTTACGTTAAAACTCGTCCAACAGTTGCAGGGAACATTGCAGATTCTTCGCTTAGCGTTGCCCCATACTCCTGACGCCCTTTTCACGGTTGTTATTGCCCAAGTTTAGGTATTCCCAAAACATCGATCACACCATCGAAAAACCACCCCTGATTCATGACTTCTACAGAACAGTCAACGTTGTCGGTGCCTCCGAGTCCTACGAGCGGGTCAACGCCGTCGCCCATCCATTCCGAGTGCAATTTAATCCCCAGAATCGTGTCCTTTTCCGACGATTCTCTTCTACATGTACCGCTGGAAACATCGATCGTGGACGGCTCTACGGAAGACAAATTTGGCAACAATCTACCGCCAAAACACTCCATCATCGTCAGCTGTAGAGAGGACGTGGACGTGGACGAAGACGACGATGATGATGATGAAGTCGATCTGCAGGATGGGTCGACAGACAACACCCTTCCCTTGGAAATCCAGGTGGCAGCCAAGTCCAAAAGGTCATCGTCCACGTCAAATGATATGTTGTACGAGCGGGACAGGTTTCGTGCCCGTTTTGAGAGCTTCAATACCACGAGAAACTCAGTAACCATCTCGGAGGAGAATTCGGAGACTGGTGATGCAGACTGCGAAGTGTGTGGCCAGATTCTGACCAAGACAAAGAGGGTGAACATGTCTATTTCGTCGTCGATGGGTTCCTCGGTGTCTTCTGAAGATTCGGTGTTGGAGCTGTTGTTTAATTACTCCATCGAAGAGCTGGTCTCGCCGTTGAGTTGCAAGTCGACGTTTTTCAAGAATCACCTTAATCCTGTGGCTGCTGTTTCCGCTGGGGAGCTGCTTTTCGATCTCCGAACGATAACTGTGCCCCAGCTAGCGGCTGTGTTCCATTGGTACTTCAATAAGCCTCTTCCTTCCACCGGAAGTATGTTTCCGTGGCTCCATGGTCTACATCCAGAGAATTTCACCCAGCGGTCGTTTTTCATCCACCAACTGCTTGCGCTGGGTCGCCAAACACAAGATCCTCCAATAAATTTCGATGTTGATGCGATCAGACCGGCCTCTGCTCGTTTTATTATGTGCATTGAGAGTAGCTCTACGTTTAAACCAACGTCGAAGGTTCTACGAAACACAGTTGCCGCAGGTGAGATCTTGCAAAGGATCGAGTATTCGAGATCTGAGGTCATAAATCGTGTTAGAAACGTACTTCATGAGCTTTTCTCTCCAGAGAAGTTTTCATCGAAATGTCTCACTGATTTGACCAACCAGATCGCCGAAGATTGCTTCAATACGGGTTACATGCCTACTTTATTGAATCTAGATCCCGAAAGCGGCATTTCGCTACGGAATTTCCACATTCAAGTGGCTAAACTTGCAGTATGCTCTGATTTTGTGGTCTACTGCTCCCAACCAGGCCACCAGCTGGGCTCTTGTAAATGTCACGCCATTGCAAGACTTTTGAAGCTCGCTCAGATGGTTGATCTGGCTCAAAACCTGCCGATTTTCAATGTTTTCATTCTTAACACTGGTGGATGCGACATTGAGACAGAATACCCTCAAATATCAACAATGAGAGACTATTCTTTCGCTTTGAACTCGCTGGAATCGTCTAAAAAGACACAGCTCTTGATAAAGAGCATGATTTCGCTCAAATCAGAGACATTTCTGGTTTGGGATGCTGACTACCAGGTCAAAGAGAAGGTTGAAACCACGAGAATGTCAGCAGCCACGAGATTATTCAAAAATGTCTGGCTGGGAAACATCTGGGACCACCAAATCATGATGTACTATTGGAGATCCCAACAGGGAGAGCGTGATGAAGATTTCGAGACTGAAGTCACTCCAATGGCCTCACAAGGTCACATTTATTGCAATCCTGACAACTCTTGTCTTGTTAAAGAGAACATAGATTCGAAGGATAGCTTAGTGACGCTTCTCCCGCCTCCAAGAGCCCAATGGAAGTTGTTTATTCATTGTCATAACGATGCCAGATTTCCAGATCGGGCCACTCTTGCTGATTTGCTCTTCAAATACACCATTTCGTCACATAAGGCAAGTGACATTGATGAAATCCACCATTTGGAGTTCCCATCCTCGGGATCTATCGGTTTTGGTGACTGCAAACAGGACAGTTTGATGAGCATAGTGAACACTTGCAAGTTATTGTACTTATACTCGTCTTCGGTGGCTGAGGATAGCTTAGCATCGTTAATTTTCTGTTCTGATGGTTATACTGAGCTGTCGCTTTTGGTGTTCTGCTATATTATGTATGCAGAGGATCTCTCCTTGGAAGATGCCATGCTACAGGTGCATTTACACTATGGAAGGCCATTTTACATCTTTAACAGCGATGTCCTTGTGCTCCGTAAGCTTGAGGTCTTGTTAAGAAAATTCAGTCCAAAAGTGCTAGGTGACAAAATCGACTGGTCGACTTTGGAAATCACCACAAGCCAGGAAATCAACGAGATGCTCTTGGGACCAAAGAAACCGGTTGCCCCAACTACTGCCAAAAAAGCAATTCCAAACAAGTTGAGATTGGGCTACATTGCAAATGATTCCGATACGACGGACTCCGATTCAGACTCCGAGGAAGAAGAGGACATCAATGAGACGTCATCTTTGCTCAACAGGAGCTGGGTCGAGGAGGTCGAAGGCTCCTTCCCATCGCGAATCTTGCCTTATCTTTATTTGGGATCATTAAGGCACGCAAATAACTTGACGCTCTTATCTAAACTTGGCATTAAAAAGGTTATTTCTGTTGGAGAGGAGCTCGACTGGTTGCATGGATACAAGTTCCAACACAACAATGACATCATCGTTGACGAAGTTGATGACGGTGACATCGAAGTGTTCTCCATTGCTCCTAAAGCAACAAGCTACAACAAGAATAACACAAAGTGCACGGTGGAGAACGTGGTGAAAGTAAATAACCTTCAAGATGACGGCATTGACGAGCTCTCCAAGTCGTTGCTACTGATTTTGGATCAAATTGATCAGGAGTACCGACGCACAGGGGGCAACACCAAGATTCTAGTCCACTGCCGGGTCGGAGTGTCGCGTTCAGCAACGGTAGTTATTGCCGAGGTGATGAGAAGGTTGGGACTTAACTTGCCCAGGGCCTACTTGTACGTGAGAGTACGGCGGTTGAATATTGTCATCCAGCCAAACTTGCGGTTTATGTATGAGTTGTTCAAGTGGGAGGAAAACGAGCGAGCCAAGTCAAAAACACGCAAGGACTCCGATGGGTTGCGGGAAATCGACTGGTTTGTGATGTGTCGCGAGATCAAGAGGCTCAACCTCCCCTTTTTGCAGAATTGAAGGCACATGTTCTAAATCAGCGGGATCTTCCGTGACCAACAATGTCTTCTAACCGCGACGCACACCTTATTGTGGGATTTAACCTTAGAGCCGTGCGCTAGCAATCTCTGAAGATATCCACAGTGTTTGGTTGCAAAGTGCCAGTTTCCGCATGGATCTGCGGCCCACCTGTCAACGGTATCTCCTAAAAATATTATATGTGGGAGCCACACATGTACGAGGAACAGATTGCACCCAAAAGGTGCTATAATTTTGCGTTTTGGTCGGAAATGGGTCTGATTGGTACCAAAAGTCAATTTTGTTCGGAGCTCTTAACACATTCCCGGGGAGCGATTTGGGTCCCACATCTGATACCGATGGCATTGTTCAAGCACACGGAGATTCGGAACGATATGTATGTACAATTGGACTCGAAACCTAGGCTGCGGCGTCGGAACAATCAACTAAATTTACGATGCCTACATGATGGTGTTTTATCAATTTTTTGCTTGTGTATTATTTACTCTTGTAACCCACGTCATAGTAGGTGGAACAAGCTTTCGCAATTTGGCCCCTTTGCAGTCTAGGAAGCCCGCAACAATATAGTTTGTTCTTTAATTCCTCATGCCAACCGTGTAGGAGCCCTTATCAAGATTTGCGCTGACGTGAAATAAAAGATGTCAGCATTTCACAAGCATAACTTTAGTCATGAGTTGCGTCACTAAGTGTGTTGATGCGACTATTTGCAGCCTGATGTATGGAAACTTCATTTGAGGCTTGGCGCTGTCAAGGGCGACTGCAGCATTTGCAGCACTGACAGCGACTCGTCTAGACGCTCCACCAGGGTTTCTAGACGAGTTTAGATTGTACCAAAATGCTATGTTGGGCCATAGAAAACCCCTATCGACACCGTGGTTGCGTAACAATCGCCGGAAGGTGGTTTTGTGACGAGCTATAGAACGCGAAATATGCATAACTGACAATTCTGTACGATGGCTGCCATGGCCTCCTAACCAGCCACATTTGATACATATCTGACTAAATCAAGCCAGATAAGTGTGCTTCGGCGCCGAATGAACACACGGATCTCTATGTTTATCACGAAATGTGGCACGCGGCCCCAAATTGGCGCTTCAACAGTTGCCAACGCCTTTTCTTTACGACGAATGGCGTTTCTGTTTCGTCTTTTGGAAAACTATATAAACCTGTAGTTCCCCGGTACCTTATCTCTTGTTTCATCAACAAACAACACTTCTTCCACTTCTATGCTTCCATTTCTCTCCCTTTTCGCTCTTGCCTTGACTCTTGTCAACGCTTTGACCATTCCAGTTGCTGAGAATGGCAACACAAAGAGAGCCAGTCCATCTCCATTGAAGCTTGACTTCACCGTGAAGAGTACCGCTGGAAATTTGACTTCTAGCGTGTACAAGCAGAGAATCGGTGCCATCAAAAACGGAAAGAGAGGCTCATATCCTGTTGATATCACTGACTACTACGATCTTTCCTACCAATTAGACGTTGTGTTGGGTTCCAACAAGCAAACCGTCACTGTTGACCTCGACACGGGTTCTTCCGACCTTTGGGTGACTTCTGGAAGCGACAGTGGTGAGTATAACGCGTCAGACTCGACTACCTCTGAAGATACCGGTGAAGAGTTCTCTATCGGCTATGCTGACGGCTCTTCTTCCCTGGGTGAGTTTTATACAGACACTTTGACCTTTGACGAGGGTCTGCCAACTCTTACTGACTTCCAATTCGCTGTTGTCAGTGACTCCAGTGTCAGTGGAAGTGGTATCCTCGGAATTGGTAACAGAGACACCGAATCTACCTCTAATGAGTACAACAACTTGCCATGGGCTTTGCAGGCTGCTGGTATCACTCCAAAGGCTTCTTACTCATTGTACTTGGGCTCTGAATCTGGTGGAAAAGGTTCTGTTATCTTCGGAGGTATTGACACTGAGAAGTACTCTGGAACCTTGACCCAATACCCTATTGATACCGCTTCTGGTGCCGGATTGTACGTCAACGTCGAGACATTCTCCGTGGACGGCAAGTCCTTCACTTTGAACAAGCCAGCCCTCTTGGATTCCGGTACCTCTTTGGGTATGGTTCCAAAGGCCGTTCAAGCTTACCTTGACAAGGTCTTCAACCCAACTTTGGTCACTCAAGGTTCCATTACCTACAGACAAGTCTCCTGTGACCAACCAACCGACAAGTACATCACCATTAACTTTGGTTCGAACTCCATCAAGTTCTCCTATGCTTCAGCCATCTCTAATACCCAAGGAACTTGCTATTTGGGATTCACTGAGTACAACGATTACTTCATTTTGGGTGACGTGTTCTTGAGAAACGCCTACGTCTACTATGACCTCACTGACCTGACCATTTCGCTTGCTCAGGCGCTGTACTCGACCAGCTCAAACATTATCTCCGCTTGAACGATGGATTTTTGAGCAAAACATTTTTTTTTTCGAAAAGTTGCTTATGCTGGACATTGACTTTCTTATTTTCTATTTTGCTATTTATATATCATGCTACGAATGTATAATTAGTGTATTATTAGACATACGTAGATTTTTGCAACCATTATCCTGTATACAACACAGTCATTGACTAATAAGTGACAAGTGTACAGAAAAGCGACAAAAAACTAGTGGAAAACCAAAAATAAAAGAAAACTACAAAGCTCCAAATTCCCATTCTCGAATTCCAAAACTCCCGGAAAAAATTTCCCCTCTCCGGCCCGTAAACATGAACCCACTCCAACACAAAGCAACTTGGGCACCGCACGACCCCCCTCTCTAAGTCAATTACCCACCCAAATGTTGTACCTTACCACTACCGGTTCGAAAAAGTCGAACACCATCAAATTTTCTCCTTAATCAATTCCTCTACGGTATACAGACCGCAAATCATCCGGGATTCTGTCGTCAATTGTATCAAAAAACCAGGAAAAACCGTCGAAAAAGGCCCATTCAGCGAAGAATACAGAAAACCAACGAATCGCCGCAAGAATCAACCAAAAAAGCAATTCCAATGTCCCAGCAGCCTCTAACAGACCCGGCGATCATTGATTCATCGATCATTTCCGTCTCCGGCGGTTCTGGATCGACGCCAATACCCAAATCGGCGTTTTTTGGTACTGAACCAGCCCGTAAGGCCAGTTTGGAGCCAGGAAGTGCATTATCGTCATTGTTGGACCTGGCAATGGCCAACGCAGCCAGAGAGGGCACTCCAGAGACTGACGGTTTACGTTTAGACTCGGAAAAATCGAGCAGTGCCACCCGCCGTGAGTCTATTCTGCTGTTTTTGCCTTTAAACAAGCCAGAAACGGCGTTTGTGTACTCAATTGACCAACTAATGGCGCTCAGAGTTAGTCCTGAAGTTGCTCTTTTCGATGTGACCCGTCTCCCGGACGCTGCTTTCTGGGCTCAAAGAGCACAGACGAAACCGCAGAAAAACAACGAAAGAGACTCGAAAAACAACAGGAAAACCCGCCGCAACAACCAACACCAACAGCAAAACGTCCCCTCTGCTTTGTGGGAGCGTAAGAGTGCCGGATTCGTCAAAAGCTCCGAGATTGACTCGATGTCTCCAGATAAGATCTCTCAGCTTCTAGGAGAGAATGCCGATGAAGGAGCACCTGAATGGGAGTCTCTGGATATCTCCCAAGACATGAAGATGGATATGGGGCTGACTGTAGAAGATTTCGAGAGGTGGAAGAAGCATATGAGACAAGAGGAGAAGAAGAAGTACGGAGAAGAGGAATTCGATACTAATCTGGAAACTTCGCTGATTAGACCTAATGAAGTCGATAGTTTCTTTTCATTTGTGAAGCCTAAGCAAGCGGTGGTTGACCCTGCACCTTTAGCGTCTCCAGTTCAGGCTATTGGGGCCAAGGCTACTCCAGACAGTAAAAGTTCACGTTTTTCGTCGTTTTTCAGCGGTACTGGTCTGCCAGCTCCATCTCCTGCTGCTCAGGCCCCTCCAGGACTTGGGTCTTCTGCCAAGGAGCCAAATCTGCGCTTTTTCCGCTCTGCCGAGTCTCCAGGTCAGCCACCTCAAGTTCAAGGCGATTTCCAACAAGGTAGAGCTCTGCCATACCAAGCACAAGCCACACCTTCGAATCAGCCGCAAAAACAAGGCCCACCACCACAACTTGGCGGCCAGAAACAGCCTCAAATGCCTATGCCTCCTCACTTCCAACAAATGGGCGGTCCTCCACCAATGGGCGGTCCACCGGGTCCACCAGGCCCTCCAGGCCCTCCAGGACCACCAGGTTTGGGAATGCCGGGCTCAAACGATTCGTTTTTCCTCTCATTAATGAATAAGAGAGAGCCAGAGGCTCAACAAGGAGCACCAGGTGCACCAGGCACTCCAAAGGACTCGAACAAGGGCCCATCTAATTACTCTGGTCCAGGAGATAAGAGTCAGCCGCAAGGAATGCATCTGCAATACTTCCCTTACCAACGTCCACCTCCTGGAATGTTCCAACCAGGCATGATGCCCCCAGGAATGCAACCACCAGGATTGCAAGGCGGTCCAGGAATGCAGTCTCCAGGAATGCAAATGTCCAGAATGGGGAATGCCCAGACAAGAAGCATTTCTGGGCAGCAGGAGCAAGGCAAGGGTCCACAAGGTGAATCTGTACAAAGAAATGGCCAACAGGGCCAACAACAAGGTCAACCAGGCCAACAGCCAGGACAGCCAGGTCCAGGTCCCCAACATGGAGGCAGACCACCTCACGGACCACCAGGAATGCCAAATCAAGGCCCTCCAGGCATGCAAAACCAAGGAGGCATGCAAGGCCAAGGACCTCCAGGTATGCCCCAATACCCACCTCCAGGGTTCTACATGTATCCTAATGGTATGCCTCAAGGGATGATGCCTCCTCAGGGTGGATTACCACCACATTTGCGTGGACAACAAGGTCCACAAGGAATGGGAGGACCACAGTCTTACCAGTCCAGTCAACAACAGCAATGAGGAAGAGATGAGGGCGTCATTTAATGATTATAAACGATCATGAAATTTCTTTAATTCAGAGTTGATCTCCATGGTACGAGAAAGCATTACATACCCATAGTCGTTGTCCTCTTGGTGAGTCCTCATTTCACATTATTGATACTTAAATGAGGTACCTATTCTTTTACTGGAAGTGGCTATTCTACTTTTCCTGGCAGTGTGCCAACACTCCATAAATGAGCATTATAAATGAGGCACCATTCTATTCTAGTTATTCAATGACCCACCTGTTCTTCTTTTACTGAATTGTCATGCATTTCCCACGTCCTTCTTCTACTGAAATGTCATGCATTTCCCATGCCATTCTTCATAATGAAATATCATGCATTAGTGTCATTTTTACTGAAATGTCATGCATTTCCCATCCTATACATCCACTTATACAAGCACTCGAGATATCTGCAACGTCAAGTTCAACAACTGAATATGCTCATCTGTACCATTGTTCAATCTCTTGTCTGTCTCGAAGAATAACTTCGCTATAGCGTTCTTCTCCTCTGAACTTAAGCTATCATCAAGAATGAACATATCATGCAATTGATCTGTGACTTGCTGAGCGCTCCAGCCCTGAAGAACGACCTCATGCACCTTGTGGGCGATTTTCTCTGTGTTTTTACTTTGAACGGTCTTTTTTATCGACTCCATGAGGTCTTCATGGACCACACCGGCTATTTCACGGATACTGGCAGCAGTAACTCCGTTTCCGTCGTCTAACGTCGAACTTAAACGCACAGCAGACTGTAAATACGTGATAGCCTTACGCAAGTCACCTCCAGAGACACGTAGGATCTCATTTAGAGCGTCTTCCGACTGTAAATGGACGTTTTCCTGTTCCACCACATATTGCAATCTCTGCAAGGCATTTGAGTTGTCCAAAGGTCTAAATCTGAATTTGGAGCATCTCAGCGCCAATGGATCAATAATACGAGTAATATAGTTACAAATCAAGCAGAACCGCGTCACTCCAGAGTAGTTTTCCATGGTTCTTCTCAATGCCGATTGGGCATCATTAGTCATCGAATCTGCCTCATCTAGAACAATAATTTTGTAAGGAGGACAAGGGTAATCTCTCAAATCTTCTGGAGTAGGATTCGACACCGTAAGTCTGGCGAAATTCTTGATTTTCTGCCTCACAATGGAGATACCTCTCTCATCGGAAGCATTGAGCTCCAACACTCTCAGTTTGTACAATCTTGGGCCGTACAACTGCTTGGCAAGTGCCAAAACGGTCGACGTCTTTCCTGTGCCCGGTGGACCGTAGAAAAGCATGTGGGGCAAGTTTGCCAGCTCCAAGTTCTTCTTGAGCACCTTAACTGCATGGTCTTGCGACGAAACCTCGTCCAATTTTTTAGGTCTATATTTTTCAACCCACGGAGTGTGATCAAGACGTTCCTGGTCGTATTGTGCCAGCATTTTTATAAGAATTGAGGTGGTTTTGGTGTGGTTTTAGGGAAGAGGACGTGGTAGGTGGTTACGCGTTGGGGCCATTTTGGTGATTTTCCATGAAGGACATGCGAGCAGACATGAGATGGTTTAGAGGGGATGGGAAAACTGGGGAAAATGGGAGATTTTGATTTTTTAAAAGGTTGGGTTGGAATTGAGGTGGTCAAGTGATTTGCATTAATTTTTTTTGGAGGAATTTTGACCAGTTTTGGTGGAGTTTGATGGACCTTTTGTGAGGAATAATGAAAGTGAGAGTGTAGTTGGTGAGAGCCATAAAAAGTCGACGTTTTTTTAAGAACTAAATCAATTTTTTTTCGTCAATTATCTTTCTTTGGTTCCGAAGTTTTCAATTGTGCCCTTTTAGTCTCCAAATTTGGTGTGTTTTGCCTTGAATTCTGTATCTTATCGTACAATCTCGCTAACAGAACATACTCTACTAGTAAGACCAATCTCAATTAGATTTCTCTGGTTTTCCCTATTTCTCCCTACATTTTTCACTCTTCAACATCGTGTATTAAGATTAAAATGCTCACTCTCTCAAAATCATGAGCTGAAGTTGATTTGCCAGAGATCAAATGCACGTTTCTAATGTTACCACAGAACTGCCCTTCACCCCAACAACCAACAACTAATAGTACAATCGTTCAAATGGATTCCTCGAGAGCCAAATGATGCCTCGATCAGAGTCATATCTACTGAACTCCAATCACAGACAACTCTAACGTCCACACTCTACGAATGTGAACCTTCACCTTGACATCCTTCCCAAGCTTGGAAAGACTCAGACTCTCTGCATCCAACTCGATTTCTTGGTTAGACCACCAACACTTTCTTGCTGGCTTTCTCCAGAACAACAACAACTTGGCGTAATTAGCTTCGTTGGTCTTTCTGGCTCTAGACAAAGATCTCGAGGCTGCTCTGGCACTGTTGGCCAAAGAAGCAATTCTGGATCTAGATCTCGATCTTGTTGAAGCATTCGAAGCAACTGGGTTCAATCCTGGCGATTCTGGAGGTGTTGGACTGGCAGCAATGAGACGAACCAACGACAACGACTGAACTACACACTTGTTTGGCTCCATCGAACGGTTACCCCATCCTTCGCCACGGTTGAAGCCTGAGGTACACAACATATCGAAAAGATGCTGCTCAGCAGGTCCAAGAGTTTGGTTGACAGTTGGAGGTAAATCTGGGTTGAACCCAAGGCCAGAAAACACGAGTTTTTGCTTCTCAATGACAGCACCAACGTCAATTTTGAGCTGCTTGATGTCCTCGGCAGTGCATCCAGCCACAGGAGGAATTACATAGTAATCTAGGTCCTCTCTCAAGACAATAATGGCTGGTTTAGTGTGCAACACCGAAGCTGCTGAGTCGAGCCGGCTAACACCGGAAACTTGTGGAGAGAGAGTGCCCAGCATCTCCACAAGGTCCAGTTGGGCCTGTCCGAAGGTGTGCAAGATGTATTCGAAGCAATCTGGGTCGAAGTTGACGAAGACAACGTCATCTTCGGTTAAGTTGGTGATAACTTGACCACGAGCGTCCAAAAACACGCCGTTTGGGAACAAACTCAACAATATACTCTCAGGCAAGCTCATGAGCTCATCTCTGGTGATATTGAACTGCTTATCACGGATGTTTAAGTGAATTCTGGAGTTGTAATCAACGTCGGCATTTGGGTCGTCATATGGCAATAGTCCGTTGCCAGCGCTGTCTTGGGAGACCTGGGTGATGATATTGTCGGCCATGGTGGATATTCTGTGAGACTAGGGAGGCGTAGACGGAATAAATGGATGAATTGCTGGTGATATTGCTTCTCAAAAGTAACACGCGGTAAACGACAGCACAGCTGTGTAAAGAACGACTCCAAGGGGATAAATCGGGAGCTTGTGAAGTGGAGAACTTATTTCTTGCTTGAAATGGCTTCAATTCCTCTGTTTTGGGTACCCGCTTATCTCTATATGGTTTCCAGCACCAGTGTTAAGGGGGCCAAGGCAATCGGGACTCAGACGAGGTAAATTGCCGGGGAAAATCGGAAGGATTGAAAGTTTGATCGCTGAAGAAAGCTATTCTGTTTAGAACGAAGTGGAATTGATGTTCCGTGGCTTTCCGAAGACGAGGGCTGGTTGTCGAAAACACAGATGCGGTAACTTTTGAATGTAGTTCGTCGAGCCAGCGGGTGGTCACGTGCGCGAGCCGGCTAGATAGGCGAATTTGAGAGCAACGAGGCCCCAATTGATCGGGGGAGGGTGATGGAGATGGAAATTTTCAAGGTTTTCTTTGGTGATTCTGGAGAAGAGGGTCTGAATGAGGAAAATTGTCCAAAAAGTAGACGGTTTCGGAAGTGTAATTCCAGATAGAGCTTAGCAATTGACCTCATGAAAGTGTCATTGAAAAGTCAAAAAAAGACGAACAAAAAGGACAAGAAAAACAAACAGTTCACACAAATAGAGATAGCTTTAGGTTAGCGAACAATTTCAAAACAATTATTCCTCCCAATTTCATCATTTCAACTGGTTCCTCCGATGATAACAAATGTATGTCCTATACGCAGGGCATTATCAACCTCATCAACCATAATCTATTTCTTTTCATAGGCCTATCTTGATCATGGTATGCAGTGGCCAATGTAAGAGTTCTAAGCTCGAAATCCATGATACAAAGTCGGCAAAAGCCGAAGATGACGATATTTGGGCAAGCGACGACGAAAACGTCTCAGCGTATGCAGATCTTCGAAGAGCCCATGTAAACCAAGGATACCTCGATGGAATCACGAAAGCACAGGAACTGAGCTTGCAAGATGGTTTCGATAAAGGATATCCAGAAGGAGCAGCGTTGGGGATGCGAGTGGGCCGGATTTTGGCCGCTTTGCATGGCACAGACTTGTTTGATCAGGCCAGAACTGAATTGAATCTTTCCAAGGTCTTGGATAAGAAGTATTATGATGATAAATTGGATATTGAGGGGAAAGATCATGTTTTGGTCGCTCAATGGGAGGAGAAAGCGGGAATTAGGGGATCCACTTAATCATTGAAGCTTTCTGATCATTTTCAATGACTTCTCCTCATGTTTCACCTCTCAAGTGGCATGTCTGGAACAACCTCATTGTTCAAACTATCATAAAGACCCAAAAACTTCTCTTGGAACTTGTAACGGCCCTTACACCAGTCAGTCCAGGCTTCGGAGACAAGGAACTGGGTTTCTTGGAAGATAATGTACTCGTCAAAGCAACAATTCTTTATGAGCCAATCCTTATTGAGTTGTTGGAACATTTCCTGCTTATCGTTGATGATCGCTTGCCTAAGCTTGACGAGTTCACTGCCCTTGATGTCCACATCGTCCTTGCTGAGTGCCTCGTGCTTTTTCTCGTTCTCTTGGATCCTCTGTTGGAGCTGTGGGATCGTGTTCACCGAAAGCTTCTTAGACCGGTCAAATAGCTCTTGCAAAGAGTATAAATAGTCCAAAAAGTTTTTGAATTTCTCCAAAATAGCGGTGTTGATGATGTAACTCTCGTCAATCAAGAGCGTTGATGTCTTGTTGAAGAATGCTGATATGTTTCCCAAGGACTCGTTAATCGACGAGGTATCGTCCTTGTTCAACACAGAAATGACCTTATTTTCCGTGTCCTTATGCGGATAAAGATCGTTATCGAGATTGGAGAATTTGGTGACCATTTCAGCGAATTTGCTGTTGTCAAACGCCACTTGCTGCAGCCTCTTTTCGTACCTCTCCACCAACATCACCATCTTCGTCCACGTCTCTATAAGCTTTGGGAGATTGTTCTCGGTGTTTTTCCAGTTCGACAAGAACTCCTCCCCAATTGAAGGCCACACAGAGTTGATAAATGTAGTCAGAATCTTCTCACCTTTAAACTCCAAAGAATAGTCTACACGAGCCTGCTTTCTCCACGAAGTCAAGTCTGTTGGAACACTCAAAAACGTCACTACAATTGGCTCTTGTCTCAAAACAGGGTGCTTGACCAATTGGTTCAAGAAACGGTGCAAACCACGACGTCTTCTTTGTAAGAATTGTGAATCTGGAGACGCTCCTACTGAGTCCGTTAGTATAGTTCGAAAAACACGAAAATGTGTCACATACCAGTAAATTTTTTGGGTGGCAATCCGGGGATTACTCTAAAGGGGTACTTCTTAAGTAAAAACTCAAGAAGCCACACAAAGTCCGAGTACCTTCTGATGACTTTCTTGACTCCACTTGGTCCATGCATTCCAAGGTGAAGTTCATGTGTAATTGCGTAGTTAATGTGCTTAAAAAGAAGGCCTTCCTTTTCTGGGACCTCTTTAATGTTGATTGCTTTGTTCAGGCCCACTAGAGGCTTGAACTTGTCTCTTATGTCCGTCACGTACTTGCTGAGGAACGGGAAATCGTTTACATGCAAAGTTTCCGGGTTTGTGGCGTCGGGATCGATCAGAAGTGCCGAATGGTCTGCCAAAAGTGCATCCGATCCGGCCCAATCCTTATCTGGCTCTGCAGCGTCTTCCGTCAAGGATGTGTTGGCCAATTGCGACGATAACGGGTCGATATCGGTCTCGTGAGTTGCCTGAGCGGGTCCAGAAAGCAAAAGATCAATTGCTGCTGGTGGCAAGGGTGGCAAACCCGTATTGAGCTTGAATTGGAGCGTGACGTAGTCTCCTGAGCCAGCAACGTCCAATTCCAACGCTGTGAGGGCCAAAATCTGGAAAAAATTGCCCTCGACGGTCGCAGGGAACAAATTGTGATCGTAGCAAGTGTCGATGATTCTGGAACATTGATAAGAGGTGAGTAAGTTCTCCGAAATCAATGGCTGGAACAAATGGCCTTCAAGTTCGTTCACAGAGGCCAAATCTGGGCGCAATTTCTCGAAAATGGCACGGTAGTGATCAGGAACGTCCTTGGAAACTTCCACGGGGCCAGGACTCGAACTCTCGGTGGCATGGAGGAGTTGCAGCGAGGTTAAGTAGGTTGACGAAGAGGGGTAGGGCATTGAGTAGGTCGATTGTGGCTCATTTTCGTCATTAGTGGCCCAACCGTTTTCGAAAGGGTTTTCAGACCCATAAACGCTGTTCATGGTTAGAAATGCAGTGTTTAAATGGTGGATTCAGAGGGGAAAAGTGGCTAGTATGAGGTTGATTTGGGTCAGGTTGAATGTGGGTGGGTTTTATGCAGGTGGTTATCATAGACGATTAGAAAGGCATAGCAAAAGTGGTGATAAGGAGGTTTTTCTTGAATTTTTAAAATTCGATTGTATATGTGTATATTCTATTAGTATTTCCGTGTTTTCATTTTTTCATTAAAGTGTGGTGTTGTGGTTTTTGGTGGGACTTATATGAGTGAGTCTCATAAGTATGGTCTTGTCCGTGATTTGAGATGAAGTTCAATATGGATGCGTTGAAAGTGGTTGGGATATAATCTTGAATGTTCCAGTTTCAGTCTAGACTGCTTTTCTTCTGCATTTTTTGCATGTTTGTGTGAGTTTTAGCCACCCTTTAAGAGCACATCATCCACAACGCACCCAAAACACCAAATTCAATCAGCCTCTGGAGCTCAAATCGTTCAGTTATGGTCTCTCGTAGTCCAATTGTCTCACACGATCCCAAACGGCCCTCACAACCCTCTTTTGTGCCTCTTCTCCGCTCTCATTATCAGAATCCTCAGCTCCACGTACTGCCAAGTAAAGTCTGCTGCCCAAATTGCATTCTGGAATGACCGATTGGTCTTCTGGAGGATTAGCAGTCGTAATGAGTCCACCAGCTTCTTGTACAATGATGAAACCAGCACAAACGTCCCATTCCCAGCATCCGCCTTCCCACCAGATGTCAAAAGCACCAGTAGCAATGAAACACAAGTCTAGAGATGCAGAGCCCATGCTTCTGACTCCGTGACACATTCCAGGCAACGAATTGTCACCTTCTTGAGCTGCCATATTGATAAAAGAAGAGATCTTCCTAGTTAAGTTGGAATTTGGGATGTTACGACGGTCTTTACCCCATTCACATGAAAATATGCATCCCTTAGGTGCGTCAGCAGGCAACGGACGGTGCTGCAATGGCAATTTTGTTGCTTTGTTAAGCCAAGAGCCTCCTCCAAGATGTGCAGAGTAAGTCTGGTTTAAGAATGGCGCATTGATTGCTCCTGCAACGGGTTTGCCACCAATACAGAAACCAATCGATACACAAACCATTGGGAACAAATGGACGTAGTTAACGGTTCCATCAAGTGGGTCTACGACCCATGTTGGCAGGTCAGTCACGAGGTACTTCTTGCTCTGGCCAGCGGAGTAAGATTCCTCGCCAATGAAGTCGTGGTCAGGGTATTTGTCCAAGATACGTTTACGGATGTATTTCTCAACTTTTTCGTCTGTTTCTGTCACGATATCGACGGTATTCATCTTAATTTTCACATCAGATGTGCTTCTTTTAGTGGATTCTTCTATGAGCATCTTTCCGGCGGCCTCTGCCACCTCAATTGCGAAAGTTTCGATCTCGGCGAGATCGATGGACATGGTTACGAGGAGAAACGAGTAGTTGATATTTTTTTTGAAAAGGGTGGGGGTGGCAGGTGTACTTATACGAAATGGATCGTTATGGTGGGGAAGGTCATATGCAGGCCGATGAATCATCGAAGAGAAGTGGCATTACGAAGAGGCAAATGGGATGAATGAAGGCAAAGGAGAGGGCTAAGAAGGTGAAGAGGATTCTATTGAGATTTGAGGTTGGTGGTTATGGTTGATTTTCCCCATTTTTCCTGGTGTTTGTGGGGTGTTTCTTGGTATAAACCGTTTTTAGACGTTTCGGCATATTTGGACCAAATAGGTTAAAAGGAGAGAAATTATTTCTTTGAAAGTGCTCGGGAAAGCGTAATTCCTGATATTTTTTAACTGCGTGTCAATTGGTGGTCATCTAAGGGCGGGGCATCGATCCCGGTTATTGGCTGGTATTGGCGGTTAGCGACGGTATGTAAGATGAGGTCACACTGAGGAGGGGCAGAGGGAGATAAGTGAAGGGATGGGAGCTTCTGTATTCATTTGATCGTTAAGGTTTGATATGAATTTGGAATCATGTGCTGGGGAGTTTGGTGGTGTCGTTACAAAAAGGAGGTGTGGGTCCTTCGCTTGGCAGATGTGGGTCTCTACTTAAGTATTCAAGTATATGAGAAGGGTATTAATTTAGCATGATTCTTATTTTTTTTGAGTGGTTATCTTTAAGGAACTTAAGAAGTTAATAAACAATTAAATTGAATTCGTAGATTAGTTCTGAAATGATTATGGTGAAGATGTGTGGATGTAGTCAACTGAAGAGATATGCTTAGCAAACGGAACAATACTCGCTCCTGGTAATTAACATAAATTACTTAAAAGAATCCTTTCGTGTGGAGGGTAAGAGAAAAACACTTGAAAAAAGGAAGAACCCATAACTCAATGCTATTCCTTTTTCATGAATAAAAATTTTGTCGCTATTGTTATGGTATAGTGACTAGCAGTTGACTTAGAGACCTTGAACCACACTAATCCCCAGGCCTTATCTTAACTATGGGTGTACGGATGTTAAAGTCGCTGGTGTATGGATGTTTTTGCTAATTTGCTACACAAACATGTCTAGGGGCACTATTCTTTTCCCCAACTTGTTTGTGTTTGATCTCGGCACGACCTTCTTTTCGCACAATTTTGGTGGGAGAGCCTGCCAGTGTAAACCTGGCCCACTACTCCTAGATTTGTGCTATGCTCTGCCCTGGCGTACCACCTTGGCCCTGTTTTTTGATCAGAAACGTCTAGTTGGCCACAAACACGTTCATTAAATTGTGGTACGTGTTTGTGAACATTGCAAATGCATGCATCAGCGCGGAACCATGTATGGTGTCTGTTTGACGCATCGAATTCTAGAGGTGCGGCTCAAGGTGCAGAATGCAAACTACTAGTGAAGCAAAAATGTGATTCGAAGAGTCCAAATTTGCTTAAATTATTGAATTGAGTTTTGATATTGATACTCCAAGTTTGTGTCAGGGAGAGAAAAATAACCCAAAACTTACTGGACA
Organism: [Candida] citri; assembly: GCA_030571295.1. Classification (NCBI taxonomy): domain Eukaryota; kingdom Fungi; phylum Ascomycota; class Pichiomycetes; order Serinales; family Metschnikowiaceae; species [Candida] citri. The sequence goes on along the minus strand of JAJLXN010000009.1, from coordinate 489,141 downwards.
TATGGGCTCAAATAAGGAACCAATCCTCACTTTACCAAATAAATATCAAAAACGAAAATTTGATTTACATTTGAGTCATTTCTTGTCAAAATCATTTTCAAAACATACATAAACAATCAATGGGAGATTATACAAACGAGCGTCAAGTAACTTTCATGTCTCATTTCAAATGAGCATACTCAAATTGAGAAATACCTCGACCAATTCCCGGATATTGGGCAAACACTTCTGAACTTACTCACCCTTCTCAAGTTCCCTCTTCTCTTCCTTTTCCTCCTTCAAAATCATCAAAGAAATGATCGAGTCAGCAACCTGTGCTGCAGTAATAGAAGTCAATTCAGCAACACTATCAAATGGTGGAGCAACCTCAACAACATCACCTCCCACAATGTTGAGTCCTTCCAAACCATCAAGAATAGTAAGCAACTCTCTAGAGGTCCATCCACCTGGCTCAACAGTTCCAGAAGCCGGAGTATTGGCAGGATCCATCGAGTCGACATCCACAGTAATGTAAACAGCACCAGTCCCCACTCTTTCTCTGATTTTCTTGATAATTCCATCAGTTCCGATCTTATCGATGTCTCTTGCCAAAATTCTATCGAATCCACATTCAATGTCGTGTTTTACGTCTCTTGGACCAGGGTAAGGGCCACGAATGGCTGCATGAATTGACAGATTAGTCAATAAGCCCTTTTCATGGGCCCAGTGGAGGTAAGTACCGTGATTCACAGATTGGTACTCAGTAACATTACCTCCAAAGTAGTAAGGGTTCCAAGTATCCAAATGAGAATCGAAATGGATCACAGTGATGGGTCCAAAGTTCTCGTAAGCGGCCTTAATCGCTGGCAAGGTGATTGTATGGTCACCTCCAAGAGTGAAGATTTTGGGAGCCTTGCTCTTGTTGTTTTTGGTTGTTCTGTGCTTACCAATGGCACGATTAGCTCTGTAAATCTGATCCAAGGCGATTCTGTTGTCCAATGGCGTCACAGGTGGATCTCCACAATCGACAATTTTAGCCCAATTTGAGTATGGATCAAACGAGTCTCTGTAAACAGAGTAAGCTGGAGCTAAACGACGAGACCCCATTCTGATTCCGCTGGGTCCAAATCTGGCACCTGGTCTATATGAGACACCAGAATCGAAAGGTGCACCCACAACTGCAATGTCAAACTCTTCTTTATCGAACAAGTCTGGATCGTAACAGTTAGCATAAGGAACATGGGCAAAAGTGACCAAACCCCCAAATTCTCCTCCTCTGTACAAAACATTGGTTCCGTTGATGTCTCTCAAGTCATCTTTGTCAGGATACTCATACTCGTCGTTGATCATGAGCGAGTGCATGTCCCATCCAAGAGTGAGAGCATGTTGCTTTGGGGAACCATCTGGAGCGACAGAATTCATGGACTCACTCACTATGTCGTCGAAGAAGTGGCCAAAATAACGATCCAAGAATGATTTCTGAGACGCATCCTGACCAGAACGAGAAGTCATCAAGGTGTTTCTGTCATGGTTTCTGACACTGTCAATTGAAACAGAATAGTCAACAGCTTCTTGACATTTCAACACCAATTGGTGATTGTCGTTAGGGATAGCAGTGGAGTGGACTCCAACGGCTGCTAATAAGGCGAGTAAAGTGTATTTTGAGAGCATTGGATAGAGAAATTAAACTGGTAGAGTGTTTTGCAACCATTATATATGCGCAGTTGCAAGTGAACAAATTGCGTACATATTCCGAAAGATTTACGCGCAATTCTGCAACAGAATGTGTTTTCCTCGCAATTTCTGCATAATCTTGCAGAAACATTTACATGGAAATTTGCACCCAAAAAACCTCTCAAAAAAGAATTTCCTATCAGACAGAAAGATTCCGTCCTGATCAGCTTGCTTGAAATATGCATATTAATCGATCAATGACGGATTTTTCCTGCAACCATGGACAAAATCACCAAGCTCTCGGACGAGTCCAATAGTCTAGTTTCCACAGTGTCAGGTACTGTTGAATATGGGTCAATTGACCAAGAAACAGGTGTTTTCATTAGAGATTCGGGCCCTGGTTCTGTAAAAGATGAAATTATTAAAGTTGGAAAGGCTTCGATACCTCTAATTATCACGCTGTTCTTGCAATACTCAATTACAGTATTTGCAATCTTTTCAGTGGGCCAATTAGGAAAGAAAGAGCTTGCTGCTGTGTCTTTGGCAACTATCACGTATAATGTGGGTAATTCCATCTTCAACGGTATGGCCACTAGCTTGGATACTTTCTGTGCTCAAGCTTATGGATCAGGAAACCACAAGTTAGTTGGTTTATACTTCCAAAGGGGAACTGCCATGTTGCTAGTGTGTTCCGTTCCAGTCATTATGTTTTGGTGTTTCAGTGCTTCCATTTTGAAGGTCGTTGTACCTCAAAAAGACTTGCTAGCATTGGCTCAAATGTACTTGAGGTATTTATCCTTTGGAGCACCTGGCTATATCCTTTTTGAGACCGGTAGAAGGTTCTTACAGTGTCAGGGAATCTATACTGCTGGTCAATATTCACTTTTTGTTGCAGTTCCAATCAATGTATTGCTCAACATTGTGTTGGTATGGAACAAAACATTCGGTATTGGCCTTATTGGTGCACCCATCTCAATTGCAATCAGTTACTGGCTCATGGCAATTTTTTTGCTCTTGTATGTTTTGTTCATCGATGGAAAAAAATGCTGGTTTGGTTTGGAAGTCAAAGAAGCATTCAATTTGAGGGAATGGTCATCGATGTTTTCACTCGCATTGAATGGTACGGCTATGCTTCTTTCTGAGTTCATTGCATTCGAAATTTTGACTTTGGCAGCTTCCAACTTTGGAACTACGGCCTTAGCAGCACAATCGATTGCTTCTACGACGGCAACGTTGGCATTCCAGCTACCTTTCGGCATTTCCATTGCGCTTTCAACAAGAATAGCCGATAGAGTCGGTCTGCAAGACTTGAAGGCAGTTGAAAGGTTGAATAAGGCCACTTATGTGATTGCAATGATCCTGGGAACTATTGACATGGCACTCATTGTGGTGTTTCTGGGATACATTGCCAGTGCATTTACTTCTGAGAAGGATGTGGCTTCACTTGGTCAGAAATTGCTCATAATCTTGGGAATCAACCAATTTTATGATTGTCCAAATGTGATTTTTGCCGGAAGTCTTCGTGGTCAAGGCAGACAAGCTATTGGATCAAGGCTAAACTTGGTGATTTACTATTTGGTTGCTGTGCCTTTGGCATTGTTCTTAGCCTTCCGTTGTAAGCTCGAAATGTTTGGGCTATGGATTGGATTGGGTGTGGGGATCTTTACGTTGGCCTTGTCTGAGTTTTATTTTGTGTATCATTCAGATTGGGAGAGTATTATTGAAGATGCAAAGAAGAGACTCAAGTGAGGAAGTGAAGTGGCTTAGTAGGTGGAGATATGGAACTTGAATATTGTATTGACTTATTTTAGTGATTGAAAATACCAGGCAAGATGTAGATTCTGGAAGGATTGGTACAATCGTATGTTTTTTGTGGTTATTTGTTCTACTGGTTAGGTGCCATGTATGAGTTGCAATGATACACGTATTGATTCTATGGCAAAGAAGTATGATCACGCTATTGGAACAAATCTAGGAAGGAGATGGCTTAGAAAAGGTATTTTAAGAGCTAAAAGATGTTCTGGAAGCTTGTTTGAGCCATGGTATGTAGACCTTGTGTTGCTCATGGAAAAAAGTGAGCTATAGGTGGAGTCCCACAAAATATTGACTTCATTTAAATAATCTATGACGAAGAATGATTAATGATATCACAATCGATTTTCAAAGATCAAATTTCAATAAATAACGAAGAAAAATAACAGCCCCCAATTATTTGCTGTGCTTTGTGTCTGGTGTTGTTTTGATGGTCAGCACTTCAGCCACGTAGACTGAACGTTCCTAGAACAAACTAAATTCTCGACATTCAATGCAAGAGCCTTTCAAAAGACACTTGTTGACTCAATTTGATATTTTAAATTGATGATTTGCAATTCTTAGGGGGCAATCACATTGGACCTTAGCTCAGTACCTCTTTATCACATACCTATATCCGAATACTTGATGACAACTCACCTACACCTCCCCATATTTCTCCCAATATTTTTCTTTCACTATAAATATCTAATTATCACAAAACAGCCACAAAATCAAAAACCTAAACCATACTGCCCTCCTTTTCCATACTAACCTGCTTCTCTCTAACTGTAACAACATCTTTACTTGGAATCCTCTCAGAAACACCATCAAGGTACTCAACTTCAGCCATTCCAAGCTCTTCCCGCTCCTTATCTGTAAAGGCATCGAAAAAGTCAAATTCGTCTTGCTTTCCGAGATTTGGTGGAAGTAACTTGCAAACAGCAAAGTATAAGATCAATGGACAAAAAAACGCAAAAAGAATATTCCCATAGAAAAAATTATGGATCCCAGATGGAAGGCTAATATCTTGAACGCTTCCAATGAGGCCAGGAACACCCGGAACGACCGTAATTAACCACACAATTATAGCTCTCAAATTGAAGCCTTTGGTGAAGTAAAAAGTGCCATATGGTGATGTGCTGAAGAGGTCTTTCAACGGCAAGACCGTTTTTCTAACGAGCCAAAAGTCTGCAACAGAGATAGCAACAATTGGAGTGACAACAACACCGAAAGAGCTCATCACACTGATGAAAACAGATGAAGTGTTATAGAAATTCCAAGGTTGCACCACCCAAGAGAGCAATGCGGTAATTATGGCTCCTCTTCGGATATTAATGAACTTTGGATAAACACCAGCCAAGTCCATGCCTCCAGCAATACCATTAGCCAACACGTTAAACGTCAATTGGGAGAAAGCAAAGGCAATACCTAAGAAAAACGCACCAGCACGTAATCCCGAGTTATATGACTCTCCCATCCACTGAAGAACAATATCAGTAGGAAGCCACATGGCCTCTCCGTATAAATCTTGGGTTGCAGAGGCACAAATAAGGCCAAAAAGTGGAACAAATGTGCCTGTCACCAAAATGGACACTATGATGCCCAAATACATCTTTTTCTTCGAAGAAGCAAACCTTGAAAAGTCACTCTGGTTGGTCACATCAGGCGACAAGGCTCCATACCAGATAGTCATGGAGTAAAGCCACATCCAAGCGGTCTTTGAGCGACTCAAAGTGACACCTTCATGGAAGAGTGTTCCAGGGCCATTATTTTTGCCAACACAGACGCCAAAGATGACAATAAATGCTGTTGCACAAGCAGCACATGACATGTTGACGTATTTGTTTGTTTTTTCTGGCTTTATAACTAGAAAAAACATCTGAATAATCTGAAAACATAAAAATCCAATGAAATCTCTTGTAGTCATAGCAAGACCTTCAGGAAACGTATTTTTCATGTTCATGAAGCCTTTGCTGAAACTGGAAAACGCAACAACAAGTCCTAATCCACCCAACCAGCTCTGGGAACCATAGAAAACAATGGAAAGAATGATCCGAATGACAATTCCAATGCCTGATCCGTATATACCAAAGATCAGTCTCATACTCACTGTATATCCGATATGGTACTTTGAACCAATACCAGAATTAAGACAGGTATATAGAATAATCAATAAATTTCCAAATGTCAATGCTCCCATGGTATGCTGGATATTTAATCCGAGTCCTAACATAGCACTGCCAGTAGACCAAGTCCATACTGTAATATTAGGTACAGCCCAGTAACCGAAAAACGACCAGAACCCCCAGATGCGTCTCGATGGAGGCATAGGCTCCAAGTCAGGATTTTTCAAGATTGTAGGCTTTTCGTGGCCCTCATGAGGAACTTCCAATTTGCTAACATAGTCTTTAAGCATGTTAATGCGTGGTCCGGAGGCCATGCATAAGGGTACGTCTGAGGGTATTTAAACTGGACAAAGATGCATTTAATTTTGAGAGTAAAAACGTCAAGATATGAAAAGTTGATAAACCATAGATAGGTGAAAAATTCCTCGGAAAACGATCTGAACGGTGATTTTCTGGGGTGGTTCATGCTAGTGACATACTGCTAGTACTATGCACAACTAGTTCGTATTGAGCATTCCGAGCAATTGCCCCACAACCCGTTACGTGTTCAGATAAGAGTGCAGAGTACGAGAAATCTTATTGTTGCTTATTTGAGGTAAATGCCCGTGATCCTCACAAGCCTTATCAGTGGACCATGTAGGATGATGCGATGCATGTTTCTGAGTGATGTGCAGTCAAATGCAGGCTAAGCCGCATATACGATAATGGTCGAGCTGGGTAAGTAAGGTGTAGCAATCAACCGAATTCGGGTAAGTTAGAGCTGTTAATTATTGTCCCGGTTGCGATATCGCTGATTGTGATGAAAATAGCTTTTCCTCGCAAATTTCCATACGATTGTTGACATTTTGCTCGGCATTTGAAAACGAATGACGTGCATTACAATGATCAACGCTATACTACTCACAGAAGGAGGGCATCTTTCACAAAGTCTCATTCAATCACTATACCCCACATGCAGCGGTTCTGGAGGGGTCTACGGTACATCGCCTATATTAGATAGACAAAGCCCATTGAACCCTTTAAAACTGCCCCCCTTTAGACCCTTGCATAGGGTGGGGGACCAACAATAGTTTGTTCTCGTTACTTTCTTCTTAGTCCTTTCATCCTCGGTAAAATTTGCCCAAATAAGCCCTCCTTAGGGACACTTGAACACGTTTGGTTTACTGCCTTGATTATTTTTTAGTTACGCGCAGTGCCCCAGTGCTGTGCGTTGAAGAGGAGGAGTTCAAGGTTCAAGAGGAGTTGGTTCTTACAAAGTTAAAGTAGCTTATCATCTTTGCAACTTCTCTTCTCTCGTTTTCGGCTATAGATCCTGACTAAAACGTCCCTGATTAATTACCGACTGATAAATCCCCCCACCTTTGTCTGCATGAATATGCACGAAAACGCCAACTTATCTATTTTAGAGAACAGACAAGAAAAATGAAATTTTCACTGGCAGGTAATTCTCAGCCGATGCTTGCCTCTCTAGACCGTTCTGGAGAAAAATTGGGCGGTCCAGCGGCCTTTTTCGCTTCAAAATACAATGATAAGTAACACCACATATCAATATCCGGAAATAAGAGGGTTGAAAAGCTACTGATAAGTTAACAAATCAAAAAACGCCGATTACGTGGACTTTAGAACGTATTTAGGTTTATCTCGCAATTTGTTCCTCGCAAAGAGTCCATATTTCTCTCAAAAGGGGCCTCAGTATGTGAACACATCAACATCACTACTGCTATCCAAGCAGTCGTTCTTACCTTCTCTATCAGCCTTCCTATCCCAAACCTTATTGAATTTCCTTAGTGCAAATGTCGAGTTTGTAGTTCCAATACCTGCCAAACTGCGGAAAAATTTCATAACAAGTAGTTGTCCTTGGTCATCCACACAGTTCAAGCCAGCAATGAAAATAGGCCACTGGAGCAAAATCATTGAACATTTTGTATGATTTGTTAAATCCTGGTTGGCGCTCAAAAACGATATAAGTTCCAAAAGTTGCTTATTCACCGTTTGAACGTGTATAGACGTCACTGGAAGTGAAAAGCCTTCTCGTAGTAAAAGTATCATCGATGCCAAAACATAAGCTCGCTGAGAAACGTCCATCCAGCTCACAACAACGCTTTGGTTCTGAATGCTAACGATCTCAAGCAAAAGGCCCTTAGGAACCTCTTTATTGGGGAAATCTTCTAACTTGAGTATACCCTTCAGATTAATAAACTGTACGTCCATCTGTTTATGAAATTGGCCAAGAATATCGATCGTTTCGAGCGTATCTGGAACCTTTTTGGCCCTTTTGTCTCTTGTCTTTTGTAGTAGCTCCAAAAGGCTCCGAATTGGTGATAAACATGAGTGGTGCATGCCAATAAGCAAATTGAAGCCGTCCGACCGAATAATTCCAATTTCTTTCAATATTTCAACTTCCTGGTTACTGCCGTTGGTCAATAGAAGACTCATTTCAGAGTCACTGTTGAGAGTTCCACCTTTCTTCGAACTTAGACCCGCTAAGATCTCAAAAGAGATGAACCAGTGCTTGCAAAACACCATCAACTTCGATTTGGGGTAACTGGCATTTTCCGCGGAAAAGTACTTGACTAGAAGCTCCTTGGCTCCTCTTAAATGTGATCTCCAGTCCAGGTTCAGGAAAGAAGCGTTGGAAGAGGCCAAAAGAAGAATCGTCAATAAAACAGCACCGATTTTCAGCGTTACCAGGCCTGGATGCTCTCTAGAATGGAGCAAAGCGGGCTCTAGAAGCCGTAGACATTTTCCTAAGTACTTAAATGAAGCATCTTCGTCTTCCTTGAGGTGATGCTTGGTGAAACTCATCTTAGCGCCTTGAGCCAAAATAGCAGAGAGTAGAAATGACTCTTTTGAGGCACTTTCAAGTAGAATGTCTCTTGCAGGGCAGTAGTAGCCTATTTCAGCATCGTAGGAACTAAATGGCTGGATAATCGTAGCAAAACTGTTATAGAATTCCTCAAGGTAAAGTCTTTCATGGTTCTTGCTTAAACGGATATAGTCAAAGGAAATATTTCTTGGAATTTTCTCCAGAAAGTACTCTGGCAACGCCATAGACTCAAATCCAGGCGAGCTACTCTCTTCGCCACTCAAGTAGTCGCTTATTCCGCTCAAACGCCGCATAGAACTGCTTTGGTCGTCGATCATCTCGTTAACGATATTATTGAGGTCTGCAGCCAAAAGATGAAGGTCGTTCTGGCCTATATCTGAAGAAGACTTGCCAGTAGGTGCAATTTGGAGCGCTGGAAGCACCACAGGAGCAACTTTATTGGCCATAGCTATGTCTGTATGGAACGATTGCAAATGGGGCACTCCACCGGCGTCAATTTCTCGTTCTTTGAGCTGATTTTGATGATTTATCGGAACAAGCTGTGAATTTCGACTTGACAATAAGGAATTTTCCAAGATCTCAGTGTTTTCTTGGTCAATCAGTGGAGCTTCACATGTGCTCAGAGGTGAGTCTTCACTAAGAGGCTCATTCCAGCGATTAATGGATTTTCTTTTTGCAACAAGATCTCTGTCACCATCAGAAACCCTCTTGAAGGCATCCTTATCCTTCTGTGTCTTCAAACCCGGATAGATACAACTCTTCTGGAGCCTTCTGCACTGCCAGCAGCCTGGTTTACCTTCATCACACTTAATTCTGCGTTTCTTGCATTGTTCACAGCCCTTTTTGCTGTAGCTGCCTCTTTTGACGCCACTGGATCTTCGTAGCGACTTCACCATTATGGAAAAATGTTTTGACAAGCAAAAAACGTTGAAAATTCCAATGGTTTCGCCCAAACGGAATTTGATCGGAATCTCTCAACATAAATATGCACAAATTCCGCTGTCAAAACCGGTAGCGCTTCTTATCGGCGTGGGTTTTATTTTTTTCCAATCCCGATAAGAGAGACCTTGACTGCCCAAGTTACCAGATCGCCAGATTCCCCCATATTTCAAAATCTCATGCCCCAGACGAAAAGTCGTATTTCGTCGGCAAATCTTTCATGCAATAAATGCGATGCAGTGCCCCATGTGGAAACAAGCACCACAGAACAATAGAAATTGAGAAGTAGGTTCCTGCGCGAGATTGTGGACATGCATGATAACGCGTGGTCCTGGTATCCGTAGCCTTAAGATGTGGTCTAATTTGAAAAATTGAGCCATTGTGCCAAGTAATAGATCGGTATTTTCGGCGAAAAGGAGATGAAGATGTATTTGACGATTTTGTTGCCATTTTCAGGCAAAAGTTTCCAAAATCAGCCATTAATTCCGAGCAAGAATGTCGATAGAGCATAAGCAGAATGTACTGATTTCCTGAAAAGCCACAATCTATCGTTATCTTTTTTCTTGGGTTCCCACATTTAATTAAGCACTAAATTGTAGTACGTCATCACCAATTTAGAGATCTGCATGTTTCAATGGAAAATTCAAATCCTATCGATAGGCGATATTGGGGAAGCAATTAACGTTAATATCAATGTTGCATCGTAAAAATGACCTAATTTAGAATGTAACTGAGCGCTTAGCTAAACCAGTAAGCCGAGCCGGTCTTCAAACCTTGTAACATCAAGGTCCTGCTGTTGTGCATGGGGTGGTCTGACAGATGGAGGTAGGTTAGAAGACCAGGGCTGAATTCACCGGAATTCAGTACCCACATAGCAGTAACATAGCATTAACAGAGCAGTAACACAAGCACCTGATCAATGAGAGTAACTTACGTTTCCTAATTTACCATCGCTTTTGAAAATTTCCATAATTTTGTTTATTCCTCTAAACCCTCTTAATTAACAATGCACTTACTCTGCCATGATTCTCAATGTGATGATAACCAGACCATCATCATTACCAAATGACGTTTGCAAAGGAAGATTAAACTCGTTTGTCGTCGTATCTGGATGATCAAGCAATGACTCCAACTGGAAAACAATCTTCAAGATCAATACAAAACGATTGTAAAGGAAACGACTTGGAACATCGACAAATGCTTGACTTGGAGCCTTTCTGATCTCAGTAGAGACAGATGAACAGTAACGAGCGTAGCCCAACTTTTTAGATCTCTCATCAAAGTTGGAAATGTCTTGATTGGACTCAAATCCCAATACAAGTTCAGAAATGTCATGTGCTTGACTTGGTGCAGAAACACTAGTCAATTTGAAACTTGGAAGGTAGTTGCTTTGGTGGTGATCATCACTATACTTGGCTTGCAAATATACAAGACTTCTTAATGAGTCATCAGCCACACTACAACATTGGCCACGTTTCTCTTTAAACAGTCTATTGAACACCTCTAATGAGAGACATCCAGTATAGCCTGTCTTGATGACTTTATCGAAAGATTCCATGATATTGTCGTAGTCACCTTGGAATGGGAACACTCTGAAGTTTCTAGCATGGTCAATGATCTCAATATCCTTTGTAAGAATTGGAGAATCACAGTATTGGACGAAGAAGACCTTACCTGGAAGCTTCTCAATTGGATCTAAGGAAGAGCCATGAATGTTGATATGGAAAAGGTCAACACAAACACCAAAGTTTGGTTCATTGACCTCCAAGATGATATCAACAAGTTTTCCAAATTCATAGTTGTGAGTTGCCCAAGAAAGGTTCTCGTAAGCAACTTTAATGCCATAATTCGCAGCCAAACGAGCACACTGTCTAAGTTGAGAAACAACAAGGTCCCTATCGTCAACAGCTTCAGGTGCACAGCTAGCACAGAGCAAGAGGGTATCAGTATCCAAGATTTTACAAGTTTTCAACATTTCCTCAAACTCTGCAAGTCTTTCGTTGAATTTAGCTTGGTCAGCGTACCCTTCCAAGTCACGGAAAGGTTGTAAGATCGAAATGGTCAAGTTTCGAGATGCACAGTAGTTGTAAATTTCTTGTGGAGAGCCTTCATCCAAGTCTGGAGTCATGATTTCAATAGAATCGTAGCCAGCATTGGATACGGCATCGACCTTCTCCCAGATAGTGCCTTGGAAGCACACTGAGGCGATGGAAGTCTTGAAAGGTAGCTTTTTCTGCAACTGGGTGAAAGCTGTATCGTTTAAAACATCAATAGATGTTGGCTTGCCCTCATAAGAATGACATGGCAGCAGAAGTGTGGAGTTGCTTGGGGTTGGAAGGACCGTTGCGCACATTGGAACGATCAACCGGTGAAAGATGGAGATGGAGCAGATAAAATAAACAATAAAAGGCAAGGAACATGCATCACAGGACAGAGGGACAGTTTTATAATAAGCCGGATAAATTCAACCATGATCCATGGTGTTTGCGGAGCTGGAGTATGGATTAAGCGGCGGATAAATGTTTCTCCGCAAAGCAAATGAGGCCACAGGAACAGTGTCTAGAGCCAGGCGACGAGAATGTGGCTTTGTCCGACAGAAAAAGGGACAAAAGAAGGACTTGTTGCAAAAATTTTCACTTTGTGGAAACTAAACAATTTTGTCGTTTCTGACTAGTGTGACTATTGTGCCCCACATAATAGCGCTTCTCCACCTTTAATGCGATGACGCACATTAGCCACTCACTAGCCACCTACCAGAGCACCAATAATGATGAACACAGAGAAACTCTGCTCCAATCTTCAAGTTTCTCCACCAGAAAACATTTACCCAGTTTAAAATTAGCAACTCTCAAGGAAAAGCACTCGACATTCTCGGTTAAGGCTTCTCCAGCCTTATCTAACGTGTCGGAACGCTTTTCCTCACGCGCCTCACGTGGCTCTTCATAACCACCATTCTTATCACTTTTCTTGTCTAATAACGCCAACAACTTAGGCTTTTCGCCATGGAGTCCATAAAATCAGTGATCAATTACTTCCATCTGGATGACAGATACAGCCGGACCACGTTTGGTGTTGACCAAATCAAAGGCGGATCCACATTTATCCATTGGAGAGTCACCGACTTGATGTTGCTTGGAGTATTCTTTATCCTTTATCCGATCGTCTATCGGATCGAACCTTTCCAGAGACAGTTCTATATCAATGATTTGCTGATATCACACCCTTTTGCCGAGGTTGAAAGGGTCTCGAATGGTCAACTCTTCTTCTATGCGGTGTGGTGTCCTCTCATCGCTATAGCTGTGGTTTCACTCGTCATGACTAAGCCAAGCAGAAAAATTTATGTCACTTATGTTGCTCTTCTTGGTCAGTTGTTGTCTGTTTTTGCTGCTAGCATCGCCACAGACCTTTTAAAGAACGCTTTTGGAAGACACCGTCCAGATTTCCTCGCTCGGTGTATTCCTAAGAAAGATGCACCTGTAGACGTGATGGTTTTCGCCAAAGATGTCTGTACAACCACCAATATCTCAAGATTAATGGATGGTTTCCGTACGACGCCGCTGGGACACTCCAGTATTTCGTTTGCTGGACTTCTTTACCTCTCTTTCTTCTTGGCTGGCCAATTAACTGTCACTAGACCACAAGCTGGTGGCTGGAGAAGTTGTGTGGCTGTTGCTCCAGCTTTTGGTGCTGCTATGATTGCACTTAGTCGTACCGAGGATTACAGACACCATTTCATTGATGTTTTCGTTGGTCTGTGTCTTGGAATTGCCATTGCTCTGTGGTCGTACTTCAGATTGTTCCCTGGATTGGCCCAAATCCATTGTTATGTTCCTAGACTCATTGAGTTTGAGGATGAAACCGATGGATATGCTCCAGTTGAGGATGTGTGAATCGAACTTGGGGATGTTTAGACGAGTCTTTCAGTTTGAGAAGACTCAAGGTGATGAAAGCTGAACCAAGATGGAAAAGCTGAACCAAGCTGAAAAAAGCTGAAAAAGCATGAAGGTCTTTTTCAATGAGGTCACTGATGCCCTCAGACAATTTTTTTATAATGATGATGCTTCAATGGTGACTTCCCTTTGAGTATGATGCTAGCCATTGTATTTAAGACGAGGTTTTGTCACCATTTGGTCTACGAATAGGACGATGGGTCCAAGTCACTATAGTAAGGTCCTCAGGATATGTCTTCTTGCGAGAGAGAATTGTCTTGTTTTGTTCCAAAGAGGTTCGCCAATTGAAATTTGAAATCTTCACTTCGTTCGCAAGAGCTGAACGAGGCCTTTGTAAAACTCAAATAGACCAACCAAAATAAAAAGCTGAAAAATGATGTTTTTGTGTTCCCGTGGATTTTATCACTAATAAGAATTCTACTAAGAAGAATCATCTCATGAGCTCTAACCAGTTCGTCTGTTCCATTCTACTCCTTACAAAATCTGGGGTAGCGGCTTCTCTCGCATGGCTCTCCTGCCGATTGAAGAAAGCTTCATCGATGACAAATTCCTTCCGAGAATGGAAGAATATTACTTTCAAAATTCCATCTTCAACGAGATATTCTCTTTATCGGAAAACATTCCTCATTAGGCTTAATTCCGCTCCGGCCCAAAGTAATCCTCACACTTTGTTTCGCCCGGAATGCCCTGATTTCCGGGACTCTCAACCGTTATTGCGCATTGACTCGCTTGGTTTATGCAGGGATTGCATGCCACAACTTCTGATTATTACTAATCTTAAACGTTAGTAATAATTGACATTACCATTTAAAAGCACCGAAAATCCCGGAAGTTAACATTTCAAATCATCAACCATGTCCTCAAAGTTTCCACAATTGCCTAAACTCGAGCCTGCTCTGGGCTCTAACGCAACTTACCCAATGGCCAAAGGTGTACCATACGATTACCCATTGCCAACTGGAATCGTTGGTTCTGCCGTTGAATTGAATGAAAAAACACCAAAATTGTTCCAACCATTGCAAATTGGAAGTATGGTGGTGCCAAACAGAATCGGTGTTTCGCCAATGTGCCAATACACTGCCGACAATAACGAAGTGACTGAGTACCATAAGATCCATTATGGTGGATTGACCATGCGTGGACCAGGTCTTGTGATGGTTGAAGCCACCGCTGTTTCTCCATATGCTGGTACATCTGTTGTTGATTTGGGTATCTGGAAAGATTCTCAAGCTGAAAAATTCAGACCAATTATCGAATATGCCCATGCCAACACTTCCAAGATCGGAATTCAAATTGGACATGCTGGTAGAAAGTCCCAGACCGCTCCATTGTTTGAATTCTTGGAGAAATGGGATCCTCGTGGTCTTGAAAATCAACTTGTGGCACCTTCTGCTATTCCTTATAGACCAGGTGGAAGAGTTCCAACGTCCAGAGAATTGACTATTGAAGAAATCGAAGTGATCATCAAACAATTTGGAGACGCAGCCAAAAGAGCATATGATGTTGGTTTTGACTTTGTTGAAATTCATGGTGCTCATGGCTACTTAATCAACCAGTTCATGTCTTCTCATTCCAATAAGAGAACAGACAAGTATGGTGGCTCATTTGAGAACAGAATCCGTTTCTTATTGGAAATCATTGACTCTGTTAGAGCCAATGTTCCTAAAGAATACCCTGTTTTCTTAAGATGGAGTGCTTCTGAATTGCACGCTTCTAATCCAGATGCTTGGACATTAGAAGATTCGGTGAAATTAGCACCAATTGTCGTAGAAAGAGGAATTGATCTTCTTGATATTTCTGCTGGTGCAAACAGTTCTGATGCTGATAGACAACCAAAGGGATTCGGAATGTTTGTTGAGTTTGCCGTTGCTATCAAGAAGGCCGTTGGCGATAAGGCCATTGTTGCATCTGTTGGTGGATTACACGATCCAACCAAAATCAACGAATTGCTTGAGAAAGATGCTTTTGATTTTGCATTGGTTGGTTCACCATTCTTGGTCAATCCAGGCTTGGTGTTTGACTGGGCCAAACAATTGAATGTTGAGCTTCACCATATCCAATCACATTGGCCATTGAAGCCTAATTACCCTGAGATGATTGCCTATATCACGAAGGTGAAGGAAGAACAAGCCCAAGCCTCTCCTCTTTGAAGTTCATGAAACCCAACTATCCTGAAATGACTGCCTATATCACGAAAGTCATAAAAGAGCAAGCTCAAGCTTCTCGTCTTTGATGTTGTCCATGATATTAAGTGATTCTGTCCATGGCATCAAATGCTATAAACCTAGATATAGATTATTTAGTGAATTTAAGTTAAAAAACGACTGAGCGTAGCGTCCTACAAATGTTCAAAAATTGATTTTCCAAATTTCAGAACCTAAATTATCCCAGAAATAAGAGGCAAAATAGTCAAGAAGAAGAAGTAGTAAATAATTTAAAAATCAAAATTGAGGGGTTTTCGTGTGTGTGTGTATGGGTCCTGGCTGCAAAAATGGGTGGCGACTATAAATACGGGCGGATGCCCCCTCAAGTTAGACCTCGCTGACACCTACCGTTTTCTTTCTTCCCGCCCTTTGCTGCGAAACCTGCACTAGTATTATGTGCCGGCTAGAGCAATGACTGGCTGACTCTCTTCTGGTTGTCGTTTTACAACTGTAAAGGTCAAGTCAATGATCAGTCTCTTTGTTTCACTTCTTACTTACCAACATTAATTAGCAGCCAATTTTCTTACCGAATTTTACAAAAAACAAACATTCCTCTTACAAAAACACTTCGTCAACGCCTCTGCAATTTACGAACTGTTTAATGCCCAGTAGCTTATTTTTGTTACTGGGACGTGAAAGGGACCCTCAGCCGCACTGTCGTAACACGAACTGAACGTGATTTCTCGCCTCCCGCGAAGTGGCTTCCCTAATCATCTATCTTGATCAGGAATAGAAAGAGGTAAGCGAAGTTCATATCGGGCTTTGTGACAAAAAGGGTAATTATTTGACAGCCTCAGCTACAGATTTAGTAAAAAGTCACCACGCAGGTGCTCCTTCTTCACATGGAATCTCTAGCTTGGGATTGTGGGGTTTGGTCTGAGGGATGATAATACTCAGGCAAAGCGGGTAAGCACGACCTCGACGATCATTCAGAGTGGTATTTTCTCAAAGATTTACTATAACGAAATTCGGCCTGGTGAAACGATTTCCGAGATAGAAAAAGGACAACTCACCCAATGAGCCCATCTCTTTTGTCAGTTTCAATTGCCCCGAGTTTCGCCTACGAACACCGTTCAGAAAATACCCGACACAGTCCTGCAATCGTGTGAACCTAAAATCTCGATATTGTGTACAGTATCGATTGTAATGGCCTCGTGAGACTGTGTTACGTACCATCCCATATAACCAAGTTATTCTGGGAACATCTTCTTCATTTGCACGGCCATAAGCTAGACGGGTTTTTCTACAAAAAGAATGTCTTCCCCTGTTTATTGCATCTTGTCGGGCGGCTCCGTCCACTGCATCCCGGTGACCGCGTTCAGCACGCCAACATCTCCACCAGAAAAGTTAACTAGAATCCCCGCTGTGGCAGCTCATTCTGACCCTCAGGGTCCTCCACCTTTGCTGAAGCCTGCTATCTTGAAAATTAAGAGCAAAAACTTGTTGTACACGCTAAACAACCCATCATTGTCTGACCTCGAATCCGATACTCATCTTACTAACGACAGTCGTCGACACAGTAACACGTCAAACGATGAGGATGACGCTCCAGGAAACTCTCCTTTCCTGACGCCGCCACGAGTGGCTGCATCAATTAAAGTGCTAGAGCCTGTCAGTAGACCAGACTTGACAAACGAGGACCCTTCTTTGGTTGAGCAGTCTACAGGAAACACTATCAAGATCAACATTGATGTTGTAAACGATACGCCCTCGGAGGGAATTCTGGAAATTCTCGAGGAGTATGCCACACATGCTGTTTACTTACCCCAGTATTCCGTGGACCTTCAGACGAATTTGGACTGTGACTACACTCAAATCAAGGTTCTTCTAAGTAAGGTGTTCCCTTCATGGACCCTGGACATCAAGGTCAAGCAACTTACTGGAGGAATCACTAATATGCTTTTATCTTGTACACATGTCCCATCGGGAGAAAGACTCCTTATGAGAGTTTATGGTCAAGGTACTAACCTTATCATTGATCGTCATCGTGAGTTTGTTTCGCATCTCACCCTTAATTCGTTGAACTTGGCTCCGCCAATTCATGCAAGATACTCGAATGGACTTATATATGGTTTCTTGCCAGGACGTTCATTGGAGCCAAAGGAGCTCAGCAACCCATATTTATATCCCCTCATTGCTCAACAGCTTGGAAATTGGCACAACAGCATCACTGCAGACACCATTGAGGATGGTGTTGAGAAGATCAGAAAGTACATGGCAGAATTGAAGAAGCTGTACCAACTCCAGAGCGAGAGCCCGCATAAAACTCAGAAGCGTGATAAGAAGACGAAAAAGGTAATTACATCGATCTGGGACCTCATTGAAGACTGGATTATGATTGTTCCACAAACTGACGCTCTTGTCAACATTTGCATCAAGAACATGCCAAAAGAAGAGGTGACGAATGCAAATGTCAGACAAGTTCTTTTGAAGGAGTTCAAATGGTTGAAAACTAAGCTTAGTCAAGTGACAAAATCCCCAATGGTTGTCTCGCATTGTGATTTACTTTCAGGAAACATTATCGTCCCAGAAACACCAGAATTTGAGGATAAAATTAAGAATGCATCAGAGTCTCAAAACGCTACACTTGAGCTCCCGCCTCTTGGTGATAATCCAGTTCAATTCATTGATTACGAGTACATGCTTCCTGCTCCAAGAGCGTTTGATATTGCTAATCATTTCGCAGAATGGCAAGGATTTGACTGTGATCGCTCGGCCATTCCACAGCCATCCGTGAACAATCCAGTCATGGTTAATTGGTGTAAGGGTTATTTGAATGACGTGAATGTATCTCAGCAAGAACTTGGAAGCTTGATTGATGAGATCGCATGTTACTACGGTTTGCCAGGATTCTACTGGGCAATTTGGGCAATGATCCAAAGTGAGTTGTCCACAATTGATTTCAACTATGCTGATTATAGTGGTCTTAGATTCCAGGAGTACTGGGATTGGAAGAAAGAGTTTTTAAGTTCTAGAGCATGAGCGTTTGGAGTGCCATCAGCAAGTCTTGATATGGATTCCAAACGTCGCATGAGGTTCATTTTGGTTCGGTAGATTCCCAACTTGACCTATGTATATTGAGTGTACATTAAGAGAGATACCCGTTTGTGATTGATTATTATCTCTGCAAGTCCACCACAGTTGTTTTGTCACTCTTGGGAGCATGCAACAAAGCCCACTTGGTTCCCTTTGCTGCCTCTTTGTTTAACGTGTCGAAAAGCGCCGCAGCATAACTTCTTGGAAGCTTATTGTTGGTAAAGTAAAGCTTCTTAAACCATTCCTCTTGCAGTGTATCCAATGATGTGGACAGAATCATGTCAAGAACAGCATCTGTCAGATCAACAGTGACAATTGGAGCTTTAGCAAGTTCTCTCATCATATTTGAGCCAGCAAGTTTCGAATCATTCTCAAGTTCCCATTTCTCCTTCTTGTTGTTTTTTCTTCCTCTTGGAGCAGCGTTTGGAACCACAATGACTCGTTGATCAACATCGATGTTGAACAAAGGTTCACCAATACGCAAATTATCCTGTTCGGTTTCATTTGGTTTCTCACCTGAACCTCCAGAATTACTAGACCGAGTTGCCTCTTCAAGCTCTTCATTCCGTTCTTGGATTTCATTGGACAAAAAGTCAAACAACTCGTAGTAGTCCAAGTCGGTGTCTCTGTTACTTGAGAGATTCTTCACCCTAATTGGCTTGAACCCTTTCTTGTTTTTACGCCCAGTTGATGAGTTGGCCTGTTTTAATTGAACGATCCAGTTCGTTCCATCATCAATGGCTTTATTGATGGCATCCTCCATCGAGGAGGACACGTACCAATCACAGCTGATGTTGCGGGCCCAGAGGTCTCCAAGGACTTGATGACCTGACTCTTTAATCATGGACTCTTGAGAACTTGTCACCAAGACGTCACATCTCACTTCTTTCCATTTCTGCATTGATCTAGCGATTGAGGTGGATCCATGAGTTCTTCTCAAGGTGCTCTTCATCATGAAAAATAATAAAGTCGTTGGAATTTGGAATCCAACAGCATGAGTGGTTCTTGACTTTGCAAGACCTTCATTAGAGAGGAACTCGATCAACTTGTCGTAACGTCCACCGGTAGCGACTCTGGAAAACTTTCTGTTTTTGTCAATTCTGTGAATGACCTGGAACATGAACGCTCCGTCATAATATTTGGCATTATAATTGCTCAAAGGACAGAAAGTAACCGTGGTTTTCACGCCCAATTTGTCAACAACTTCTAAGATTTCACAAATGTTCTGCAAAGCCTTCTCGACCTTCACCAACAATGGCGAGTCCACCATGAGCTTTCTCAACTTCTGTTTAGCCTTTGCTGGTTCCACAGTGAAGTTGAAAACATCCACCAAGTCCTTAACCACCGTATGTTGAATCTTGAAGTCATTTCTCAACAATGTCTTCACATCTTCAGCACCTCTTTCGACTCCAAGCTGCGACAACACTCCCATGACTTCGTATCTTCTTGCTTGGGACATGCTTCGTGATCTTCCGAAAGCATAGTCGATCACACTGTTCAAAATATCAGAATGGTTGATCACAATGTGAGTTTGGGCGTTTTTCGTGTTGAAACAAGGGAAAGAACTGACAACCTCATCAAGAACTTTGATACATTCGGCGGTATTTGCGGTCAATGACAAGGAATCATTTGCAAAAATGTCAAAAGTGGCAGCATAATACTTGTCGGGTTTTCCAACACCTCTGACGTTTGGACGGTAGACAAACTCGTGTCTAAAGAGCTTCATGACTTTAGTTTGGTATCTGCTCAAGAATCTCGCCATGGGAAGAATGAGATCGTAGTTCAAAGTCAACACAGAACCGCTTCGATCAAGAACTTCATACACTTTTTCATCACCTTGAGCCAGCAGCTTCGGAATAAGTGAACTTCCGTCGAAATCTTGAATTGAACCGTGATTTTTGAAGATTCTGGAGAGCTCATGAAGAGTTCGACCTAAGATGAGGAAATCAGAAACACAGTGTTCCCAAACACCAGTAAGTGATCCTTTTCCAGCTCTGTCAAACATCAAGTCTTGTGCTAACAGGTAAGGCTGATTGAATAAGGTCTCTCTGACTTGTTGTTGCCATGGAGAGGCAGGATCAGCCAAAGATTTAAGTGCTTCCTTGATGATGACATCCTGGTGCTCCACTGGAATGAGTCCACTCTGTAAAAGCTCCATTGCTCCGGGTCTTTTGTGTGGATTATGGTCCAATAACAAGCGAATGATTTTCCGTTCTGTTGGTTTACGTGAATCACCAAAATCCGAAGGGAACTTGACCTCTTCCAATCTCAAATCGTTCAAGATCATGGCCCTCTCCATTCCAGTACCCAATTGGTAACACATTTCAAAGAAAATGATTCCCAATGAGTACATATCGATTTTTTCATCGTATTCTCCAGTCGCAACTTCGTTGGCAGTATAGAAAAACGTACCCACGACGGTGGATAAGTCTTTATTTGCCTTTGCTGCCACTTGGTTATTCTTCAGAACTGCTGATGAGAATTGAGAATTCTTTGCAAGTCCAAAGTCTCCAACCTTGATGTTATTGCCCTTGTCAATGAAAATATTCGTTGGCTTCAAGTCTCTATGAATAAATCCAGAACTGTGGATGTATGAGACAGCCTCTAAGACCTCTCTGAAGAGTCTCCAATATTCGCCTTTATTGGCAGGAAGACCCTTCTCGATCAAGTTCTGCAAAGTGTTGTTTTCACAGAACTCCATTTGAATGTATAAGATCGATTTGGCTTCTGATCTTGGAAGGTTACTCTTTCTTCTTGGAGCTGACGAGATATCGCTTGTACTTTCAGAAAACTCCTCGGTATCATCTTCAGATTCAGACTCATCTTCCTCGGTATCTTGATCTCCATCATCGTCATCATCGTCGCTGTTTGCGAACACAATTCTATCGTCAAAATCGCTATCGTCATAGTCAAGCAGCGGATCGATGGAGTTGGTGAAGTAGTCCACTTGATAAGAAGAATCGTGGCTTCGAAGGAACGACGAGGATCGAATATTCACCGGGATTTCAAAATCGTCTTCTTCCAGAGAAGACCCACTTTCTTCTGAATCCTCCAATGCGCTGTCGTTCTTCGAAGTTGACTCTTGGGCTTCTTCTACCCAACAACCATAGTATCTAACAATGTACTGGTGGTTCAATCTGGCCAAAGAGAGGACTTCACTAAGTAAAGTCTCCAATTTGTCTGCTCTATGCTTGATCTTCTTGACCGCATAGAACGTTCCCTCCATTCTATTTCTGACTTTGACAACTTCGCCGAATCCACCTTTTCCGAGCTTTCCAACCTCTTCAAATTCTCTCAAATACCGAGATTCGTGATTATTCTGGAAAGTCTCTTGACTTGTGAAGAATGGGCTTCCTCCGTTGTTGTTGTTGGAGTATCTTCTCCTCGAAACTTGCGATACAGCCAAGTTTCTTCTTGCTGCGTCCAATGCCGAGGTTTGGTACTTCGATGTGCCCAACTGGTCACCCTGTAACCTTTTCCGAATCGTATCGTTGACTTCAGAAATATCTTTATGTGATGCTGACGCTCTTTCAGCCACTCGTGACTTCAAATGTTGCATATCCACATCAACACCCGCTCTGAAGAACTTGACGGCATTAAGCTCCAACAAGGTGAGTCTTTTTGACGATTTTGGCTGAAGCATCTTACAAAGAAGGTCGTAAACTCGTTCAGCATATTCCTCCATCCCTGGGAACTCCTCCACATTGAATTTGTTGACGAACTCTTCTGGGGTCTTATACTCGGTCTCAAGAACATTGTAACCCAACATGACTCTTGTGAACAAAACACCCAATTCCCAAATATCTGTCTTGATAAGACCACCAGAAGGATCTGGATCAGTCCATGACTTTGGAATGAATTTATACACAAACTCTCGATCGTCTCCACTATGACCTATATTGGCCATACGCAAGATATTATAGCCATAAGCCGGATGGCAGAATTTCAAGGTTTTTCTTTGTTGGCCCAGATCCTCCTTTTCGTCGTCACATAGTAGGACACTCAAAGGACATATGAGTTGATGATTAAGGCCAGAATCATGCAAATATTCCAAAGCTGGAAGTAGCTGGATGAGCCATGACCGTGCAAGGCCCCAATTGACGAAGTCTGTAGTCGAGAGAATATCGTCAAGTGTTTTCTGAGACAGAGAAAACTCCGTCAAGAGGCGAATCGTCCATTTAGACGAAGAATGAGGGTGTTGGTCGATTTGGAAACCGTAAACACGCAAAATTGAGTCAGAAGTCAACGACATCGTCTGTTCTAGCTCAAGTTCTAATGCTCTGATCTCACCTTTACCGTCGCTGGTCAGCCAATAGGCGTCATCCAAGTCTACTACTGTCAATAAGTAGGACACATCAATGTTGCGATCATCGAACCGTTTCTGGACTGCCTGAGGTAGATATGGCTTGACGATGTACTGTGTGCTTATTTCCAGCAAGAGGTCTCTTGTATGGAGCTTTATGAAGCCCTGGACGACCTTAAATTGGAATCGAGATTGAGATCTTGGGATATCGGCCCAAAGGACGTTTTCGAACTCGAATAATTGGCCAGTGGCTTGTTTTGGCACTAAGGAAGCTTCGGCGTCGTTTCCTGGAATGAAAGAAGTATCGTTGACCGATCCAGATTGTGAATCGCCATAGTCATCTCTCATTTGGAGGATCTGTTCATTGGCCTCCATATTTTGACGATGTTTCGCCAGTTGTTCCTTTCTCTTTGCTTCTTTTTCGTGCTGTTCGAGAAGTTTACGTTCGTTTTCGATTCTCTGGACTCTCTCCTCTTCTAAAGAGACCACTCTTTCTGTTGTTTGCTGGAAATCATCGAGCATTTCCTTGATGTCCATGATAATCGTGAAACAGAGCTCTTCCCCCACATATTCTTTCTTGATATCTGCGATTTTCGAGTCTATTAGCGCCAACCGGGCCTTAAGCAAGTTCTTAGGCTCTACAACCTTCACAATTGGCGGCAGACGGGGGTAAGTCGGAGTAAATTGGATGTCTAGAATAACAGAAACGACGGGCCGATCGGGATTTTCATGAGACAGCAACGCGATCTGGAAATGTGGATTTGCTTTTTTGCTCCATACTGTGGATTGGGAAGTCAAATCGGTGAAGATGTCGCCGTAAATCGATCGGAGTGACTCGATCTCATCTTGTTGGCGAGCCTCCACTTCTGAGCCGCTCATGGGAGGAAAAGACACGGGAGAAAATGGAAATGAAGATTTAATTGACCAATTTAAAGGATGAGACGTGTCAATTGATTTGATTTTGGGGTTTTGACGTGTTTTTTGGGATGATTAGGAGGGTAGGTGGTTATAAGATCGCAATTGTAGATTCGCATATATAGGTCACAAGATGGAAATGGGAGGAGCGATACCGGGCCGAGATGGGGGAGGATTAAGTGGTTAATTTTGGGAAAATTCAAGGGGAAATTGGGAAGATCGAGATTGATGAATGTGAATTTGGAGTTTTTGGAGTTTAAAGGATTTCTATACAATTTTGGTGTGTTTTGTTGGTTATTGTTCATTACGAGTAGGTGATGGTTTTCGCAGACGAGGCTATTGAGTATGGGGCAAGGAGGGGCAGGTGGAATTCGGGGAAATGGAGTGAGTGAGAGCTGAACGTGGGGTGGAATCTGTTCATATGGGTGGTTTGATTGTCATGCTATGGTTATTTTCTTTTCTTTTGGTGTTTGTGTGGTGAATTCGTGACTCTGTGTGGTTATCTGTGGAGCCCATAGTGAGCATATCTATGGTGTGGGCAAGTTTTGAGATTGTCGAATTTTTCAGCTTGATTCAAGTACTTACTTCTAAGACAATAAGAAAGTGATTCAATTCAACTTTCCCTAGTCATTGAACAAATTCTATGATTGTGGAATTTCGACTTTTTCAAAAATCATCGTTTCTTGTCAAAATGAGCCAAATTGACCAAATAACCTCGAGAACCGATCTCAGAATTTAAATCAAAAAACACTGAAAATACAGTTTTTATAGATAATCAATTCTTGCTTAGAATGGCTGAAATTTAATCTGAAAATGAAATCTAAGTATTGAAATCAGATCCAGTCATTGTTCACTTATTCTCATATACACTTGAACTTGACTTTGAAGCCTTGAAATCTTCCTAAAGAAAAGATCAAAATGCACCATAATTGAATTGCATGAGAAATGAAACACC
This sequence comes from [Candida] citri, assembly GCA_030571295.1. Taxonomy (NCBI): domain Eukaryota; kingdom Fungi; phylum Ascomycota; class Pichiomycetes; order Serinales; family Metschnikowiaceae; species [Candida] citri. Next base: position 464,439 of record JAJLXN010000009.1, on the reverse strand, counting down.
TCTGTTGTAATTGAAACCTCCGAAACATGACTAGATTCCATTTCGGTCAGGTATGTATTTACCTCAACATGCTCATAGTTAAGGATAACTTAGTATTACGAAGAACGCAGTGGTATATATGAAGAAGTCGCTTTGAATTAAGGACAGAAATGCAAAATTCACGCCAGCCAAAGTAAACTCAAAATTAATTTTTATATCAAAAAATCTATTTCTAAGAACATGAAGAATAGGTTTGTTTTGGGGTAATAGGCTTCATCGTCGAGGGTTGAGCATGACTCGAAGGACCACCAAATAAATCAAACTGAATGAGCTGGACTGTAAAATTCGAGGGAATTGGAAATGAAATGGCAAAAGAGAAATAACAGAAATTTATTTATTCGAGGGAGTTCTATCAACTTCCTTATCACACTTATATTAGATGCTTCACAGTATACCATCAATCAGTAAGTGTGGAGAGTACGTACCAATTAGAGAAGAGTCCCCGAAAAGCAAGATTTGAAAGCTTTCGAGCCCTTTGAAATAATAAATAAAACATTGAATTCAAGAGCAACAAAAATGGAAAATTTCCTGGAATCTATGCTTGTCTATGCTTCTCCATAGTTAAGACCACTACTACACCCCTACCGAACGATGCATTAAATTCACCAAACCTCGAGAAATTATTAATTCTCTCATACTATAGAATGGTATACATCCAAATTTAGCCTTATCTTTAACAATTCCTTTCCCTTTGTGTCTTCCCTCTTCGCCTTCTCCCCACCTCCGCATCCCATCTCTCTCAGTTAACCCACAATCACTACACCTCCATGAAACACCCAAAGCAACCAAAAAAATAATTCGAAAAACCCAACCCAGCTCAATTGACCTGTCCTTATCGACTCCACCAATCACTAAATCCCTTGCATCATTGCCCACCCCAAATCACCCTACTCTCTATCTCCCCCACCATCTCCATATAAACCACCCGCGAGCACATCAAACTCACCTCTCCATAGTTAAGACACCACCACAACCACCCACAAAAACACACCAAAACCACGAATAATCATAGCAATTCCACTCCATATTGATCCAAATATCCCCTCACAATGCCCCCCTCTGATAATATCCGACCGGGCCCCGATACTATTCGAATTCTCCTAACAACCGACAATCACGTCGGATACCTTGAAAATGATCCAGTTAGAGGCGACGATTCATGGAAAACTTTCCAGGAAATCACATATTTGGCCAAAGAACACGACGTTGATATGATCGTACAAGGTGGAGACTTGTTCCACGTCACAAAACCATCGAAAAAGTCGCTCGTTCATGTCATTCAGTCACTAAGGCTCAATTGTCTAGGAGATAGGCCTTGTGAGTTGGAATTGCTTAGTGACGCGTCGTTGGCACTTCGAGCAGGTGAAGGAGTCAACTATGAAGATCCAAATTTGAACGTTTCCGTGCCTGTTTTCGCCATTTCCGGTAACCATGACGATGCGACTGGAGAGGGCCTTCTATCGCCTTTAGACGTGTTGGCAGCGACCGGTTTAGTGAACTATTTTGGCCAGATCCCCGAATCGGAAAAAATTAAGGTCGTTCCGCTTCTTTTCCAGAAGGGAACAACTCGTTTGGCCCTATATGGCATCAATAATATGAGAGATGAGAGGCTACAACGTATAATGAAGAATGGTAACGTTACATTTCAAAGACCAAAGGAATCTTTGGATTTTTTTAACCTTATGTGTATCCATCAGAACCACTTCCGTCACACTATGACCTCATATGTGCCCGAAGACTTCCTTCCATCGTTTTTGGACTTCGTTCTTTGGGGCCATGAGCATGAATGTATACCTTTTCCACAGTATAACCCTACTACGGGCTTTGATACGCTCCAGCCAGGGTCTAGTGTGGCCACATCGCTTAGTGAAGGCGAAGCAGCGCCAAAAAACGTGTTTATCATGGATATCAAGGGTAAAGAGTACTCTATCAAGGCCATTCCACTACAAACAGTGAGACCTTTCGTTATGAAGGATGTCTCGCTTAAAAACGAAGGTTTTGTTGAAGGTCCAGCGTCGAAATCCGACATTCTGGCGTTTCTTGTAGATGAAGTTGATGAGCTCATTAAACAGGCCAAAGCAGAGCACCAACAAACAGGCTCCACCGATGAGGAAATGCTCCCATTGATCAGATTAAGAGTCGACCACACTGGAGACTATGAAGTTGAAAATGCAAGGAGGTTTTCCAATAAGTTCGTGGGCCGAATTGCTAACATTAATGATATCGTTTTGTTCACGAAAAAGAAGGCGATTCAGAAGGAAACAACGCCTAAACTCAATGAGCCTCGTCTTGATACGGATAATGCACTGAAAGTCTCGATTCAGCAGCTTTTGAAGCTGGTTCTTGGTGAGTCTAATTTATACCTTATACCAGAAGATGGCATGTTTGATGTGACCAAGAGATTCATTGAGCAAGACGATAAACAGGTATTTAATGATTTTGTGGAAAAGTCTATCGATAACGCATCGAATTCGTTGCTTAATATCAATATTGACGAGGAAGAGTTCCATGTTGGAGACGATGAGAATGTGAAGAAGTCATTTCGACAATTGTTGAATAAACTTCGACTTGATTCGAAGCGGAAACCAATTGAGAATGTTCCGACGTGGGAAGAGCCTCCAAAAACGAAAACTGCAGCTCGAAAATCAAAGAGTATCTTGGAATCGGACGATGAGGAGACAACGCCTAAACCTAGAGGTAAGAAACTGACGAAAAGCAAAGAAATCGTCTCTGATGACTCGGAAATGGACGAAGAAGAGGATTTCGAGCCTGAACCAGTAAAGAAAAGAGCTCCAGCAAAGAGAACGACGACAAGAAAGGCGCCTGCTACTAAGGCAACGAAACCGACGAAAACAGCACCAAAAAGAACATCCAAAAAGAGAACTCACGATGACCAGTCTCTACTTGATGATATCCTAAGTCTAGGGGGATAAATACGTTCATTTGTCGACAGATATCGTCACTTTTGGGTCGATATCGTCACTTCTTCTGCTCACTCCATGTCTATATACAATTAGTCGAATGAGGCGGCCTCCTCAATGAGCTTGTTCATATCGAACTCAGAACTGCCCGAAGTGAAGTCTCTCAACAATTTCAACTTCCTTTCGGACCCTGCAGAGTCTGTGAATCCACCATAGAATCTCTGAGTGTTGAGAACCAAAAGTTGCGCCTCGTCCATCGACAAAGGCACGTCATCTTCAACTTGTCCGTTCATAAGGACGAGTCCTGTGTCCTCCACCAATTCCTGATGGAACATGAGCGTTGTGTGTGGTTTAGCGTACTCTTTATGGAGCTTGTACTCCTCCAAAGAGGTCAACATACAATGAGTGGTGTATGGACCCACAAGTGCCCATTGGACGAAATGCATTTCATAACCTTGACCGTCTTTAGGCAATGGCAATACGAAGTTAGGGTTTTTAAAGGCATTGGCAAAGATCGTAGCGAACTGAGTAGCGTTCATAGTAGCATGCAAGGCCTTGTCTTTATTTTGGAAACGAGCTCTCCAGATGAACTGGACCTCTTTTTCAGGCAAAGATTTCATCTTGTCAACGTCAACAAACGACGAAAGCGTCTTATATGGAGCCTTTGGCACTGATGGATCAATGGAGCCTCTAACTTCACCAGATTGGGCCTTTTTGGCCTTCAACTTTTCGCTTTGTTCACGCTCATACTCTTCAAGCTCCTTAAGTGGATCCACAGCGTTAAACTCCTTGGTTTTCTCGGCGATTTCGTCCTTGAGCTTGTCTTTCAACTCTTCAACTGAAGTAACACCGATTTCCTTGGCTTTCTGCTCGAGTTTTTCCTTATATTTCTCTGCAAGCGAGAGATCAGCTTTCTTGGTCGAGAGGAATCGAACTGGAGTCCTCAAGACGAGTCTTGAGGCCAATCTTGGGGCAAATCTTAAAGACATGGTAGTTGGTAGAAGACGATATCACTGTATGCCATACCATGGAGAAGTAGTGGGCTGGATTCGTGGAAAATCATGGAAATTTGGGGATTTTTGATTTTGGAGATTTTTAGAGAGGTTGAAATTGATGATTTAGGTCGTTTTAGCTTGAAATCGTATCGTCATTTAGTCTATGTACATAAATAATGGTGGAGATGGGGAGATGGGAAGAGGAAGTGAAATTTGGGGAAGAATACCAAAATTAGGCTGAAGTTTCGATAGCATAGCGTTCTAGAAGACGTATTTCATCACTTCAGCAAGAAAACCCCGAGTCTTAGCGTCATTTTTCGGTGATTTTCACTGTATTTTGTCTCAACTTTGAACGCCATCAAAGATCACCAATACACTCCCACAACCAATCTAAATCAAACAGCTCTGCACCCCATCACTTACTCCTTCTTTGGCTCTGGCAATTCTGTGTTCACATTCTCCTTCTGGTACTCCTCAGGAGCATCCTTAGCATAATGACCAATGGTCGATCTCAACGACTCAGGAATGTCTTCAAAGGCCAAATCGTCGGTTGTAGTTGCCACTGACTCACCCTTGGCCTTCAAGAGGTCCTCCAAATTGACCTTGTTATCTCTGAACATCCCCAAATTGTCTGCAATCAAGTGTCTGTTCTTACATCCTGGACACTGGATAAGGACGGACCCTTTTGTGTAAGATTGCTTGGAAAATGTATGGGAGGATCTAGTTTCACATTTGTTACATGTAAATGCGATCATGAGTTGTGGATCGTTGACTTGAAGGGTGGCAGACTTGTCCGATGAGTTTAGTCTGATTTGAGCTCTGAAAGGCTGGAAACGAGCGGTAAAAAGGGGTCTTGGAGCTCTGATAGAGCGAATTGCGGTTGAACGGAGTATTTGGCGGAACATTATAGGGAAAATCGGTGGAATTGATGGTTTTTGGTGGTTGTTAAGGAAGAAGATGTAGGTGATAAGATTACGTATGGTGCGCTCACTATGGAGGGGCAGGTAAGGCGATGGTGGGGAAGGACAATGTCAAGAAATTTGGGAGATTTAGGAGTTTTTGCAAACTTTTTTAGAATATGTCGCTTCTATAGAATGCAAGGTTTTTATCGATTCAATTATCTTTTCATTCTTTGAATTTTTGACGGAAAAACTTGTGGATGTAACTTCGCAGGTGTTGCTCATAGTTAAGAGTGAGTAGAAGGACGTAGAAAGTCACAGAAAAAGTGGCAAAATCTTGGGATGATAAAGATTCACCGGCCAAAGGGTAATATAGGACTTCTCTATGTGCGATTTCCGACAGCACTGTTGATCTACACAAAATTAACCATCCAATGCTTGCTTCATCATGGGTTTAGTGTACTCATACATGTCTTAAATATGTGCGAGAGACATACTCTGAGGCGCTGATGATAAAAGAATTTGGTGACTTTTCAATTTTATTGAAAGTACTTTATCGATAATATTTGATGATGTTGCCCCTTTCTAGTATCTATCTAGTCATTCACACTCTCAATAGGCATTGGAAATCAATGCATATTAATTGGCAATCTCCAATCTTCGGCTGCATGATTAACTGTAGGTGTCCAGGTTTTCCGATAGCTGGTGTATGGATGTTTAAGCTCATGGTGTACGGGTGTTTGATTTCATATACACAAACACGTCTATTCTATCATGAGTACAAATACTTCTTCATACCACAAACACGTTCAATGACCACAGACACGTCTTGGTTGACAAACACGCTCTCAGAACCACAAACACGGGTGGTTTGCCCCAACATAGTCCACAATATTTATCTCCGTACATTGCATGAATGTGCGTCCTGACACATCCTGATAAAGAGGGTGCACGTTTTCAGCAATTAAACATATTCTAAACCTCAAGACTTCCTCAAAATTGTAGGTATGACATTCTATTAATGAGGTATATACAAAGAAATTTGCGTTCGGATGAGTTTGTCACATTTTCCGTGTGAAACACACATAAATATATTTCTGAGAGACCTTCAAGTCAACTGCTCAATTATCATCACACAAGAATTCATTTACTTCTTGGCCAATCTCTCTTGCTTTCTCCTAAGCTTCTCTGCCTTCTTGTCAATGATTGGAATTCCCCAAGAATCCTCTTCCTTGGCAGGGGCTGCTTGTGACAAACCTTGGCCCCATGATCCAGTACTGGTAGCCACTGGTCTCACTGGAGGAATGAACTTTTTGGCTGGCTTTTTGGCCAAAGTTGGGAATTTCTTATCATTAAGGTTGGTAGTCAGTGCAGATGTTCCAACCACTGGCAGCTGTGATCTGGAAGATGGTCCACTGCCAGTTGGCGATCTGGAAGAGCCCAAAACAGGAAGTGAGCTTGTAGAAGCACTCTTATCGAGATAAGTAGGCTTGTATGTGGTGTTCTCCCTATAGCTGTTGACCGAAACGGATGGCTTTGGGGTAGCTTTCTTCACCACAGTGTATCTGATAGGTGCGTTCTTAACAACAGGTGTGGTTGATCTGGAAGGCTTGGCCAAAGTAGGGAATTGCTCCTCTCTTGTTCTTCTTCCACCTCCCATAGCTGTACCCCAAGAAGAGCTCGATATGGAGTGGTTTTGACCATTACCCAAAACTGGGAAGTTTGTGGTCATTTCAGGTGAGCTATTCGGCAAGTTGAACTCTCCATAAGCTCTTTCTAGCTGTGTTCTTTGCTCAGAGTACTCAGGCAACAATTCTGCAAGCTCATAGATCAATAATGAGATGTCCAGCTGCTCAGTAGTGAAGAGACTTTGATATTCTTGAACAAGCTGAGTAGCATTGAGCTTTTTAGAACGGAATTGCTGATTAAGTCTGTTGAACTTGGCAATAGACTCAGCATTATTGTTCAAGTAATGCTTGGCTCTTTCTTCGAGTCTTCTTTGCTTCATATCTCTGGAATCAGTTTGTTCCTTTTTAGGACCTCTGTTACCTGGGAACGTCGAGAGTTGTGACTGGAATTGTGAAGATGTGGCTCCAATGACGACTCTACCGCTTTGTCCCGTGAGTCCACCGTGCTCTTTGAGCATATGGGCGGTCAAATCGAGATCTTCTCTGAAAACAACGAACCTTTTCTCCACACATGATGGAATCGGACAAACATAGTGAGCCATCTTGAAATGATCATACAAATTGTCGTAGTTTCGGTAGTAATCGTTCAAGACGTGTCCATTTTGGTCACAGATGTAACATCTCTCGTGTCTGTCTCTGATATGGATGTTCAATTCGTCATCTGAGTAGAAACGCTTGTTCCGACAGAACTTACACTTCGGATGGCCTGAAAAACCTTCGTCATCACCATCGTTCATGTGTGTTTGGAGTTGCTTTTGCGTATAGAGCGTCAACTCGCTCACAAATGCCTTCTTATGCTCTCCACAGATGTCACAGTATTGCTTATGGTGCACATCTTTAGTATGGGCGGAAAGCTTATCGAACTTGTCGAATTTTTCATTACAAACAGGACATTCGATGTCTAAAAGCTTCACAGTATCGTCGTAACAGTACTGAGATGTGAAATGGACCCCACGTTTCTCATCAACGATGGCTCTGGATGACTGGAAAAAACGATCATACTTCGACTCATCTTCAGTAGGCTGTTCGGTGAAAATGACATCGTCATGGTCGGTACGACACACCAAACACGTTTTCTTCTCATAGAGGGCTCTTTGCCTGAAACAGCACAAATGACAAGTGACATTGTTACATGGTGAAACAGCCGAATACTTGATGGGTTCAGCACATATTAGACATGTATGACTGACGGGTTCTTTTGCGAGATTGGCGACTTCCTTTTGTCCGGACCTTATGACGCGGTTGCGGCGGGTGGACATGGTGAATTTGAAAGAATTTTTCTTGGGTTTGGTGGAGAATTGGTGGGAAACCGTGAAGATTCAGTGGAAGAAGTGAAAGCACAAAAACTGCACTGAACGATGCGAGTGAGTGAGATTGGGTGGTGGGGAGGAGGGTAGGAAATTTGGGGATTTAAATGAGAAAAGTGGAGAATTGAGATAAGATTTGGATTATAGGAGGTTACAGGATCATTTTTGTGTTTTTGAAATTTTTTTAGGGTGGGTTTTGGTGGAATGGAGTTGGGGTTTGTAGTATGTACGGTAAGTGGCTTATGTTGGTGAGGTAGGAGGAAGTGAGGCGGTGATTTGGGGGACTGGGAGATGTTGATACATGGAGGAGGGAATGGGATTGGTCTTTTAAGAGTGTTAGATTGGACTTGTATCTTTTGTTGGTAGAACAGGAGCAGGTTTCGTGGAAATTCGTTTGTCTTTTGTAGTTGGTCTATGACTCTTACGATGCAACGTTGCATTGAATGGAGTAGAGTAATTAGTCCAGCCAAAATGATAAACCACGATCTCAATGAGGCAAATTGTTTGCTGAATGCTTTATTTGGTCATTCTCGTCTTTTGAAAATTATTGAAAAGTAGATCTCATAGCTCAAAAGTTGCAGTCATTGACGGTGTTAAATTAGCAGTACTCTCCCAATATGCCCCTGTTTTTCTACATTTGAAGTAAATGATGCAATTTCATCAAGACAAATCATAGTAAATCATTATAAATTGCTCACAATCTTCCATGGTATCGGTATGTATGCCTGGTTTCAATGACCTTCTTTAAACGCTCTACTCATGAGAACTATTATCATCACAAAATTCAGTCCACGGAAACATTTTTTAATACAAGATGTTTATAGTTCTATTATTGTGAAGCCTCGTATAATAAAAATTTTGAGACAGCTTAATATTTAATCCAAATTGCATCCATTTCTGTACCCTTCTGCTTATCTATAATGAGCCATCTCCGCACACTCAACTACCACCAGTAAAACACACAGAACACCAAATAAGTGTATAGCTTCAAGATAACAAAAACACACTAAAAACTCTATCAATCCCATATACCTCAAACTAATCCTCTTTTCTCCCCATATTCTCCCAACCCTGCCTTCCCCATCTCCACCTCCACATCACGTGCCATCTACTGACCTACATCACCACAACCACTACCAACCACCGATTCACCGCCAACAATGCAGCTCTTCAACTTCAGCGCAACGTTAAACGTTTCTCGTTTACTTTACAACCCAACACTCTGTTTACCGCATCTCACAGTCAAGTCTTTCGACAAAATTCCTGTCCCTTTAAGGATTCCAGGTCATGATGTCGAAATCAAAGGAATTGTCTTAGATAAGGACAATTGCTTTGCCAAAGACCACGATGATAAGGTCTGGCCTGCTTACGCGGAGATCTGGGAGAAATTGCAGTCGGTTTACCCAAAGGAGAAGCTACTTATAGTGCTGAACTCTGCTGGAACCAATGATGACATAGACTACGAACAAGCCAAGAAATTGGAGGCTGACACAGGTGTTACGGTGCTCCGTCATCCTACCAAGAAGCCAGGATGTCATGACGAGATTATGGCCTACTTTGCTGAGCAGGGAATCACCAAAGCTAGTGAAATAGCCGTTATAGGAGATAGACTATTTACCGACATGCTTATGGCCAATATGATGGGAGCATGGGGTATTTGGCTTAACGAGGGAGTGGAATTGTCTGAGAAGATCTTCCCAAAGATGGAGAGATATTTATATGGGAAGTTGGTGACGTCTAAAGATGATCCATTCATTGCGCCTACACCACAATAGAAACTGCCTTTAAGCTGGAATTGGCAAGGACAGAGCCAATAATGGGACTCACACGAACACTTCCCCACTTTTGCAATTTATGAAAATGTCATATTATCCTTCTTGACATGACAATTATGGCCTTATCGGACTTATGCACTAGAACTCCGATCGTCATGCAAGAAACACATACTACATCGTTATTTCAGGCCAAAAACGCCAAACACCTTTACATTTTTGCTATGCTTATTTATATCACATTGTTGAGTTTTCTATCACATTGTTGATTCTTTATTACATCGCTAATATTACTTACCTACTGCTGATTTAAGTGATGTCACTGGAACCAAGTGTTCATCCTTCTCGAGGCCACCATGAGCAATCTCTGCACCTGTCAGGATGTCAATTTCCTCGATTCTTTGCTTCTCCCTTGCCATTCTGTCTTTTTCGATTCTTTCCTCTTCCATTTTGACGTGCAACTTGCGGAATTGGACGAAAAACCAAACTGTAAAGATGTAACCAGCCACAGCTGTTCCAATGAAGGTTCTGACCAAAAGTGGGTCGACCAAAGCAGCAGTCAAGGCTTCACCAATGGCAGCAGAAAGTGCAGAAGTGAAAAGGAACAACGCCATCACCAAACCCTTCATTTGTGGTGGAGAACGAGTGTATGCCAACTCATAAGCAGTAGTATTGGCAAAACACTCACCAGCAGCACCCAAAATGTACAAAATCACTTCCAACCAACCATTGACATCAGAAACAGTATCACAGGTACTTGCTTGGTCTCCACAAGGAGAAGTCTTATAGATGTAGTGTTGAAGAATGGCTGCGACGACCTGAGAGGTTGCACTCAAGAAGAAACCAAAGGTAATTCTCCAAACTGGACGGAACTCGATCTTGTGCTTTCTCAAAAATGGATAAATGATATAATCCAAAATTGGAATCAAGATAATAATGGTCAATGGGTTGAAGTTGCTGTATAAATCATTAGGAATACCAGCAGTGATCATAGCTCCAGATTGAGCGTTCTCAGCATTACCAATACCACCATCAGTCAAGTTAAACATGGGGAAGAATAAGAAAATCTTACATGACTCCACAGTTTGCTTGATATCAATAACCCATTGGTCGTCCCAAGTAATTGGAATCAGCTTCTTCTGCTTGTACCACTGTTCTCCACGAGCCAACATATTGGAAGGTCTAGCGTACTCCCATAAAGAGCCATTGCGGTATCTTTTGAACCAATTTCCTCTGAATGTGATACTAAACACTCTCCAAGCATTGGAAAGCACAGAACCTTGTGGCTTCTCCTTAATAAGTCTTTTTTGTAAGTACCACAAGACAAACGGAACGATCAAGTACATGATGATGGGAACAAAGAAGGCGAGCCAAAATCCAATTCTTCTCTCACAGTATGAAGTTGCAACTTGGAAAAATGCACCAATATTAATGGCCCAGTAGAAAATCAACGTCATACGCTCCAAAGTCTTTTGTCTATCGACAATGACCTTCTCTCCAGAAGGTAACACCTTGACGACATCGACTTTATGTGGATATTGGTCCATGAGCAAAGGCAAAAGGTTTGGCTTAATGAAACCAGTTCCAAAGGCTAAAGTGATAATACCAAAAACTGTAGGAACCAATGCCTTACCTCCAGCAATGACAGTTGGAAGTCCAGCGATAATAAAGAAGATATGAGCGACGAAACCAGCAATGACACCGATCCAAATGGCCTTGAACTTACCCAATTTGGTATCGGCAATAAAACCACCATATAATGGAACCACATAGGCCAAGAAAGTCAACAATAAAGTGAAGGCAGACGACACAGTGACACCCAATCCCAAAGCACCAGCGTTTTGAGACGTTGTTGCAGACACTGGAGCTCCAGTTGTTGATCCTGGAGGAAGAGGTCTTTGGATAAAATTAGCAAGAATTCCCTGGACACCGTAGTAGGAGCCTCTCTCTGCTAGTTCAGTGAGACAGATCAAGTATGAGGCATAAGAGGCTCTTCCGAGAATTCTACGAAGCAGCAGTGACTCCGAAGCAGTTGGAACCCTCAAACCTCTTGGATTGAATTCATCAGCATGTTCTGGGAAGTAATTGGAAGGATCATCGAAATCATAGGTCTCTCCAAATGAAGTAAGTGAAGCCACATCGCTTTCAGAGGCAGTCTGTTCAGTGTAGACTTCTGTCTTCTTCTCTGTGGACATGTTTTGGTGCTGAATTACGAGAAATCAGGGTTTACGATGAAGATTTACTTGATTTAAGTATTAAAGCTTTGAGTTCCTTTATTATGTTGCAATCTCCAGTTAAGGGTTCCGGACGTCGTACGGCTGCAAAGCAACATCAAACGCCTCATGGGGAATGCACCGATCTGAACTGATAAGTGTGGCTGCGAGAGAGATTTCATGAGATTTATGATGGTTTTAAAAGTGGAGATTTCTGATTTTTAATTGCAATATGGGATATTCGATCATTATAAGTCGTTTGTTCTGACCATTCACTGAAGTCTCGGCTTCTGCCTCGGCTTCCTGTGGACGCATTCCGCTGTCTACTCACCCTCACACTTAGACCAAGATAAGAGCAGGCACAGATAAGAAAGTGGACAAAAAATTACGGTTTTGCAGGCTGCAGGCACAAGACACTTTTCACGGTGAAATCGGGAAGAAAATTGTGGTGGGAAGAAATTGCCGTGGGGAAGGGTTATCATAGATGGAGACAGAATTATAGGATTAGGTTGGGGACGGAACTAGGGCCAAATCAGGGCCATGTTAGAGCCATGTTAGGGCCAACTGAGGGCCTGATTGGAGCCACACATAAGCCAACTCTATAAGCCTATTTCTTATCATATCTTACCAATTATTTCGCTCAACTCTTTTGTCCATATTTTCTCAACTTACCAGACCTTCCCCTATTACTGTTTCACGGAATTCCTGTAACGTGGCGTGCTCTGCCACCTCTTGACATATTTTTCCGGCGCTGTCAACCACACCTTCTTGGCGTCGCGCAATCGAGCATGATTTCCGTAGTAGCCGGGATAAGGATAGGGTTGAGAAATTGTATGGTAAAACGGCGTTTTTGATAATTTTGAGTAGCTAGTGATTTTTAGAATTTGTACATTCAGAGGTGATTTTAAATTTGAGGGGATTTATTGGATGGGGTTTGTGATTTTGCATGGACCTTAAATTCGGCGAGTTGAGGTGAAATTCCTTGTGGCGCGAAAGTTGTAGTACGGTGCGCCCTAGGGCCAGGAACAGTGACAGCGACATATCCATGAACATATCTATAAACATACCTACACAAGCACCCCTACACTTCTCAAATATGTGGTTTTGATATCCCTATAAATTAACCTCATCTCCACTTTTGATCGTTTCTTTTATCGCTGTCATCTCCTTATATTTTCTCTCGTTCTTGCCTTCCTTGTCTCTTCTTTATGTCCCTCCCCCGTCTTCATTGTTGGTGCCGCGCAGGTGCCGTGCATCGTCTTATCAGCCAAGCCTGGTGCCATAGCAAAAAGACTAAAAATTACATTCAATTCTTTTACAATGCTCGAGCAAACTAAGCCCAATTTATAACTCAAATCTATTGATTTATTTTTTGTGATTCTATTTTTCATCTTCATTCGTTTCATCATATTTTCTTCTTTTCTATTCTTCTTTCTTAACTTTTGTTTTCTTTCTTTGCCTAGAAGTAGGCCATCCACAAAGTATCGGCAGCAGCCAAATTATGTGGATTCACTGCTTGAGCAATCATCTCCAAGACACTTTGAGTAGAAACTCCTGATCCAGAAGAGCTGTGTGCCATCGAGAGAACTCTCTTGATAATGAACTCAACATTGAGAACGACAATCTCTCTAAGTTGGCTATCTTGAGGAATGGCATGAGGTGGCTCTTGTTGAGTACACCAAGAGATCACTTCATCACGAACAAACAACGTGAGGTATTGCTCCAAGTCAGACTTTGGCTCAGTCAAGGCTCTGGCAATGACAAGAACATAAACTGCCAAAATACCCTCGAGTCCAGACTCACCAATCAACTTTTGGATGTTTGGCGTCAATCTGAATGGCACCATCTCTGCATTGTAGAACAATGGAGCTGGTCTTCCACCGCTAGAGCCGTCCAAGGTTGCGTTCTTGCTTGCAATCTTACATGGAAGCATATCTGAGGTCCAGACGTTACCAGATCCTCTGTTGACGTGAATCTTTTGAGGTTGTCTGGTGTTGACGCACATCATGTAAGTGGTGAAGATGAACGAAGCGTATTGAGAAGTGAATTGCTTGCGGAAGAGCCAGAAGTCTTCAAAGTTAGGGTAGAGATCCACGAAGTAGTTCTTCAAAACAGTGGATGGAACCAAAAGCGTTTGAATAGCACTCAAGATCTCAACTCTAATGCTCATGATGTCTGGCTTAGGCAAGCGAGGATCAAAAGCTGCACGCAACTTCTCAATAGTGTAAATGAATGGCTCATCACGGTTCTTACCATTACGGAAACAGTAGTCCTCGTAAATCTTTTGCATGCTGATATCTCTGGCATCGTCATTGATAATTCTGATGTGTGGAGACAATGGCACAGCAATAGGAAGAGTGAACTGGATGTTACGACGACGAGTCTCGACCTTCTTCGACAAAGTATCGTCGAAGATTCTGAACAATTGGAAGAGACTCTCTTCACGACGACAGTGTCTAGCAGCAGGGAATTGCACTGCAAAAGTGTGCAAGCTTCCGTTGTGGCCACGGATCTTCAATCTCTTATAGCAGGCGTTAGTACCACGAGCCAAGTCGATTGTTGGCAAGAATCTCTCAATCTTGACGAAGTGAGTGTTGTTATCCTTGTTCAACAAGTATTGGCCAGGAACCTCGATATCCTCGAACTTTTGGTGGTGGAACTCACTCAAGTGTGGACACAAATTCTCAAGGTTAACCTCGGTGAATCTTCTATCGAGCTTATCTTCGAGACGGTCTCTCCACTTTCTCAATTTGACAATGTATGTCTCCAAATTTGGCTTACCAATCACCAAATCCTTCTCAAACTCGGCTCTGATTTGCTTTGGAAGAACAGTCTCGGCGAATCTGGTGATATTGACTTCAGTCACTGGTGGCAATTTGGCGTCTTCACGAGGGTTTCCAAGTCTGTTGAGATATTGGACACCGTCGTTCAACAAAGCAACACCCAATCTGTAAGCATCTTCATCAGCAGTACACTTAAATCTCTGGTTAATTTGGTCAACCAAGGACTCTAAAGAAAGTGCAAGCAATGGGTAGGCAGTCTTCAAAATACCCATGATTTCTTCGACATACTCCCAAGAACGACGAATAGCTGTGGCTGCTTGAGGAGCCTTACCATCTGCTGGAGTTTCAGACTTAGATCCTGGACCAGCAGAAGCCTTGGAATCGTCTTTGTTATCTTCAGATTTAACGTTAGAGTCCTTGTTGTCCTCGCTGTCGCCCTCGGTCTTGACCTTAGAGCTGTCAGTGCCATTGCCATTCTCGCCAGATGTATCCTTAGGATCAACAGAAGCAGGAGAGTTGCTTGAGTTCTTTTGACGAGAAAGCTCCATGAATTGACGTTGCTTAGCAGCAAAGTCTTCCTTAGTGGTTCTAAGTTGGAAGTGCAATGCTTGTGGGTAACTCTTAGCGATACGGATGAGGATTTGACGAACAAGCTTAGCCTCCTTGTAAGACAAAGAAGTCAACAATTGAGGAATGAAAGTAATCCAGAACCAAACTGGAACTTCACCTCTGAAGTTCTCAAATGCTTGTGCCAAAGTACCAGAAGCATCGTCCAAACTGATCAACCAGAGGATTCTAGCCAATAACTTTCTGGTCTTACCGTTCTTATAGAGACCGGCAGCTTGCAAGTAACAACTGATGGCGTTGTTTGCATAGACCAAGTCGTTTGGATTTTCCTTGAATCTCTTATCGTTGAAAACACCCCATTCGGCCCAAGCCTTTGGCAAGTTGAGGTCAATTTGGACAGAGGTAGCAAAGGCCTTATTGGCTTCGTCCTTCTGGTTGAGCTTGCTCAAGAACATACCCTTCAAAGTGAAGAATTCGGCCTTTTGTTGAGTAGCGAAGTACACCAAGTTGGTGTTTCTAATCACATCAAGACCAGTGTTAAGCTCATTTGGACTTTGGTAGTGACATTTCACTTGCTCCTTTAACTTCAAGAAAGCTTCCTGAATCTCAATGTTTGGAAGTTGGTAGATCTTAGTAAGTTGGTTAATACAAACATCAGACATGTTATGCTTTCTAGCAACATGAGCAAATCTGTTAATAACCCATGCAATTTCATGGAATCCTCTGTATGCGTAGGAGTTAGCATTACCGTCAGAGTTGGTTTGTTGCAAGATTGGAATGAATGGCATGTAGACCTTGTTGATGACTTGGAAAGCATGTTGTCTCCAAGTAACGAGATCATTCCAAATATTGATATCATCCCAAGTGTTTGGCAATCTTTCTCTCCAAACTTGCAAGACACGCTTGAGCTCTTGAGACTTGACATCCAAGTTTTGAGCATTAGTAGAGACAAGACTAGAGTAAACTTGACTTGCCTCCATAAACTCAACATACTGTTGGAAAGTATGCAACAAAGGAATGTGAGCACTACCGAATCTTTGCGGAAGACAGTGCCACTTTCTAAGTGCCAATTGAATACCTTCATCACAAAGTCTGGAAAGTTCTTGCAAAGTCTCCTTCTCTTGACCAAATCCTTGCAAACAAAGGAATGTCTCAAAGACTTGACGACGAGGAGTTGGAACATCCATGACGCTCTTAACTGTTTGTTCAAGAGTCTCTCTGTCTGCATTCCAATCGGCAACTCTCCATCCACACTCAAGCAAAAGGTCAGAGAAGCCTTCATGTTTAGCAAGCTCAGTAAGAATGTCCCAATGTTGCAACTTCTCAGCACACAAGATCCAGTGGTCTTCCCAAAGCGAATATTCGGATTGACCATATGGCAAAGCACCACTACGAGCCTTGATCTGGGCAGTCTCATACAATTGCTGAGCCTTATCCCACATACCAATTTGTTCATAAGACAAGGCAGAAATGGTTTCTGAGTATTTGGCACGTCTTCTCCAGAGACCATAGAACATATCGTCTTCCTTCAACGTTGCGTAAAGCTTCGACAAAGCATCTTGAGTGACTTCACGAACATCAGCGTTACCATTGACTGATTGACTCTCGATGTTCTCAAGGATATGGATACCTTGCGACCAAGCGTTGAAGTTGGAGGCAAGACATTCTACGGCAAATGGAGGAAGTTGGAGTTCATCACATCTTGCGACTGCTTCCAACAAAGACTGGATGACATTTGGTCTGGAGTCAATTTGCTTAGTGTGGTAGTCCTTGGACAACAAGATCACCATGAATCTGGTGAAGTCCAAATGTTCAGAACGTGGAATAGATTGGAAAGCAATTGGGAAAACAATAGACCAAACACGATGAACAGTCTCACTACTTTGGTAGAACATATCAATGAGTGGTTCAAGAACAGCACCAGCACTGACGTCAGATATCTCGCTCAAGAACTTGTTGTGGTCTTCAAGGAGCTTGCTCAAGTCATCGCTGATATTGTCCATTTCCATATCCTTGGAATGGTATGGGAATGCAGTCAATGGAGGAAGTCTGTTCTCGTCTTCAACGAATTCAAGCTTGTCATCGAAGTTGAAAGCACCGAAAAGAAGCTGCAAGGCTTGGTTAAGCCATGGGTAATCAGCCAAGTACTCCCAGTTTTGTTCACGAATGACATAGTAGAGTCTCTTGCTGATATCCTTCTCCAAACTATTGTTAAGAATGGACATAAGCTTACGACGGACTGAGACCTCAGAAGAACGAGTACCAACCAAGAAAGGTTGCTCCATTCTCACAGTTAACTCAGTACAGCTGAAGGCATCGTCTTCAAAGATATCCACAGTGATTTGGTAGAACTCCTTAGACAAAGCAGGCTCACCACGGATCTCGAAAATCATCATCTTAGCAAGAACTGCTGCCTTCTCCTTAGTAGTAGGGAACAAGTCAGTTCTTGAGAAGACCCAAGACTTGACGATCTTGATGATCTTCTCCAAAATGTCCTTATCCAAAGATCTCTCGATCAATTGAGCAAGAAGAGACAAGAAAATTCTTCTTTGGTCTCCCAAACTTGAGATTCTCATAGAGCACAAGTTCAAGATCTTCTCCAAGAGCTTAGTGGTCATCTTAGCCTCATCACTTGACGAGTTGGAGTCCTTAGAGGACTGCGCACCTTGATGAGTGATGGCAATATGATCCTTACAAAGCTTGCTGAATGTTCTCATGATCAAAGGCAACAATGGATCAAGCGTGGCTGGTCTATAGTTGGCCAAAGTCCACGACAAGGTAACACCAGCAGCCAACGAAGTAGTATCACTGAGGTTCTCAGAAACAGTCGTTGTAAGCAAGTTGACGAAGCTCTTTGACTCTGAATCCTCATCCTCGGCAACTTCTGGCTCTGCTTGAGTGTTGATAGCTTGAAGAATGATACGCAACACTCTTTGGAGCACTTCTTGGATATCGTGGTTCTCGGACTTGATACACTTCTCGAGAAGCTTATGGAGGTAGCCAAGGTTGGAGATGATCCACTCAGGAGTCTTCCATTCCAAGACAACACCCAAAACTTCCAAAGCATTCAAACAGTAACCCAACAAGTTGGACGAGTTCAAGTCGTTAGAGAGCAAGAACTTCTCAAAGAAGGTGATCTTGACAGACACTTCTGGCCAATGTTGTGGACTCAAAAGGTCATACAAAATACCCAAAGCTTTCTGGCCCAATTCGTTCTCAGATGCTCTCTGAGGACTGATACAGACATAACGAATAAGGAAAGTGACACAGGCTTCTCTTTGGCCAAATGGAACAGTGTAATTCTCAGAAGTAGAGAAGTCACTGCCATCTTTAAGAGTAGCTTCACTGCTTGTGATGGCTGCGCTGTTGGTCTCATTGGCCTTGATCTCGTCTGCCTTCTTCTCCCAACTCAAAATGAGCTCTGCTAAGTCAATAGCAAGCACTTGGTTTTCCAAAGCTGCATTGGCCAAAATAGTCAATTTGCCCATGGCAGTGATGATGTTGGAAATAAAGTGCTCTCTTGCAGGGAAGAACAAGTCTGGATGTTGGTCAATGAATTGGTAGACATTCAAGACTTGAGTGACATTGAAACCGTCTTCAGAAAGAACTCTTCTTGGCCACTT
Source organism: [Candida] citri (assembly GCA_030571295.1). Classification (NCBI taxonomy): domain Eukaryota; kingdom Fungi; phylum Ascomycota; class Pichiomycetes; order Serinales; family Metschnikowiaceae; species [Candida] citri. Next base: position 445,632 of record JAJLXN010000009.1, on the reverse strand, counting down.
CAACCAACTGTTCTCCGATTCACCATCGACAATTCTCAAAGACATCACTGGAGCCAAAATGTCCAATGCTTGTCTAACAAGATGTCTAGAATCGTTCTGGTGAGTCTTGAGAAGAGCAACAAACACTTGTGTTGCAAGTTGAGCTGGTGTATCGTAGGCAGCAATGAAGTGAGAGGTAGTAACATAAGCAACTTGTTTGGTGATGTTATCCTCCAACTTGATGTAGTTCCAACTGAACTTGATGACATCCTTTCTGTAGTCACTGATTTGGTCAGCAGACCACTTAAGAAGGATAGCAGTGGTCTCAAGCAAGACGAATCTATAGTTATCGATCTTTCCTGAGGTTCTATCGGTGATGATATCATTTGTAGATTTCCAGATGTTTTCACTCAACTTGTTCAACCATCCTGGTCCATCAGCAAACAAAGCATCGGCATTCTCAGCTCTGTTGATCTCATACAAAATCACAGAATTGAAGATTTTTCTCATGAAGAAGATCTTAGCCTTGAGCTGAGTATCCTCTGCAATGAAATCAATACACTTGTCCATGTATGCTTGTCTATGAGCGACATCTTCAGACTTGACGACTGTTTCAAAGATGAAATCTTCAATTTGGTCATGAATCTTGACGTTCAAAAGACTAAGACGGTTCACAATGCTGAACAAGATGTTCATCTCAGTTGGGTTACGCTTCATGAACTCAACCATAACAGTCTGGAGCTTACAAATAGCCTGATCGGCTTGAAGGTGGGTGTTAGAGATCAAAGGCAAGTCGCTCTTGATCTCCATAACGTTCTCCACCAACTCAGAGAGGGTTTCCAAAAGAGGAGCTTGTTGGTCGAACCATTCGGTGTCGTACTTGGCAATAGCAGCCACCAAATCGATGGTGTTTGCAAATTTGGTCACCTTGACTTCGTTTTCGGTCTCCTTCTTCACATCTTCAATGATACCTTCAAGTTTAGCCTTGGCAACTTCACGGATTCTTGGTCCATCTTCTGCACCAGCAAAGTAGGCCAACATTGTACCCAATTTACGGTTTTTGAAGTGGGAAATGTAGTACTCCAAACAGTTTTCAGCGAATCTGTTCAAGAACTTCAAAACTGGCAATCTGAATGGAGAGTTTTGGTGACGATCCAAGTGACCTTCCAAGTATTGCAAGGTATTGATGATTTCCTCCATGAAAGTGTAAGCTTTAGCAGGCAAAAGGTGGAAAATGTTCAAAATAGCCATGACAATTTGAACAGTATGGTTATTCTCCAAGTCTTGACCAGCAATCAGTCTCAAAGTGTTAATTTGAGCCCAAGCCATCAAATGGTCAAGCAATTTACGACCAATTTCCACACGGAAGTACGAAATCAACAATTCAAGAAGTCTAGCAAGAGCTTCAAGACCAGAAACGGTGAGTTTCTTATGATCAGACAAGTTCATAAGCATAGGACGAAGACCATTCTGCAACAACTCCTTTGGAAGCTTAGCACTCTCATCAAGACTTGATTTCAAACCCAAATGGGCAGCGTTGATGATCTCTGTAGACTTGTTACAGAGAGCCTTGAAGAAAACACCAAGAATTCTGATTCTAGCCTCAGAAAGAGAGCCCAAAGAGAAGCCTGGCTTGGTAAGAGCCAAAGAAAGCAACTTGATGCAAACAACACGAAGTTCAATCAATTGCTTAGAGGTTCTGTGCTCATAAAGACGGTGAACGTTAGCAAGAGACTCATCCTCGGCATCAACCAAAGCCAAAGCTTCAAGGAGAAGTCTGTTCAACTCATCATTGAAAGTCAAGAAGGTATCCTCCAATTTCAAACAGTAAGTGATGGCATCAATGTTACCAATTTGCATTGGGAACGGCAATGCACGCAATGGCTTACCGAAAATTGGAGTAAGCAAAAGATGCTTCGATGGACTGATGATGGTTGCTACTGGCACATCGGTGGCTTCAGATAAGACACCAAGAGCTTCCTGAGAGACTTCTCTAACAATTGGAACAGCACTGGCAAGATCATACACCAAAGCACCAACCAAAGTTTGGAATGGTTTCTCCAAGATCGTATCCTTGGACACTTCAGTGTTACACTTCTTGAGGATGTTCAACACCAAGTTCTTGGCCATTTCACGAACCTCATATGGTGCGGTTGCTGGAGTATCACGTAAGATGAAGAAAATCGATCTAACAAGCTCAAATTGGCGCTTAAAGAACCACTTCGATGGGATGTTCAAATCCTCAAACATGGTCTTAAGTCCCAAAACACCTCCAAGTTTACTGTGGTAGTACTCACTGTAGCAGCAGTGGGTGAACTTATAGAACATTGTACGGAACAATGGTGAGTACAAGGCGTCCTCATCTGAGCCAAACATGATGGAAGTGGTCTTGTAGAGGTTCTTAATGGTCTCCACACCCTTTTCACGAACACGCTTATCCCAGAAACTCAAGGCATAGTTCAAAGCGTTGAAGAACACAGTCTCACTAATGTAAGCCTTACCTTCTTCGTCTTTAACGGAGAAAGAACGGTCCTTCTTGATCTTTCCAATGATGGATGTTCCCAAATGGATGAAAGTGAAGTGAGTTGTGATGTTATCGATCAAAACACTTGCCTCATTTTCAATTTCGGGAATAGACAAAGCAAAGAACAAAACTTCAAGAAGTCTGGCAAACAACTTTTGTTGACGGTCTAATTTGGCAGCATCCTTGATTCCAGATGGCTCTAACTCTGGAGCTTCCAGGATCTCTTCAAGTTTAAGGAGATCCACCAGCTCTTTGATGTAAGATGGGTAATCCAGAGGAATTGGAGTAGTATCAATGAATAACTTCAAAATACTGGACAAGTAGTTGTAAGCACTGATTCTATAGTGGACTTTCAACCTTGGATCTTCTAATAATTTGATAGCAGACTCAACACCAGGTGTGATAGTAAGTGGAACTCTGTTGTTGAAGCCATGAACAGTGAAAAGAGCCTTAATTTCTTGATCAAGCTCAGATTGAGGCTTCAAGTTGCTGCATGGTTTCAAGTGCTTATGGTTTCTTCCACCGAGCTTTCCGAGAATTCTAATGGCAGTATGAGAGTGTTGATGGTGGTATGGGACTGGCTCCAAATGCTTCCACAATGCTGCCATGATATCGTCGATAACAGGCATGATCATTGGATCGAAGTATTCGGCGGTCAAGTTGTCCACACACAACTCAAAAGTACGCAAACCTTGACTAACGAGCTCTTGGGAGCCATTAAGGGCATAAACCAAAGGAGTAGTCAAGTGGTTCAAGTGTGGCACCAAAACAGACAAACGAACAGGCACAGTCAAGCACAATTCAACGTAAATATCACGCTCATATGGTCTTCTGGAGTTAGCAATGAGCTTATTGAGACTCTCAAGAAGAACTGGCAAAATAGGCATGATCTCCTTATATAAGCTCTCGAATCTTCCTCCACTGATACTTCTAAACAAAGTTCTGACCAAGTAAGAGTAAAGAATTGGCTCTTCTGCCTTAGTAGCTAGTCTCAAAGACTCCAAAATGAGATAATTGAGGTGGGGAAGAATGACATTCTCGTTGGCAGTTGGGAAAAGGTTCACGGACATGAAACAGAGCTTGAACAATCTGATCAAGATGTTGGATTTGACCAAGTCGACCTTATCGAGTTGATCCAACTTGGATCTAAGGAAAGAAATTAAAATACCAGAGAAATTGGCTGAAGTGATCTCGCTGGCCAAGAAAAACTGTGGGAGATGAAGTAAAGCTGCGTTGTCAAGCATGGAATCGAACATCAGTGGCAATTCTGCACTGACAATTTCGTTGAATGAAGCTGGATCGATGTGAATGAAGATGGTGGCGAAGATTTCCATCAAATCCTTCTCTTCTTTAGAGGAAGTGATTGGAAGGTTTGGTCCACCAGTAGAAAAGTCAAATGCCTTTGGTTGGACTGCTTGTTTTGGCTTTGAAACTGCGAAAAACTTCAAGCAGCTAATACCGCCTCTAAAAAGGCTTCGAAGAATATTGATTTCCTCAAGGGAAGTCACCTTGGCGGAGTCATTCCACTTATCGTAGTTGACCAATTGGCCTGGATTCTTTGGGTCTTGCTGTGTAGGCTGTGGAGGAACAGGAGGGTTACAGTTCTTCAAGCCAAAGATCACAGATTTAAGGAATGTCATCAAGGTTCTGAATAAATAACGTGCATCCTTCAACAAGTCGGTGTTGTTGGTTGGAGAAGTGACCGAAATCGGAGAAAGCTCTTCAATAATGAACATACTCTCGATTGGATTTTCTTCTGCGTCTGTTTTGTCAACAGAATCGATCTCCATCAGGTCACCATCGTTGTTAATAGTTGCAACTTGCAATTCTCCTACACCTTCAGCATCTTTCAAATTAGGAATCTCTGGAGCCTTGGATCTGTACCTTTCGACGGCCTTTTCTGCAGAGCTTTCTTTGACTTTGCGTTTGGCTTCGAATTTTCTATGCTTTTCGAGAATGTAGTCGTATTTTCTGTTGAGACTGTGGAATCTCTGAGCGTAGGAATCGATGATTATCATGAACAATTGTCTTCCTTCAAGCTTATTTGGCAATTTCATGATTCTTTCGACCAAATTAAGAAGAAGCTTAGCACTCATGATTTGCACTGTTAAGGCAAGAGTATCGTCTTTCAAGAGATCACAGTAAATCTGAACAGTTGACCAGATTTGCTTTGGCGTGAGCTCATTTCTAACATTGTGGATGAAGTCTGCAACTGTAGAATATGCCAATGGACGTAGCGTTTCGAAAGCAGTCAAGCCATGGCCAATAAGGATCTTTTCATCGAACAAAAGCTCAATTTTCGGCACAAACTGCGATCTGAACGGCGTAGACAAGATGTGACGCGTCGCATGGAGCAATTCCTTACGTGCAACGGAGAGTTCAGCAGGACAATCTTGAAGAAGTCGAAGAATCACGTCTGGGACCACTTTGGCCTGTGTTTGAGATATGTGTTGAGTAGCATAGCCACGAATAAAGACATATGCCAAGAAAGAAGCCGCTTTGACTTGACCTAAAATGAAATCAGAGTAGGCCTGTCTGTTTATGATCTGTGGCAGTATAGCAGTGACGGAAGTAGCGGTCTTTAGACGCTCTTCTCTGAATTCCTTCTGTTGCTCAACCTGTAATAAAAGAATGTGGATGATTTTAGGTAAAAACACCGGAAGAGTGGTCTGGACCAATGTCTTATAGGACGAGTAAAGCGACACCATAGTGATGGGACACTCAGCCAACGTTTTGAACGAATACATCGACTTTCTAAGTGTCTTTGAGTTGTTTCCATCCATATCCAATGGTCCATTATCCTTTGCCTCTTCGTCCGATTGCTGTTGTGACTCAGAAAACACGTCTTTCACGGTCTGGTCCATGTTATCGTACACCTTATTGATGATGTCGATGAAAGGCTCAACTTTATCCTGTAAAGTCGTCTTGTATGCCTTGTGCAAGCTTGTGATGATCTTCATACACAATACACCGTTGTCTTCGTTTTCGATCTCCAAAATCCTCGTCAATGTCACCAAAATTTGGCCCGAATATGGCTGGAATGTCTCTGTCATGATAGACCTATGGATAATCTCGAGCACCAGGTTTCTCAATTTGTGTTCTGGGCTATTTGAGTTGAAGGCAATTGGAACATCGTCTAATTTCTTCAAAAAAATCGGGACCATGTTTTTTAAAAAGTACTCATATTCGGTGGCTCCATTGAAGGCCTCGATCATGTCTAGAAGCTCCAGAAGCACCGACTGCAGCTCCTTATAGTCATCACCAGCATCATTGAGACGCTTGGCGAAGGTATCGAGTTGCTCAGTGTAATTCATTTCGGGAATTTTGGGGGGAAATGGCGGTTTCCCAATGGAGCTTTAGATGAATAAACAATCACAGTTAACTATGAGAACACTCGCGGTGGAAAAAAGTGGGAAGCGAGGTGAGCTCGAGAGGTGGATGGCACGTGAGAAACGGGTGGTGTAGGGTCATGTGATGTAGACGGTGGAGAGGGAGAGAAGGGCAGGGAAAGGGGAGAAAGAGGGGGAAGAGAGGTTTATTAGTTGAATTGTTGTGTTTTGTTATGCTTTGAGTTTATGGTGATGCATTTTTTTATGCTTGAGATGGGATTGTAGGGTGGAATCGATGGGGTGTTCTTTATTGCTGGTTTGTTTCATTATGCACTATTTAGTCTAAAATGCGCGAGAATGAAAATACGAGAAACTGAAGAGGCATTGGTGATTTGAAGAAGGGTTGGTGGTTCTTTAGTTCCACACGACTTTTATGAGTTAAAAGACAAAATTTCAGAATTATTCGGGCTCGCTGCGAATTTCTCATTTTTTTTTATATCAATTTTTGAATGTGGTCACTGAAATCTCTTGCTCTTTTGCTCTGATGGCCTTTAGCCTGGTAGGCCTTCGCGCTCGGCCCAAAGTCGGACTGAGTCCTGGAACACTCAATTGATGCCACTAAAGTTAAAACAAAACATTTATTTGAGGTAGAAGACAAAATTCATCATCCCAATTGAGTTCATTGGTAGCCTCAGAGAAAGTTTTTTCTTCTTATAATCATTAATCCCATCACGCTTATTCACTGCCAAATCTCAGACATAGGTCCTGCTTGGGGCCGAGCGCGCAATTGAATTTGTGGGGCAGCCAGACCAACCTGAGATGCCCACGTTTGGTCATTAAAGACGAATTTATTCAATGAAATCACCTATAAATCTATTATAGATGATATTGAAAGTAGAATATATTTAAGTATCCTGTTTATGGGGTTTGGCTAAATCTGGGGTGCACTTACTGTAGACGGTCTATTGTAGTGAACTTGATCTGCCTAGGCTAACTAAAGCCTCTCGCACGGGCTAATACTTCCAATACATGGGCCCATCAAATTATGGCCACTTCAATTTTTCACAGAAAACAAAAGCACAGATCATTTAGGTCGTTTTCCAGGATTTTAAAAATCAATTCAGAATTGTCTTCATAGCTATTTTTGTTGAACTTACTGGTCTCATCTCTTTACTATATGAAGATTCCAACCGAAGAAGATTAGCCTTCTAAAAACATGAAGACAATGAAGAATGGAGCAGATTTCATGAAGTGACAATATCTAAACTCAGCACGGATTCTTCTTTCTGTATGTTCTTGTTTTTATATTTCTTTCTCACGTAATTATCTCTCCCCCACTCCCTGCCCCTCACTTCCCTCCCACCATCACATCTCTCCAACACCCTACCACCAAACTAAAAAATACACAAATCAAAAATGCAAAACTCATCCATGTCATCGCCTCTGCCCTTATACCCCTCGCCACAGAAACAATCCCCAAAGAACTAACCTCAATAAATGATACTGCACTAGCCACAGTTTGATGCTGAAGCATAGCTCCAAGGCCCCATACTAAAACCAGCACAAACGCTAAAGAAGCACCAATTCGTTTTGTCCAGATTTTTCCTGGAACTAAAGGAAGACATGTCCATATTGAAAACATCAAAATCAACAAACATAAAACGACAGTACTGATGAGAAGTCTCGGATGGCACACTTTTGAAACAGCCATAGAGATATCTGCAAGACTAAGCACTTGATCAGCCACTTCAATCGATGAGGCTTCTTGAAGAGCTGTCAGATTCAGTGTTGATGCACAAATTGTGGTGCTATCCACAGAAACACACGTTGCTAAGTACCCTGTTCTGAGCTGTATACCCAGTAATGCACTCAGCAGGTTAGTTGAGGTGACAAAGTCATTTAAGTCAGGATCAAAAGTCAATTTCACAAGAAAAACACTTGAATATGTTGAATCTGTTGAGACGCATCCCATAAGAAGGAAACTTAGGAGAGATATGGCGATAATTAGCGATACTAAAGTGAAGTATCTGGTTATAAGGCTGAGTCCAAGCATTTGTGTAGAAGTACCCAGAAAAAGACATTTCTGACGAGGTATATAAATTTTGTAATGTTTCGGATTTGTAAACAGACTCATACATTCCCAATTCTGACTATTTCTTTTCACTTTCAATGTGTTTCAGTATTGATACCTATGTGTTTCGGAGTTGCTCCATTTCGCAGCCAACCGTTATACGTCAATGCACGATTGAGACAAGTGATTAGAAGAACACCAGTGAAGCAAAATAGAGAAATAATACAGGAAACATCTTATAGAGCTAGTTTACTCAACACACTCTCTAAATCTATCGCTTTATTGGTGCTATTGGACATATTCACAACGCCCTCACAACACATTTCTCAAATAATGCAGGGTCTCAAATTACGTCAAGAACAACGACAAAGAACACTGGACAAAAACCACAAAAAGCCTCTCTCAACTGTAAAATGACATGTCCATCACATGCTCAAATGCTCTACTGCTCTTAATTTCACCCTCTTCATCAAAATCAACCTCGTCTAATGAAAGAACCCCCACAACGCCTTGAACACAATCCTCATAAGTAAAAGGAACGTGGCCATCACCATAAATGGCCCTAAAGCTTCCCACGTACTCTTCAACCTAAAATCAGCAATCACAGTCTTTGTCTTTGCATCTTCTGGGTCTGCAAACGATCCTGTAGCGTAGTACTTCTCCATGAGTTTATCCTTTTCGTACCACACCTGGAAGAGCCACTCTTCGAATTTTTTGAGCGTTTCTGGATCAACATCATCAACATCAATACTGTCGTCATCACCAAGCGGGATATCCTTGATGTTAAATGCACGAATGTAAAAATTGATCGATGGAGGGCCATAACCCAATAAGAAGTATGCCTTCAACGTAAAGACGTCTTCACCATAATCTTCTGGCTTCAAACCAGCGTATCCGGTAGCTACATCATACACAACTTCAACTGTATCACGTAAAGATCTTAACATCAAGAAAATACCCCTCACTCTCGGAAGCAAAGTGTGCTTGAGAAGTGGTCTGTTCAAGTCAGTAACAAACTTATCCGATCTTTGTCTTGTGTGTGGCGACATCACCGTTCCTTCTGGGTAAATGATCAATTGATACGTCCAAAGGTTTTTAGCAGCCTTTCCGCCCTTTGGCCACTGTTTTACTCCAGGCAAACGCTCATTTGATGATGCCACACATTGGACACCAGAAGCAGGGCCCATACCTCTGGCATCAGCACCAATTTCCAACAATTGATTGGTCAAATTGACCTTATCTGTCTCCCATTTACGACTCAAGAAAAGAAACTTGTATGTTTTCATTCCTGGGCCGAGAATTGGGATCTTACCCAAATTGGCCTTAAGCACAATGTAGACAGAATCAGCAAAACGGGCCGAATATGAGATAAACCACAAAAATAACCAGTCGGTATAAATCTGGTGGTTCGAGATCCACACGGAGTTTGGAGAAAGAATCGAAGAAAGTGTCCCATGGGGGTCAACTTTGAAACTATTCGATTCCGGTAATTGGTCAGGATCATAGGTGATGACAATCTTGGAAGGATTGATGATTGACGTCAAATATATGAGCAATGTGATGAAATGGGTCTTGGTGAGGTTGATCACCGAATAATAAAGTGGAGGCAGAATCGAATGTAAGCCATATCCGACGAGTTGGGTGAATCTGGTGCATAAGACACCAACGATGAAGACCACCGCACAAAACAGCGTTCTGACAGCGACAACGGGCCACGAATGGCGGGATAAGAGTGGCATGGGTCTAGAACGGATGTATGGATGTCTGGATGCGGTGAATTAGGGTGTAAATTGGGGATAAAGTGGTGGTTTTGGGTCCAATTGGTGGATATCCAAGGATGAGATAGTGGGGGGAATCAGGAATGAGTGAAGGCGAAGTTGGTCTGGGGAAGGGCAGGGCCATAGTGCAGGGCAGTGGTGCAGGAGTTTGGGTTTAACAGCGGAAGGAGCGGGAAAGAGAAGGAAAAACGATAGGAAATTGGGAAAAAGGAGGGGAATTGAGCTAAGTGAGGAATTACACTTTTATTCGTATTTTCAATATTATGAATTTTACCGTGTGGTGGTGTTTTTAGTGGCCCTTCTCGTGTCTGTTCGGTTCACTCTGTTGGGCCAAAGAGTCGCACCTGGAATTGCAATTGAGGAGGGCTCAGGCGGCAGGAAGACGTCAGGTGAAGCAAACGAGCGCACGAAGGGCCAAAATGGGCCAAAGTGAAGTGCGCGTGAGGCCCAAAGTGAGGTGCGAATGGAGCCACAGAGAAGATGAGAAATGACATAAAAGGGACAAGGAAAGACATAAAAATGCGAGAATTTTTTATTTATTAAATTTTCTTTAAACTCAAAAACCGACGCGTCTTATCTTTGAATTTTTCAAAAAATCTTTTTTCTCTTCCGCTTTATCGAAATAATTACCCTTTTCTTCTTTCCCTTCATTCTTCCACCGGCCCCATCGGCAGGAATTTTAGTGAGCACTGCAATGTGTCACAGGACATACGAGCGAGTTGGGGCCGAAGAGTCGTTCATCAGTTGCCCAAAAATAAGAAGCAAAACATGAGCCAAAGTATCTTGACTTCTCTTTATCAACTACTCCTTTTCTTCCGATTCATTCTCACCTTCATATTCCTTATTTTACCTTTTGTCATTCCTCCATTCCTTCCTTCTTCTTCCCTTCCTCAACCTTGCACCCGCGCCGATAAGCAATGGCTTTGGGGCAGGTTACCCCGGTCTTGGCACTGGACCTATGACATGACATGCCATAGAGAAGATCCTCGGAGAAAAGTCCGAAAAGAGTCCAAATCTTGCTACTAAAAGAAATCAAAATATTCACCCTAAATCGTCATCTTCCCCACAATCCCGCTAACTGCCAAATTCCACCTTTTTCTCCAAAATTCCGTCGGCTTTTGTGCCCCATTTCCTCCATTTTTAGTAAGGGCTCGTGACACCTTTGTTCTCACTAGTGCGGAACTACTCAACCACTATATGCTCTTCCTCCTTGAGAAACCATGTCGGAAACTGCTTCTTTAAACAGTTCCGAAGCCGACCTACTGCTTCATTCGGGTCTGCACCATGAACAGCATCCGGATCCGGAATCTTACCAAGATTTGACCACTCCTCGCGAGAAGGGCCCCAGTGATGAAACTATGACTAATGATGTCGAGATGCAAAGGCCAAATGAGGTTGAAAAATCAAAAACAAATGCTTCCAAGGCCTCGACGGCAACACACAAAGTGGCCATCACACGAAGACGTGGTATCTTGGCGTTTTTGTCGCTTATTCCCGAATATGACGATGCTAGGAACTATAAATCTTCAACTAAGGTACTTATAGTGTTAATTGTGGCCTTTGCTGCCATTACAGGTCCGATGGGTACTTCTATCATCTTGCCTGCGGTCGATGATGTTGCCTCTGACCTCGATACCTCCGTTACTACCGTCAATATCTCCGTTGGTGTGTATTTATTGTCGCTAGGCATCTTCCCTATGTGGTGGTCGAATTTCTCTGAAAAACACGGTCGACGGAGCGTTTACGTTGTCTCTTTTGGCTGGTTTTTGGCCTTTTCCATCGGCTGTGCCCTTGCACCTTCCATTAATTCACTCATTGTGCTTCGTCTTCTTGCTGGTGCTGGTGCTTCTGCTGTTCAGGCCTGTGGAGCTGCAACAGTGTCTGATTTGTATGTTCAAGAGGAAAGAGGCACTGCTTTGGGTCTTTTTTACTTGGGACCGCTTCTAGGACCCTTTCTTTCGCCTATTATCGGTGGTGCTGTCGCTGAAGCCTGGGGCTGGAGAGCTACCATGTGGGTAATGGTGATTTTCTGTGGTATAAACGTAGTCCTGGTGGTTTTCTTACTACCAGAAACGCTTCGAAGAGAAGACAGCATAGAACAAGTCAGAAAGCTCTTAAAAGAGCAATTTGAGAAGAGTGACGTTCCTGGTGAAGAGCTTGAGCGTATAGCAACGAACTTGACGCAAAACTCATCAACTCGTCGTCATATTCTTAGCGATGAAGCTGTCATGGACACAGTGATGCCTTCACTTTCGAGGTACAGCACCAACAGATCGAATTACTCTAGAAGACTTCAAGAACTTGAACTCATTCAAGCTGAGTCTCATCAGGCTCCAGAAAACGAGTCTAAATGGCACCATGTCTTGTATGAATACGTTATTAGACCAGCACATGCCGTGGTGCTTTTAGGGTACCCTCCTGTGGCGTTAACTATCCTTTATTCGTCTGCAACATTCATGGGTGTTTACTTGTTCAACATCTCGGTGACTAACTTGTACAGTAAGGCACCATACAACTTCAGTACCATTATTGTGGGTTTGATGTATATACCCAATTCCGTCACGTACATTATTGCTTCCATTTATGGAGGTCGCTTCAACGATTGGCTCATTCGTCGAAGTGCTAAAAAGAACAACGGTGAAATGATTCCAGAGTCTAGAATCTCATGGAACGTCGTTGCAGCCAATCTCTTATTTATTCCTGCCTGTCTTATTTTCGGATGGTGCATTGACAAAGGTGAACCATGGGTCACTCCATTGGTTGGAACTGCCATTTTCGGTTTTGCATCCATGCTTGTTATTGGTGTCACTTTGACTTACATCATCGATGTCTTGCCAGGTAAAGGTGCTACCGGTGTTGCCCTCAATAACTTGGTCAGACAGATCTTGGCTGCTACCATCACGTTTGTTACTGACCCACTTATCCGTGCATTGGGAGCAGGTGTCTTGTTCTCCATCTATGCCGGTGTTGTCTTCGTCTGTGGCTTCTTCATGTTGTATTTGAAACATCATGGTGGACAATTGCGAGAGAAGTATAACATTGCCGATTATTATGCCAAATTATAGGCAGCAGCATTATTTAATTCCATTCATTCCTTAATATCCTTTTATGTGGGGGCAGTCTTGGTATTAGACAGTTTTTATATCCTAATCCTTTAATGGTACGACAATTTTGATATCCTAATGTGGTCAGTCATTAATCCTATGTAGTCAACCTTGTTATACAGCTGTAGCCTTCCTAGTATCCAGTTGTAGCCTTCCTAATATCCAGCGATGGTACGACAATGGAGAATATCATCAAATAGATAATCAACATTCAAACCTTCCTTTTTAAGCAACGTGAGTTGAGGCTCAATCAATTGAATGAGCTCTCTGTAATATTTAGGATCCTTAGCCACCCATTCACTGGATTCTTCAATTAAAAGGGTTCCAGACGCGTGTTTTTTGATCGACTCGACCAATTGGGAAACCTGGTTGACACTCCAGGTCACAAATCCACTGGAATCCACACTAGACGACTCACCACGCTTCAAAATAGGCTCAACACACTTCTTATGGATCAGCACAGCTCTCTTGATAATCAGCACATACACAATGGTGAGGTTTGCGATGTAATTAACGATATCGACTCTCGTAGAGCCATGGGCGTTCGAAATCAACTTACCAACTGTTTGAGATAAGTGAGCAGACATGGCATCAAGGAAAACAGACACACCTTCCTCCAATTTGTCGAAATTCAAGTAGAACTCGATAATACTTCCAATATCATCAGATGTAAGTGCAGCAATATTATGGTGCAAGTCAAACAGGAGTCCTTGTTGCACTTTAACCTTTCTGGTATTGATTTTGATCTTTAAAACATCAACAAGAAGACGCAATTCCTCTGCGGACGCGTCTTCGGTTTTTCCAGCGGGAATACGGTCTGCAACAGTAGCAACTCTGCCTTCAATATGCTTAATAAGTCCAACTGAGCTCATATACTCATTGTGTGCCAATTGAACGTCAACCTCATCCAACTTATCCTCTGAAGTCTTCAAATCAGAGAACAAACGTGCTGTGGTCAGCTTCTCGCCTGCTCTACTGCCTGCTCTATCTATAGCCTTGAAATCATGGGATCTGTTCCGCAGGTGCACTCTTGCAGAGATATCCTTAAGTAGAATGTCAGCACTTTGACGATTTGAGTTGGTTCTTCTATGGTAACTCACGTCTTCAGTCGACGCGTGTGGCAGGTCCATCAATCCCGAGTTTCGGAGCGAATCTCTCAATTGACGTTGGTCTGGGTTCTCATCTGCCAAACTACCGGAACTAGGGTTTCTATGGTGCCCCATATCTTGGCTAGCACGTGGTTTTGAGTTCTCTTCGTTGATAAGACGCTCCTTCTGCAGAAGCTCCGACTTTCCCTTCACGTAAGCATTCATTACCCGCATGAAATGGTCGTATCTGTCGGTCTGGTAGACGTAACTCATGGAGTTGAATCTGACGTTGATCACATACACTTTTGCATCTTCTTTGCCTGCCTGAGCTGGTGGTTTAAGCTCAGTGACCTTAACTGAGTGCAAAGGCCAGCAGAAAACAGCCTGAAGTCGCTTGGAGTTGCCGTCTTGGGCCAGTTTACGTGTAGCCACAAGAACAGCATCATTAAGCAAGAATAAATGGATCGGTTTCGTGGGTTTCCACGTTCCGATGTTGATCTCGTGCCATCTTCCACTCTCTCCCAAAATGTGCCTTCCTGGAACAGCTTGAACAAACTTCTGAGCACCTTCAACGTGCTTATAGAGCAGCTGCAACTCCGACGCCCACATTTTCTGGAGAACCATCACCGACAGCCGATCACGCTTGGTGGCTAATGGACGGAGCAGCTGTGGCGCAGGCAGAAATTGTCTCTCCAGCGATTCAGGCTGGTCATTGTTCTGTGGTTCTAGCTCTAATCTACGCTCAGCAGAGTCGGTGAATTCCGACAAAATCCCATACAATTCTTTCGTCAGAACACGTAAAGAGATCAATTCTTCTTGTGTCACCTGTAAATTGTCGGTCAATTGCAAAATATTCTTCTGGTTTTGGTTGATTTTGTCCTTAATGTCTCGCTCTAGTGTCTGCTTCTGAGTCACTAAAGACTTGTAGAAATCGTCGATATCGGTAGCATCTTTATTACGTAATTCGCTCTTGATGATCTCGACGATATCGTCCTCTTTTTTCTCCCTTACAGCATGGCTTCGGATCAGTACCATGTCTGAGTTGTTGGTCGTGCTCTTATATAAGCCTGGACCTCCTGGCAAGGGCGGTAGCATCGTGGGCTCGAACATATGTTGAGCAGCGGCTGCTGAGGCATGAATTGAGAGTCTCCGGTTCTGTCTTCTGTTCTTAGAAGCGGCTGTTTTGGGTACTTGGAGGCTGTTTGAGGTTGGATCATCCAAAGAGGCATGAGAGGCGTTTGCTTCTCCGTAGGGTAGAGCCAGGATCTTTGGACGGTCTGAATTTGTCCTTTGCCATGGCGCTCTGCTCTTTCTATTCAATTTTGTGTCCATTTTGGGGAGTTGATTGGGAATTGTTGATTTGGTGTATAGTGTTCGGTGTAGTAGTAGTAGGTCGTGTGGGGCTCATAATATGGGGAAATTATAGGTTGATGAATTTTGGAGAAGGAGGGGGAATTTTGATTTTTTAAGTTGATAGAGGGTTTGAAATTGGGATTTTGATTCGGGAAATGTATTTGAATTTTTGTATATTGGGAGGTTTTGTGTGTTTTGGTGGGGTCTTCTGTGGCAGACGTACACTGCACTGAGGTATGCACTATTTAACCAAAATTCTATGGGAGAGACGAAATTCAATTAGTGAACTGATAATCACATTGAAAGTACAAAACGACATATCCACATACTTTTCTTCGTCTATGTCTATTTTGGTCTAATTCCTCTAGACTTCCTCTATCACAGTTAACAATGTAGTGCGAGACTCATAAAACACACCAGCTACAAAGGTCCCATTAAAAACACCAAAACTCTTCAAAAATAAATTCAAAAATCACGTAGTCCCAATCTTCCCCTCCTCAATAACACACTCCCTCAATCTCACCACATCACCTTACCTCCTTCACTAAAATTCACCACCCTCTATCAGATACCGCTTAAAGCCTAAAGCCAGAACCTCGCTCCCCTGTTACCTGCAGTACCAACCTACTCAAGCAGAAGTCACCAAAAAAATCCACCCATACTTAACAACTACCCCCACCAAACTCATGTCACTAACGAGTGTAGAGCTCAACTATCTCATATGGAGATATCTACAGGAGAGTGGGTATGACTTGGCGGCTTTTGCCTTGCAAAAAAATTCCCATTGTCTAGATTATGAGCATGAACAAAACAAGCTCATAGACGCCATAGAACCAGGGTGTTTAGTCAACCTTGTACAAAAAGGAATCCTATATACATTCGTGGAAGATGCCGCTGAAGGCAAAGAGGAGCGATTGTCACTTATAAATGCCATTTTGAAGGAGAAAGAAGAGGCTAATAATGTCCATGATACACAAGGCTCTGAGGAGCAGGTTATGCTAAAAAGTGACAGTTCGAACGGTCAAAAATCCACAGAAGATGTTGAAATGAAGGAAACCACTGAAGAGACCACCAAAGAGGAAATTTTACCGGAAGAAGAAGAGCCTGAAGTGATTGAATTTGTCACTACTAAAGTCGAGCCATTTCTACATTTTTCTCCGTCTGTGGCAGCTCAATGGCACCCACACACTCAGGTATTCGCCTTTGGCCGAGAAGACTCCACGGCAATTATCCATGCGCTCGATTCTCACGGCGTAGCGGACTCTGTCACGCTCAATCAGCCTCCAGTAATTGTGGACAACACTGCGGTCCCAAATGAGATAAGTACGGTCTCCTGGTCGCCTCTGGGCGGCATGGTACTCACCTCTGGCGTTGATGGTGAAATTAGAGCATGGACACCCGACGGAAGACTAAAAAACATCGTCAATTCTGCCACTGACGTCGAGAGACTCCCAACTACACTTCACTCGCTCAAATGGAGTCCTCGCGGTCTGCTTATCATCACTATCGATGCCAACAACACCACCTGCGTTTGGGACGGCTCCAATTTGGCCAGAGTGGCCGAAATGAGAAGTTCTGATGGATTCTCGTATATGCTTACGGCCTGTTGGGTCAGCGAGACGAAATTTGCTATTTCCACAAGCAAAAACGCCATTAAAATCTATAACGTCAACCCTACGGCTCCCTTTGGAGAAACGGTCGTTTCTGGAGGCCAACTAGCGGGTCATTCCAACCCAATTAGCACCATCCAATTCAGTCCTACGTCTAAATTATTGGCCTCAGCATCAGACACAGACTATGCCATAAAGGTGTGGAACAGTCTGTCTTCACAGGATGCTCTAGAGCTCAATGTTGCCTCCGAAAAGGACTCAAACGTCCACTACCACACAACTCCAATTATGGAGCTCCAATGGCTCACCAGAGCCGGAGACGTCCAAGGAAACGAGTTGCTCTCCATCTCTATGGAAGGTGCAATCAATATCTGGGACGCGTTCACTGGAGAAGCACTTATAAGTGCAAATATCTTCAAGAATCCAGATTGTTACCATTTTGAAGATGATGTGGAAGTTGAGCTGAATAACTCGTTGGTTTTTGCTGCTGCTATCTCTCCAGACTCTAAGTACCTTGCAGTTGGAGACGACTCGGGTAATGTCACTGTTTGGGACATCCAGGTGTCCAGATACAGAGGAACCAAGGAGTTCTTAAGGTGTCTTGGAATGTACGCAGTAGGCAAGAAGGATGATATGGGGATCTGTGAAATCGGATGGAATATGACAGGAAGCCATATATTCGTTTGTTACAAGGGCGTTGATAGTGTGGTGATCAAGTGGGGAGAAACCGATTGAGGGCCTGGTGCTGACCAAATCTAATGTACTATAGTTCCATGAAGTTATGTATTATAAATTGACAGGAAATGGCTGGATGAAAGTAAATTACAAGATCCTTCTTAAAGATCAACCTAAAGAAGGTACACCAAGACCTGGGGCACTGAGGATAGGCTCAGATTTAAGGCATTTTCAAGCCTTTTTCGACGCTTTTTCGTTCCTAATCTGTTTAAGCAGTGGAGGTGGCCTCAGCAATGACAGAACTGACGGATTCAGTGGCTGCAGCAGCGGCTCTCTTGAGAGTTGGACTGGTGGATGGGAAGAAGATCTCAACGTAACAAGTAATCAAGGAAATCACGGCAAAACCAATTCTCAACAATGGTGGTTGGGCAGCAGAGTCACTGGACGATGGTGGCTTGTTAATTGGCTCGGACAAGTAGGTTTGGAGGGCCAAAAACACGGCAGACCAAGACATGAGCTTGTTTCTCATGAACATGGCGGCCATTGGCAAGGTTTGACTGACCATACTGGAGGAGGCATCTCCTCTTGGCTTGGCAGGGTAGTGACGGTAACTTTGAGGTTAGTATTGGTGGAAAAAAGGGGGAAAAGTGGTGGATATCAGAGGTCATTCTCAAGTGATCGGGTATTCAAGAGAAACCCATGAAAAAGTGGTCATTTGACTTGCATTTTCGCTCAAAAAAAGCGGAGAATGTTAATTCCAGTGTAGAAGACTGCAACATACGGAACAACGAAGTCTGGTCTGATGTGGCTGGACATTTATGGAAGAATGGTGGGGTACAAGGTTGAATGGACCAGTCGACATTGAGTAGGTGTTGTATGCACTACAGAATTGGGTAAGTCTAAAAAGTGGAGTAGATGAGATTTTGAGGTGGGGTTGTTAAAAAGTCGATTTTTAAATTTTTGATTGTGATGACTTGGTGATTTTTAATTGTTTTGTTTGGTTCGTGATTCGTAAATTTCCGTGGTGGTGGTTTTGGCGGGGTATATTTAGGCAAAGTGAGGCGCTCCAAGGTCCTCACTTAGTGATCTGCGAGTGGATCAAGAAAGTCCATGATTTTTGGATGAAGAACTCAAAAAAGTTGGAGATATTGAAAGTCTCAATTTTGGTATTGATAAACTTCTCATAATTCCCCAAATTCTCGTCTCTATGTGTGAATTCTGCCAATTTGAAGAGTACACTTCATGAACTGAAGAGCTCACTAACAGAACACTCAAACACTCAATTGCTGGAGGAAAAGAAATTGACGAGAATATAAAAGGCCCATTTCAGTGAGACCAATTTCCATCCAATTGTCAATTGACCATCATTCCAGCCTCATTTAAGCAAACACCTCCATTGGATCTCTCACTAGCTGTAGTGATCCCACTGAACTTTACCATCATAATCGTCTGAGGCATCTTATCTAGCTCAATCTGATCTCACCAACGACTAGCTCATTCTACAAGTTCAAAATCTCAGTCCACCTACTCTCCATCTTGTAGTAGATCTCTCTGGCCATAGTATACTCCCACCACTGCCAAAACCATATTGACCGTCTCCTCTGCAATGGCAGGAACTTCAATTCCATCATTTCTACCCTGAACAAACTTAGTTCGAAGTTTACGGGCCTTTCTGCCCAAATCTCTCACTAATGAGAGCTCAGTATGGTCGAGGCCATTGTCAAGCCTCACAAACGTCACAAAGATCCATTGAGCCAAAGTTTCAGGCATGGAAACCAGTAGCCATTTCGTATAGTACACTATTAGCTTGATAATCGTGGGGTGTTCAAGGTTATGGATGAAGAAATCCATTGGTGGAGGACTCTCGGAGAAGATAAGAGATCTCCATTCCAGAGCCGATTGTGGGATTGAGGGGAAGTTCTCAATGTTACCTGAGGCTTCTTCACCTCCATTGACATCCATTTCATCTTGTTTCTCCTCTGTAGCTTCGATTCCAGCCTCTAGATCTTGACCTAACGTGAGATCCTCATCACCTGCTGAAATTGCCACCACTGGGTCATTTGCATCGCTGAAATCAATCTCTCCGATATTAATCTGGATCCCCTCTTCCTCCTCTACCTTTATTTTCTCCTTTTCTGCCTTCAATCTCTGTATAACGCTCTCCACGTACTGTGGAGATATCGTCGACTCAACTTGATCTCTAACCCTCTCTGTTCTGATTGGTTCTGCGTTTCGTCGACTCACAAAGTAAACAGGCTGATCACTTTCGGCTTCGCTCCTCACGGAAGCTAAGTATTTGTATACTGAAGCGTCTTCTCCTTGTAGAGGTGCCCCATCTAGAGGAAACGCTCTACTTTGGCCAAAAACAGAATCTGGAGGGCCTTGTGTATATGTACAAGTTTCTTTTTTGATTCTCTTCTTGTCGTCATTGAATCTTTCGACGGCTCTTTTGCACATTTGGTGGTGATAGCAAAGAAGTTGGGGTAGGGTCTCTATAGGTACAGTACTGGTAAATTATGTGAGTAGTAGGTGACGTCTGCAGGGCCAGAAATGGAATTTTCTGCTAGATTTAGGGGTAATTTTGGTCTTTACGATGATATGATGCGATTTCTATTTCCATTGATATTGGTTTTGGTGTTTTTGAAGGGAAATGGTGGGAGATTACATGAGACTATGAGATCTGAGCCAGTCGCAGAGGGTCTTTGAGGAGGGGTTGGACAAATCTGAGATCTAAGATCTGGAAAAGACATTTAAATAGTAAGACGCATTTCTTTCCATTGCTCTCTCCCCCTCTCCCAATAAACCCTTCAATTGACCTCTATCTCCCTCTCTTCCCCCTTCCAGAGGAACCCTCTCTCCATGTCAATGAGCCCATCTCATAGTCTCCAGATCTGCCCATAAAACAACACTCCCAAGCCATTTTGACCATTCTAGACACTTCTCCTATCTAAATTTATGTTCTTTTCACCCCCTTCATGTTTGTTTCCTTTATGCGGCCGGCGTGGCTGGAGCCTCCTCTCCATTTTCCTCAACCTTTCTCTTCTTCCTTGCAACGACTGGTCCTCTCCTTAATCTGGCCAAAAACTTCTCGTCAAACTTCGATTTACACGTTGGACAGTTGCCCAGTTCAGGAATCATACTCATAATGCATAGACACACCGAACACACATACCCTATATCCACTGCTTTACCAGTAATGAAGCAACTGGCCTTATAGTTGACATTAGAGTTTGTAGGTAGAATGACAAGCGATCTAATAGATGGCTCAATGAAAAATGCAGTTGAAAGTGTTTGAATAAGACCCTGTGGCTCTCTAATATGGAGATACACTCCATTAGTAGCATCTGCTGCTTGTTGGAGGTATGGAGAGTCCTGTGCACCGAATTTGGCGACATCAATGGACACCTTCATCTTCTGAGCGGCGAAAATCGTGTTCATAATGGCAATATAGTTGTTATCGTAAGTGTCATTGGCAGTAACAATCAATAGTCTCGAATCCATGGCTGTGGACAGCGCTGTAGAGGTCTGGCCAGACGTAGAGCTTGGATTTTGCACTGAAGATGTGGTGGAGTTGATTGCTGAGGCCGTAGTGGTGGAAATAGACTGGTCTAGATGCAACATTCTGTTGGTGTATGTTAGAGCCATCAGCAATGCACCTGCCAAAGTGGAAATTTCGTCTTTTTCCGAGCTTCCAGCGATCTTAGTAAGTTCAGCATTGAGTTCTTGAAGCACAGTCTCGTCCACGATCCTGAATTGTCTGTACATTCCCTTGTTCACTAAGGACTTTGCTTCTGGTGAAGATTCATGGTCATCGTCGTATGTTTTCTCCAAATTTGGGTGTAAAAACCTCGATCCAGCGGGCAGCGACGCTATGAAGGCCACCTGGTTACTGTTATTGAGCGAAAGATGGGCATTTAAGAGAACCAAGAGCGATTTGGTGATCTCTTGGATGGTGATTTGGTCTTTGATGGAATACCAACTTTTTGGGGTCAATTCAAGGATGATTGTGAGCAAAGATGGGTTATCTGTGGTCTCTTCGGCGACAGGAATCTCGCTGAACACACTATCGGCGATAGCATCCATTTTCTATGGTGTTTGTGGAGCTTAGTGTGATTGTTAGATGTGAATCTAGATATGTAGACCCGTACACCAGTAATAAATGTATGAGCTTGCTAAATGGAGCAGTACTAGACGGAAGAGAGAGAGCAATTGACATGAAATAGACTAAAAAAATGAGAAACACGGAAAATATTATTTACGTATCTACACCCTCCTAAACCCAAAATATTCGTACTTTTATGCATTATCCTGTCCCAATCTCCAAAACTCCCCTGATTCCTATGCATTACTCCTCTCCAATATCCTCATTCCAGTCCTCTGGTCTCTCCTTAATAAAACGGTCCATCAACTCTTTACATCTGTCGTCCTTCATGTTGACAACTTCAATGCCAAGAGACTCCAACAACTTCTCTGCTCCCATGAACGTCTCGTTCTCTCCAAGAACAACTCTCTTGACTCCATACATAATACAGGCTCCAGAACACATGTTGCATGGAGACAATGTAGTATACATGGTGCAGTTCTTGTACACTTTTCCAGGCAAACGGCCGGCATTTTCCAAGGTGGAAATTTCACCGTGCAAAGTTGCCGAGTTCTTTTGGATTCTCATGTTGTGACCACGGCCCAAAACGGTACCGTCTTCATGAATAAGGGCGCCTCCAATAGGGATTCCACCTTCTTCGTAGCCTATGGGTATTAGTATCGATATGGTTGAAAATTCCTGCATTCTCACGGTAACATACCCTTTTGGGCCTCCTCAAAGGCAATTTGCATTCCTAACTTATCATCAAATGGCATCGTGTTTGTTGTAATGGAGTAGGTGTTAACTTGATGAAACTGATGAGGCGTGATGCGAAACGCTGGGGCATCTTCTCTCGTAACTTGTGTACACTCCGTGCATGTGGGAAATGCGCTTTGACCTCATTCCTTTGCGCTCACTTAAATACGAGCATGGTGCCGTTCCTCTCCACTGCAACGGCCATGTAGTATGGTCTTGTGACTATCGCCAAATCGGTGAACCGGTCATTTTTCACAATTTGATCGTGCTTATTTTTGTGGTTTGTTGTCGATCCGGGAGTAAATTTTTCGTAGGCGATACTGAACTCCAGCGTGATGCGGTTCCAGGTGAAATTCAGCTCTTTTTCCGAGCACAACAGCACCGACTTATTGATGTCTTCGAGGTCCCAAATGATGATTCGGTTATCGTCGGTAGCAGTGACGAAATAGCCGTTATTATGTGGATTTACACCTCCTCTAGCAACGTAAGTCAACGCAGTATTGCTCTTACTTGAGTCTTGGTCAAGCTCAATTGAGAAATCTGCCAAAATGTCCTCCATACTCATCTCTTTGGTCAATTCCATCTCTTGAAGGGCATAAGGCTTGATTTGTGGGTTACTGTTGTTTGAGGAAAACACTTTTTTGCACTCAAAACTTGGGATTTCCCATACGGTGATGTCCAGCTCGTTGCATCCGCCTATCATGGCGAAATAGACGCTGCTGGTGGCCTTTTTATGGTCTAATCTGCCTGGAGCAGGAACGAAAATGAGTTTCTTGATCTCTGCTTTGACTCTGGTGACTTGGTCAATCATGACCTTCCATGCTTTCAACAAAATATTGAACCTTAAGTCCCATAAGCAGAGAACACCATCTGAGGTTCCAAGTAACAACCACGTTAAGTTCTTAGACACAATAAACGTCGTAGGAACACCCAAAAAGAGCGGATTTTTCAACTCAAAGTCCTTCTCCATAGTGACCAAATTGTATGCAACAATCTTACAAGTGCTAGTCACTGCAATGACGAGATTTCTCGTAGGAAGACTGACAAATTGAACTGCTCTCGCATATCCATCATCTAGCTTACAAGACCTGATCAATGCCAACTTTGAGTACTTGCTGATTTTCCTGTTTTTGGCCCTTGCAACGTGAACTCTGAAGATCCTAATGTAGCCATCCATAGTGGTGACAGCAAACACAAATCTATGAGGCATGAACACGATATCAGTAATAGACAGTTTCAAGTTGACAGAGGCACTTGATCCTTTACCTGTGATGTTCTTATCGAGTTTGTTAGTATCCCATAACTTCAAGTTTCCAAGTTCAGAGCCTGTTAAGAAGAACTCGGATGTTGGACAAACTGCAACCTTATTGATAGCTTCAAGTGAGCTAGCATTAGTGTTTGTGTTCACTTGAGCCACTAAACTACCTCTTATGTTCATTTCGTTGCTTGAAGGAAGCACAGTATCTCTTCCGCTCTTCAAAACCGGTCCAAATTCCAGGAAATCGTCCAAAGTAGGCTCAAAATCGATATTCTGTAAGTACTTGAGAATGTATGGGTTTGAACCCGTGAAATTGTGCCTCATAGTTGCAGAAATAACCTTCTGGTTGTTGGCACTGAACATTCTATGGGTGGTATTTCCCAGTTTGTGCGTCAGATGCTTATGGTGGTGGTGATTCTTCGAGTTGTTGTGGTCTTCACGACTCAATTCTAACTCTCCAAGAACATTGGTCTCCACAGTCTGAAGAGACGCTGGCGCTTTGCTTGCATAGGGCAAAATCAACGAGTTCGAGTCTCTTCTGGAGCGGATTGAAAGCGTTCCTGTAGTTGGAGAATCATAGCTTGACTCTGTCACTTTTGAAGTAGATGCAATCGACTCAGTCTTGTAGCAGACCTCGAAAAAGATGTTTTTCGGTGGCACATTGACTTTACTAGCTAGCTCAAATTCTGTTTGGTCACTTGACGATGAAGACGATCCAAATCTCTTAAGGTTCAAAAGGTGATCCTTCAATGCAAGCACTTTCCATAGATCCTTATCATCAAGACCAACTGCCTTCAATTTAAGGATCCATTGACGGTCTTCTGGAGATAAAGAGATGTTCAGTTGTGATTGCATCCCACTAAGACCTCTAGAGCCGGAATTATTCACATAAACGCTTTTTCCCATATCTTTGGAGAACGAGATGAGTTTACGCTTACCATTCGACAGAACAGCAGAGAATTTCGACTGTTTCCAGAACATTGACTTGTTTGTAGCGTTTGCAAGCCAAATTATCGCTGCCTCATGCACTTGTCTTGATAATGGACGAGTCAAACAAGGGTAAAGCGTATCCCAGTCCAACTCGGCAATATCGTAAGAAAGATACGATTTTAACAACGGATAAAGGAAGCAAAACCTGTCGGCGTACAGAAGATTGTCGCTGATTGCCAAAATAAGACAAAGAACCGACTGACGGATCCATTCGTTGGGTTGTAAGATCAAGTTGATGGAATTGACCAAAAGCTCTTTATAGACCGAGAGTGCATTGAACTCAGACATAGGATTGATGACTCTCTCCTTGACGAAGTAATGGAATATCTCAAGAACCTTTAAAACAACAGACTGTTCTTGGTCTCCTAATGTTTGGAACAATAAAGGCAAGAGGTACTGTTCGAAAGCCAAAACGCCTATAAACTCGCCCAATTCGATAATTGACGATAAGAACGCAAGTCTGAGCTGGTAATTTGGATCGTTTAAGTATGTGATGAGATGCGGAAGCACAATATCGTTAGTTTTATCGACACCAAATGACTGACACAACGGGAGGATGTGATTAACGAGACTGATTCTGACATTAACGTTAGGATCAATAAGAAGCGTCTCGGAAATGTCTTTAAAATCGTTTTCTGACCGGATTTGAGGTGCTTCAAACGATGATTTTCCGCTCTCATTGACGTCACTAAACTGAAGCTCTGTCTCCTTTAAAGCACGAGCCAAAGCACAGAATTTTCCCGAGATCTTCGCCAAATATGGAATACACGTTGCAAGCGTCGACTTTATATAGTTGGCCTCGTCTGGAAACGAACAATTAAGGAATGCAATGCTCTTAAACTTTGGGTTCAAGTACTCAGGGAAGGTCAATGCGTTGATGGCATTAATGGTCGAAATCGATGCAAGCAAATTCGTAACGCTAATGAGTGCCGTACATGCCACTCTTGTGGAAAAGTTGGCGTTGTGCTTGAAGTTATTGCTGTCCACAGAATCATCACCAGAATAAAGAGACGCGTCCTCTAAGAACGTATCGATCAAGCTGCAGAGATAAGGCAAAGATCTGTCTAATTTATCTTCGTCGCTGATCCTTTCAGAATAGGCCAAGATCAATTCACATGCCATGATTTTGCTTTCTGGCCGCTTGGTAGAGCTCAAAAGGGAACACACCTGTTCTAGAACAATAAGCGCACCTTCTTCACCTTGAGACTTCTCTAAAGCGTCCAATGGCTTGATGCAATATCCCTTAGGCATTCCTTCAAGACTCAAGCGTAGTGAGGGGAAGTCAGGACCAAATTCGTTCTCGACACTGTCTCCATAAGTGAACCCAAAGGCTTTGCTGGCTTCACCAAACAGTTCATAGATTTTCTCGATTCTCAAGTCACTTGGAGAACAATTATCGTTCCCCTCATCAACAATAAATAGGTCAGAACTGTTCATATCGGTCATAAAGTCGTAAAGGTACTCATAGAAGTACTCAGGGAAACATGTACCTCTATACTCATCCAATAACAGCGACGCCAGCGGTCTTTTCAATGGATCTATGCTTAAAAGACGCTTCACCATATTTCTGATGTTTATATCGGCAATTCCAGCGAAATTGGGCTCAACGTCTCCACGTTTATACCTGTATAAGTCAGATAATGTGAATGTAGGCTCTCCATCAGTATAAAGCTCAGCAATAACACATCCCAATGAGAAAAGATCCATGGAATCGGTCAATTTGGCACCTTCTCGGTTCTCTGGAGCCTGGCTACTCTTCAGATAGAACCTCTCTGGAGCAATATAACAAGACCGTCTATCTGAACTATCGAAATAGAAGACAAATTCACTTGGATTGTCGTCTGGGAGGAATACTGGCTTTGTATGTTGGGAGAAGTCAGCGAGGACAACCCAATTGGCGCTGGTGACAAGTAAATTCTCTGTTTTCAAGTCGCCATGTCGTATATGGAGATGGTCATGAAGGAGCTCCACAATTCGAAGCATTTGGAACACAATCCACAATTTCTCCACAGGGGACAAAAAGGGATGCAAGGAGATTCGATCGTACAAATTTGTACGGGCCAATTGCCTCACCAAGTACCCTGCCAGGTCAGTTTCGATGATACGATTCCATGGGAGGACATTGGGGTATTGAGCCAAAAGCAGCGACTCTTTGGCGAGGTTTTCCGTCACAGCATGAAGCTTGATGCCGACCAGCGGCGGTTTGATGAAAACTTTCATCACCACGAGCGAATTCGAGCTGGAGTCGAACGCTTTGATGGTTTTAAGAAACCTCGAGTCATTGGTCACTTCTAGGAACTGGAATCCGGGAAGAACGTCCACGTAAGACCTCAACGCGACCGTATGGGCCTGAGGGGCTAGAAGGGAGAGATTGGACCCCATTTTTCGTGCGTGTGGGGCCTTATCCTGGGAGTAATTGGTAGATAGTTGTGGTTACGGGAAGGTGATAGCCTGCATATGTACATATATAGGTCTAGGACTCATAAGTCTATAGAGAATATACAAAAAAGAATGATCTGAGTGATTTCAAGTGATTTTTCACCTTCATGGGTTTTTTGAAAGAGACAATCCTTATAATCATCTCCTTTAAAACCCCTCTTTTCTCAGAGAAATACATGAATTATCTTCATTTCCCCATTCTCTAGTTCCGTATCTCACAACGACTAAATCCCAGCTCTATTGGTCTTCTTGTCTGTAGTTTGTCCTTTCCATCGGTCTACTGTCTCCTGTGAGCCTCTGGCTCTTCGTCAGAAAGCTCGAACGAGTCGAATCTTCTCAATCCCACCGTCTCCTCGTTGTCATACTCATTTCTAGCAAGTTGCATCGATCTTCTCATGGAGAAACCTCCAACACCGTTGTCCATTGGTGCCATGTCCTTGCCGTTGTGAACACCAAAGAGCTCTCTGTCAAAGCTGTCGTTCTTCTTTCTGGAGATGTTAAGCAAGTAGACACCAGAAAAGATGATGAGGAAACCAATCAAAAGGGAGATAATGTTGACAGCCAGTGTTGTGTTAAAACCCTTGAAAAGAATGAAGGAGGCAACCAAGGTGAACGTGGTGAAGGTGACATAGTAGAGTGGGTTGACAATGGAGGTATCGAACTGGTCCAAGGCCTTGTTGAAGTAGTTCATCTGGGTGATGATACAAAGGGCCACAACGATGATAAACACGTACGTGGAGACGTGGGTGAACTGGTTGTTGCCTGCGAAGGTCAATTTCAAGGCAATTCCAAACGCCTTGATGGACATGACAGAAATGGATCCAACAGTGGAACAGATCGAGATGTAGATCATTGGGTTGGTGTGGCCGTACTTTGGAACGATCTTATAAATCATGAAAAGCGAATAAACAGTCACCATAAACGCATAAAACAAGAATCCTGGTTGGGTGGCATAGTTCAAGATCTCATCCACGGTCTCAATCTCCTTATCTGGTGGAGCGTGCAAGACAATGATGACAGAACCCATCAAACAGATGGCACAGCCCATCTTACCCAAAATACCTAGCTCTTCCTTCAAGAAAATAGCTGCTAACACTGCACCAATGATGACAGAGAGAGCACCCAATGGAGTGACCAAAATGGCAGGTGCAAACGTGTAAGCAGCAAAGTTTGCAACTTCTCCAACGGCCATGGTGGCAATACCAGCCCACCAGATCGGGTTTTGCAAGTATTGATGGCTGTTTGCGTTGTCGGCGCCCGATCTGGAAGAGGTATCGATGAGGCCCTTTTTCGTGATGATGAACGAGGTTCCGATCGCCAACGACGACGACATCGCGAGCGCAAGGCCAATATATTTGTCGTCCACCATTTTTATGTGATTTGACGGGTTTTTATGATCCAAACAGGAAGATGAAGTGGTTGTTAGTGAACGCCAGGTAATGCAACGCGAGCACCTTTACCTCCTGTGGCTGTGTTGGGTCATAGCTACGGAAAAGGGTAGTTTTGGGGAGAAAATTTGGGAAATAAGTCTATGACTCGGAGGAGAATTGATGACATTTTTATGATGTGTATTTTGGAAATTAAGGCTGCAACGGCACGAGTTTTACCGTCTATGTTGATGGAACCGTGTATTGGAAATTGCTGGTGGGGAGTGGATATAGGACAGGGAAGGAATGTGCGGTGCGGCTGGGCAGATGGCCCTGACTTTAGAGAGGACAAGGATGAAGATGAGGATAAGAGTGAGGGATGAAGAGGTGAGGTAAATTGATGGAAAGGAGGGGAAAGAGAAAGTTACTGATGTAGATAGATTTGTGAACCTAGTCTTATTCGATTGAGCATGTTTCAAGATCAAAATTCTGATCAGGATGTGGAAATTGATCGACCTTTCTCGCCTTACTGGCCTGTTGCTGTCTCCTGTCTGGGGCCATGTTCCTCACTACTGGCCGCGTCCGTCACTTGGCCGGATCTCGCAGTCATCAGGAACGAGAATAGGACAGAGAAAAAAATACAAAAGCTTAGGAAGAAAAATTCTGAGAAATTGAAAGTTGATACTCACCAATAATCAAATCTTCTTAGTCTTCTTTTTTTCTTTCTGATTTTTTACGTGCTCTTCTTTCCTTCTCCAGGGTCCATTGCTTCGGCCTGAGAACTGACACTTGACGTTTTTCGCGCGAATTCTCCCCCTCAAGACAGAATGCCAGGACTCTGTAAATGAAGAGCCACGTCATTGGAAAGACCAAAGCGGGGGAAAAAAATCATTAAAAAATTTTACAATTAACTAAAATGATCAAAGTATGTAGATGAGTGATTCTCAAGAAAGGATCACCCAAAAATCGTCTCATTTCATGTCCTTTGCTGAATCCTCTCTTGCTCACTCTCCTGCCTCAGATCTCACTTCCCCACCTGCCTGGCCTCAGTCCTTCCTGCCTCGCCTTATCGCAGTCCTCTCACTCTCATGGCCCCATCCACCACCTCCACACACTCACCCAAACCCATCAAATCTCCAATTCCTACTCATAATCTACAGTCATAAATCTCAACTCTACTCGACCCTCATTTCAAGAGATTCCCCAACTCACTGTAACATCCCCAAACTTCCCCTCCTGTCATGACTTCCCCTCCCGCCGTTGAGTCACCTGCTAATCTCCACATGATCTTATCGTCATTCGCGCAATTGGTGTGGAGCAGACGTGGACTCCTTAAACTAGACAGTTCCTCTTTTGGGTGACAACGGTTAATTTTGGAATTGACCTATAATTTTCCTTCAATTTTTTATATTTCACTTGTTTCGATCCATTCGATCCAACCCACTAATTTTGTCCAATTTTATCGATTATTTGATCTCAAATCCACTCCCTTTTTCGCCGCCATATCCCTATCTCAGCCCTAAAAGGCCCCCCATTGTTTGATAGCCTTGACGTTCGTTTTGGCTGGACCATAATTTTTTTTCCAATGGCTACTATGAATTTAGAAAAAGATCAAAACGAGCAGAATGAGAGAAAAATGCCACAGGACTCCTCCTCGTCTGCCTCTTTCCGAAAGCTCCTTGGCTCCCATCTGTCCATCTACAACGCGCTAACTAACCCTGATCTTGACATTAACATCCCAAATCTGCCTCCTTTTCAAGGCAGAGACATCCTTGCTTCGCCTCCTTTAGATTTCCCTGTGGCGGCAATGGGTGACCCGTACGCGTCGTTGCTGTCGTGGCAGTCCATTAACATGAACACGGAGTCGATGCAAGACATCACTCGTCAGCTTCGGTTGGCGCTGAACCTTTCGCCACGGCCACAAAGTGCTTCCATTTTGTCCAGCACCTCTGAAGAAGACAATCCGTCTGATTCTGTCGTTGTTGTTCCGTCATTTAAGAAGGAGCCAAGAGAGGCAAGGGAAACCGTCAGATCTAAGGTGATGGTGTTCGAAACAGACGAAGAAGACGACGACGATGATGCTGTAACATATACAAGAAAACCATCCAACGTATCAACTTCAGCTCCTCAGTTTGGGGACGATGATAAGACCCTCACTGAAGATGCTCCAAAGAGACGCATATCTTTGCCACGGAATCTGCACAGCTCATTTATCATGCCCAAGATGTCCTTATCAGGCAACGATAAGCAGTTCCAATTGACCATTCTCAGCTCTTGTAGTGATGTGTTGAGAATGGAGACCAAAGAGTTGATTGAGTTCATTCAGGCGAACCTCGATACATCGCTGCTGAAAGTGCACGTAACTCACTTGGTGATTGCCCAATCGCCGCTGAAATTCGATTTGTCGCTAGCAAGAAACTCCGACTTGCTTTTCCTAATCAATGACGGCTCCTTGTTATTCGTGGAATTCATGGAAGCCTTGCTCCAGTGTGGATGCGAAATCGACTTGCCCAAGCTCACAGTGATCAACATCATGACTACAAACTACTTTATAAACATGTTTGAGATCATCAATAGCACCAGACCACATCAGGTATGGAAGGCGCCTTCTTTGAGGAACACAAAGTTCCTCTATAAGGTCAAATCGTATATTGATGATGAGTTGGCTGATGGAAACGAGGGTAAGCACGCTAAAGAGCTTGATATGAAGGCCAAAAAGGCAATCAGAAAGGGCATGAAGAGAGCTCACAGCGAGAAAGCTTCAAGCTCAATGTATGGCAGTATGACACCCACAAAGAAACCGGACTATAAGGTGATTGAGAAGCAGATCCGTACAGAGATGCTGATGTCACTGAGTTATACCAATATTGACCCCTTACAGTTGTCATCTAATTTGAGTCACTTGAGAGCCTTAGCAGATGCATTCAAGCGGTTCCTTGGCTCCTCTCGCTGGCCTCCTCAAGACCCTAATTTCGATAAGAATACCGAAATAGCGATTTTTGGTAGAAAAGTGTGGATAGCTTTCAGTTTCATGGTTGGTATTGGTGTTGGTGCCACTGTTGCAAGTGGTGTAGTCAATGGCCATGCAATGCAAGCCTACAAGTCGATGAGAGGACTCTGGCCTGCCAAAGCAGAAGTTGTTGGTTCCTGTAAGCAGTTGGTGGCTGCTAAAGGGCACCGTGGAGCTTTTGCTACGTCTGAAGTGGCTCACAAGGTTTCTGCTACCGTTGACACTATCGGTGAGTCCTTGCGAGACTTCTCCAGAAAGGTCATTGACAATGTTCTTGACATCGTAGACAAGTCTACGTTTTTTCAAGAGTTGAGGTCTTTTAGTTCGCTAGCAATCAAATCTGCCATCGGAGGGTTCGAAAAAGCCACGGGAGTGATAATGGGAATGGTTGGGTAATAGCTGTTAGGATGTGGCTCAGGAGAGCAGTTCAGTTTTCGTTGCTTAGTTTTTATGATTGGTTTATGTGTAGTTGGCTGGCTGAATACACGTTTTTTAAAACTATTTACATTTGATGTTCCCTTTCTCTCAACTGGTTGGTCTTGTCCTCAACTGACCATAAACTTCACGTTCTTGTAGAAGTCCAACATCGGGTTCTCTCCCTTCTTGGTTCTCGTCATCTCAACATCGGCCCACTGCTCCAAAAACTCCAGGTGCAGCTCCACCTTCGACAATTTCCCAGTGACCTTTCTATATAAATCGCTGGCAAGGTCAAAATCCGTAGGGAACATAATGTCGAAGTACCCTTGATGGCACATATAAGTCGAAACATCCACCATCTTGTCTTGAATGACTGTTTGCACCACTGGAGCATTATAGTAGCCCTTAATGGAGTTAGGCAAGCTGCTGAAATCGGAACTCACCAATGCATGGTTTGGGAACTTGTGTTTCAAGATTTGGAAGAACTGCAACAACCTCGTAGGGATGAATTCACCTGGTGTCAAGTTATCCTTAAGTGGAATGATCTTATTCTTGAGATTAAGCTTTGTAGTGGAGTGAAGCAATGGATGAATCTTCTCTTTGTTGGTCAAAAATGGCACCATGCTTGCGAGTTTCTTTGCTTTACCTGGCAATGTATCCACTTGAGGCAAAATTGGGAAGTTACCGTTCTCTCTCAAGTTTAAGAATGCACTAGTGTAGTAACTCAACTCTGGAGTGAAAAACTCGTAAAAGTCGCCTTCGTCGTCAATTAAAACGTACCCTTCGTGAGGTTCACCAGTGACTGAGTCATAACGAACAACATCATGAGCAAAGTTATCAAAGACCTCAAGTGCAATGAAAAAACATGGATCTTCCACGGTCTTGTCCCATTTGAAAATGGACTTATTGATAATTTCAAGCTTTTCTGTATCCAAATTCTGAGAAACTAACTTTCCATTAAGTGCCAGCGAGAACTGCTTGAGTGCCAATTGTGAAGAAATCTCAATGATCTTATACTGCGTTCTCTTATAAATATCTGGCTCGTTTTGCTTGATGTAGTTCAAAATGTTACACATCAACGTACCGTTACCTCCTCCCATCTCGTAGATGATCAAGTCTTTGTATGGGTAGCTTCCATTGAGCTTGTAGTTGACCACAATGTAACGAGCCAAGGCTTCACCATAGTATGGAGAAAACAACTCTGTGGGCGTGTGCCATAATTGGACCGATTTCTTCGACTGAACAGGGCCTCCGGAAGCGATCAAATCTTGACGCTGGATGGTTTTGGCGTGCTTTGCAAGGCCCTTACTTTCACCTTTATCCAACTCTGCAAATGGGTCATATTCGGTAATGGCAGGTTTCTGCATCTCGTCGTACTTTGAGTATGCGTTCTTCCAGGCATCCATGAACTCATCGACGTCCTCAATCTTGTTATAGTCGAAAGGCTTGTCGTTATGGAAGATCTCCACCTCTTTCGAGAAGTACCCATAGTTAGGGTTATATAACGAGTCTTCGATGAAGTCTGACGCCAACATCTTCACCTTTTTCGGTCTATGCATCAACCTGCCGCTTTTGGCTGAGTTTGTCAAAGGATAACGGTCGAAAACGTCTTGTGGAGAGTTGTTCTGGAACGGATAGTTGGTGGCATTCTTATAGATGTATTCGAGCACATTGAAGGTCGAAGTCTCGCCCTTTGCGTCTTTCTGAAGCGGATGTGCCTTTGCCTGGCTTGACTTGGCACTTCCATTGGTTAAACTGGCCGAAACTTTGAATGCAAAAGTGTCCGGTCTGATGGAATATTCATGGTGTTTCGTGTCGACTTCCTCTTTGAATTTTGGCACTTTACTGATCTTCTTGAAGAGACCTCGTCTGGCCTGTTTGGCTACCATATGCTGGTGACGTAGCATGATGATGAGTGTTGATTTGGGGACAGTAGTGGCTAAAGAGTAGATGCTACTATATAGTGGATCGCAGTGAGGAAGAGGTTACTATGGGGGAAGAAGGTACAAGAGAAAAGTGGGAAAAATTGGTGATTTTTGATTTTTGAATTTTATAGGTGGTTTTATCTGGTCGTAACGTTTCAATTAAATTAATTTCTATGTGTATGGCGTTTGTGGTGGGGAGAATGCTTGGACTGGTAGTACTCTCATAGTTAAGCCATCCACTATGAATATATGGATAACGAAGTGTACCAGTAATTGGGTAAAAAACCCTATTGAAAGTAAATTTGAACGATGTGGAGCAATATCGTCCTTTGTAAATGTCCAAATATGGTCCCTTCTCTCCAATTTCATCCCCTCTTCCAT
Source organism: [Candida] citri (assembly GCA_030571295.1). NCBI lineage: Eukaryota > Fungi > Ascomycota > Pichiomycetes > Serinales > Metschnikowiaceae > [Candida] citri. The sequence continues at coordinate 411,497 of JAJLXN010000009.1, read as the reverse complement.
GCCTATCATCATACTCTCTTCCTTACTCGAACAACGTCTCCTTTTGTCCATCAAACTCATCCATACATTCCACAATCGTCTTGATATTGTCAATGGCATTACTGATGGCCACTCTGATCACTCTATCAGACACTCCAGCGTATGTACAGCTCAAAATGTTGTCGTTTGCCTCATATTCAACAGTGATCTCGTCTTTCTTCAATACTGGGTCAGCAGATATGCTTCTACAGGCGATTTCGGCCTGTTTATGGTTTTCAAATGGAATCTCGAGTTTCACTATATGGTCAAGCACGGTCATTTTGTCTTTTAAGGGTGGTTTATGTGGTTGTTGTAGGAAGAATGGTGACTTATCTTTCTCACCATGCACACTCTCATCATACAACCTGTAGTAGTCTAAGTCGTAACATCATCTAATAAATACAGCTAGTATACACGCGGAAATCTGTCGTTAATGAGATTTCTGGAATCATTATTGCTCTCAGCAGTTTATAGTGGGGTCTTTCACTTTGTGGGTCCCTTCATTCTCTTTTGCATGGGGTCTCTTCACTTAAGTGCGCCTCCACTTGGTCTTCGCTTGGTCTCTTCACTTTGCAGTGGGTCCTTTGAACTTCGTTTGTAACTCAATGATGCCTGGGCAGATCAGCTCCTGGCTGCTCGATGCCTTGCGATCAATTTTGGTTGTCGGCGGTAAAATTGGCAGCTGACGTTTGCTCTCGATCCAGTAAGCTCTGGGTGACTATCTCCTCAATCTTGTGTGGTGCATTTCAACTAACTGACCTTAGATTTTGTATGATCATCGTCGTCGTCGTCGAAACCCAACTTCGGTATCGCACAAGACCGGTTGTGATAGTCGCTCAAAGTTGTCGTCTTCCTGGATCTTGGAGACTTTGGTGTGTAAGTTCTTGGGGCCTGCAACAAAGGAAAGAGCAGGTTTTTGTTTCAATTTGTGTGGGAGCGAGTTGTTCATTTTGGGAAAGGTTGGATTGAACACGAGAGAACCTCGGTATGGTTTGGAATTCCATGTTGACTTTGGACTGGTCGAGACTGTCTTCATATTCAAACTGGTGACTTTCTTCATCTGTGGATTGCTGGTCGAACGACTAGCATGGTAGTTGAATTGTCTCAGATGGCTGGATCTGCTTGTTTGAATGTGTTTCGAGATCGTCAGTGTTTTCTCTGGAACGCCAAATTGTGGATGACTGGGTTGGAACGGTGGCTTGGTAACAGAAGGTTGTAATCTGGAACTGGAAGCTTTAGGTCTTACCAAAGTAGACGAAGACACTCTCGGCTTCTTTTTGATATCTGTAGAACGTTGAAAGCTGAATGTGTTTTCGATTTCACGCCTCAAACTCTCGTCACCTTCTTTGCTCAGAAGCTCATCGGTCTCTTGGAGCCTTTTGAGCCTTGCAGCAGCAGAATTAGCCTTTGGTTTGGAGATTACTGAATCTTTCTTCTTAGAGCTCTGAGTTGTCTTTTTGGTAACTTTAGTGACCTTAGAGGTTTTAGTCTCCTTCGCTTCCTTCGATGATTTGGTGTCCTTAGTCTTGCTGGTCTTCATAGTCTTTGCATCTGGCGAAGAACCTCTCAAATCAACAGGTCTGCTTTGCTCTCTTTGCACTTTATAATAGGTACTGATATTGGATCTCCATTCTTGTTTATCGATAGAGTTCTCCAATGCAAGCTTTGCAATTTTCAACTCCAAAGAAGTGCCTTCATCTAATTTCTCGATGACTGGCTCTCTAGAGGTAAACCTGTGGTTTTTAAGATGCTGCAAGTTGTTGTTGTTAGACTCAAGAGCGTTAGGGCCAAGAGCTTCCAAAAGACGGTTAATTGTGTATGATTCTCCTGGTGGGATTGCAGTTGGATGAGATGGAGTGATACATTCCATACCAACCTCTTTCCTCAAAACGAAGTCGATATCAACTTCCGAGAAAAATGCACACGATTGAGGAAGTTCGTTCATACCCAATTGCTCACAGAACATCGCTCTGGTCCACAAATTACTGATTTGAAGGATCATAGCACACAAGAGTTTTTGGTCATCTCTGACAATGTATCTCAATTCGTCATGAACAGTAATCATCAAACGAGCATCGATTTTGAACTTCTCAATCAAATACTCCATTGAGATGATCAAAAGGTGCAAGTAATCAACACCACTGCTCTGAATTGTCCAGTTGATTCTGGATGTAAGATAATTGTTCTTGTTAAGGTTTCTCTGGGTAAGAGCATCAGTGATGGAAGCTCCTAAAACAGGTGTTTTTGGATTCTCCTGGTAGGCAATAGATTCAAGAGCGTTAAACATAACTGACTCTGTACCTCCATGGTAAGTTCTTCTTTTAAACACCTTCGAATGTCCAACTTGACCTTTCGTCTGCTCATACAATTTATGTGCCTTCTCGTCAGCCTCCTCTTCAGAAAGAGAACCATTAAATTGCTTCAACAATCGACTGGCAAACTTGACACCAGCACCGTAGATACGTCCATAATTGAACACTTTGGCGTCGTTTCTCAGAATACCCATGATTTCAGCGGTTTTCGAATGCAAATCTGTCTTCTCATTCTTGTCACCTTCTAAACACATCCATCCAAGAGCGGTACCACCATGAATCTTGAACATGGAGTCACCAATCAACGAAGCAATCCAAAGCTCCTCAGAATCAACGTCTGCACCAACAAACGCGTATCCTTCTGGTGCCTCTACCATAGCCTTGAGTTCAGATCCAATACGATTGGCCTTACTGTTTGAGGCAGTGAGCCATGTGTTCTCAGTTGCACGTCTAGTCACTGTTCCCATAACACACAATTTAGGAATGATGATTCCCATATCTTTATGTGATTTGCAATCTTTCTTTGTATCGAAAAACTTGTTCTTTTCAGCCTTGGGGTCAGCGTAAACAACGAACTGGTCCATGATTCTGGCTCTACTTCCCATCCAATAGGAAGCAGCAGCGTTCAATCCGAGAATCTCTTGAGCATAGTCGTACTCAGAGGTCAAAGTTCCGTTCTCAAAATATTGAAGGTAACTCTTTGACATGATAAGCGTACACCTCTTCTTGGGACCATCCGGATGTGGAACTTTGAAGAGCTCATACAACGTTTCTCCGTCTCTAAGCTCAGGAAGCATAAGCTCAAAATCCTCTTCGCTCAATTGAGCCTTGGTATAATTTTTACTCAACATTTCCTCCACTTTTCCATCGTCAAATGGCACTTTAAAGCACCATCCTGCCGATTCTGTCCATATTAAAGGATATCCTTCCCATTTCAATCGTAAAAGCAAAGGAGTGATCCTCGTACGCACAGAAATGTTCATTTCTCTCTGCCCATCACCATCTGACTCAGTAGAAGATTTGAACAATTCTCTGTACCACTCTGGATACCCAGTCATATAAGCTTGTCTGGCATAAGGTGTTCCATCCTTCTTATACTTTGTTGCTTTCAATGTCCAGTTGAGCTGCTTCAACCATGGATCAGATTCGTAGTCAGGAATGAGTTTTGGCTTTTTCTCTTCAATGTACCTGACCAACTCGTTAGCAGAGTCTCGGAGAATCGAGCACACTTGCTCTCTGTTATCCTGGTAGATTTTCTCGGCGTTTTCAATGTAATTTTCCCATTTTTTAGTGGTTGGCAAGAAGAGCGTTCCCAATTGCTTGAGAGCAGCAAAAGACACCGGATGTGGGTTCTTCTCTCTGAACTGTGGGAACAATTTCTGACTCACTTTGAATGTGGCCAAAACATCATCAGCACAGTAGTCCATAAGCTCGTCAAAGTTGTCTAGAACGTCTTTAGGGTCCAAAGATGAAAATGTATCTCTGATATCCTTCTTCATTTTGATGCCACAATGGAATTCTGCAACATTAGCCAATGAGTTCAGAGAACCCTTATTTAGCCATGGATCATCCATCAATTCCTGTGCTACCAGCGAAGCAGACTCGCCAACCAGCTCAGATAAGTTGATTTCAGACGCTTCATCGTCTTCAGAGGCGTTTTCCACGGCCAACTTGTGTTTTCTATGCTTGTTATATGTTGGTCTTTGTTGAGAGCAAAAACCACTAAGAGCAATGTGTAAAGACATCGCATCCATGAAATATGCCTTGGACTGTTTTATACTGTACTCCTCCAAGATTCTAGCACGGTCATAACTGACATTAAATCCAACTAGGAGCTTCGGTGTGGCTTGAGTATTGAAGGGAATGAAGTGGTTCCAATCGTTGTGTTTATCGTTTTTCGAGTACTCAACCAAAAATGGCGATACCCATCCGTACCACGCTTTTGAAGAAACAGCAGTACACATCACAGCATAGTTAGATCTCTTATATAGGACCTCCACATCGAAGACCAACTCATCTTCGAGAGGGTACTCTACTTGCTGCGGTTCTTCGCCCTCAGCATACCTGGTCCATCCAGATTGAAATAGCCACTTTTTGGGCTTTCGTAGTGGCTCTTTCAGCTGATCTAGGAAGCTCTCTGCCATAGAAAGGTATGGTTGGGCATATCTGTACCCTATCCTCGTGAAATGCTCATCTAGAGTGTTTTTTCCGACTAATTGTGGCAAATTGGGAATGGTCAAAGGTTCGTGGATCTGTGTTTTCTTCCCTAGAAGCTTATTGTTCTCCAAATGGCTCTTTGCTAGTAGTAGAAGGTCTGCATGTTTTGGAGTCAAGTAGTCCTCTGGATTGGTCGTTGGAAACACTTTTTTCTGGGTTTCTCTCGATAAGTACTGGATACCCACCTGGTTTATACGGGGAGTTTCCTTGAAATGCCTAGATAAGGCATGGAATCGCCTGATTTGCCTCATCTTCGGTAGCACAGCTTGGCTCACCATGGCACACTTCGAGGAGGAAAAAAGGACAAGCGACAAGTTTCTGAAACACGCAATGAAATCGCTTGTTTGCGGTAGATAAGATCTAGAAGTTGCAAATGGCAATTTACGTGTAGTGATGGGTATTTACTGGTTTTGAGAGAAAGGTAAATAGTGGTGCGGTCACGTGAGTTGAAGACCGTTGGGTTTTTGATCTTGGGATGGGAAAAGAGATCAAAGGGAAGAAATTGATTTAAGGTAATTTTATGAGTTATACGACTACAGAAGATGATGTTGAATCTTTAATTTGTCTACCAAAATCAGTTTCCATTACTTTCACTTTTCTTGTATTTGTGTGTATATGTTTCTCCCCACCAAATCAAAACAAACAAGATCGTGTCACGTGGGGAGCGTCATGCCCATAATTAAAGCCATTATTGAGTACATTAGCTGAATCAAAACAACTTGGATGACATAATGAAACCATGCCTTAGCTATGGGGGGTTGCATTTCCTGCACATAGTGCCAGCAACAACCGTCGAGCAAACATCGATTGAAAACGCAAAAAAAGGGGATAAAATAATTTTATATTTATATGAATGGATTCAGAATCACTCAACTAACACGACTACACCCTCAAAAAACCCAAAACCCTGAAAAAATTGCAAAATCGCCATATGCTAAAACTACTGACCTAAGCTGGTGTACGGGTCTTTTCCCCCAAAACCCTCACTCAAGTAGCAAGCGCGGCCCAAATGAGGAAGAAAGTAAACAACGTCACCATAAACAAGCCCAACCCTAAAACTCATAGCAAGGTGCCCCGTGCTGCATACACATCCTACGACATACAAAACAACATCACCAATTCAAAAATCAACACCACCCACGAACTCATGTCTGAATACAAAACCTTCAAGAAGGCCGATTTGGCCAAAGTGGCTAAGGCCGTTGGAATCTCTGTTCGTTCCAAGGATACCAAGCAAAGTTTGCTCGAAAAAATCGAGCTGTTCATCGAGGAGTTCCCAGAAAAGGCTAAGGAATTGATTGAGGCTGCTGACGACGATGAAGACGATGAGGTTGAGGAGGTGTCTACTTTGGTTGAAGTGGACGTCACCGAGAGCGAAGCTGACGACGATGCCGAGGAGGAGGCCGAGGATGACAACGACGACAAGGACTACAATGCTCCACCACCAATTAACTTGAAGGAGTGGGTTGTTGATCCAGCCATTGAGTTGTTTGAGAAGTCCTACAACTCTGTGTTGGGGTTCACCGATTTGGTTGGTATTACCACCTTGGAAGTCAACGACGACTTGAGAGAGAACTTGTCCAGAAGTGTCTCTTTGAACTACTTGGAGTTGGCCGTTGAGTTCTCCTACTTCTTGTACTTCTACGTGCCATTGGTTGCCGTCAAGCACAACAAGCTGATCCACCAAGTCTTCAAGGATAACATCGACCAATTGAACCACTGCGACTTCCCATTGCCTGATTTCACTGCCTTGTTCAACACTACCCACGCCTCCATCTTGGCCAACTGGGTGCTTTACGCCGTTACCATTCCTTTGTTGATCTCCTACTACGTCAATTTCTCCAGAAGAGTTGTCGTTGTTGAGGACGAGGAGGATGAGGAGGAGGTCTCGTTCGTGGTGAGACTCTACAAGTACGATCCATTTATCTTTGCCTTGGCCAAATTGATCATCTTCTTCTTCATCTTCAAGAACGGCTCTTTGACTGCCATCGACACCTACAGAGGTATTGCCCACGCTTTGAAGAACCACCTCTTCATCCAATTGGGTATCTACCACAAGTTTGTCACTGGATTGGGTAACTTCCCTCTTATCATTGGTGCCGCCAATGTTGTTATTGGACTCTACTCCCAGTTCGAAGACTACTAATTGAATCGTTTATTCTTCTTCAATTCTGTCGTTGTGTTTGTCCTATAACGTCCTGTCTCACTAGCTTTCTCTTTCTCTCTTTTTTTATGTACAATCGGCTCTCCTGATTTATTCTTGTTTATTAACGATGTGCCATATAATAGTAGAATGACATTCAGAATTTATGTAGTATTCCATTATATATCATTAAATTTGACTTTCAATAGCCACTTAGATTACCATTAGCCTATTGCTAACCAATTAATTCACTTCACTAGCCAATTAAATCACTTCACCGGCCACTTCGTATCTATGCCGATAAGGTCTAGATCGTTCGTGAGCTCTTCATTATTTGCTGCTGCCGGTCCCAAGAATTGCTTCATGATTTTGGCCACCAATGCGGCTTCCGTGTTTTGCTTGGATGTTTCGTCTCCTCCAAGCGCTGGTTTTGGTGCTGCACGGCGACCTGGTCTTCTCTTGAATGTTGGGGCACCACTATCGGATGCGTTGGTATCAGAACCAGATGTCACTCGGTCGTAAAGAGGACTTTGGAAGATGTAGTGTCTGATTCCCTTGTTTTTATTGGCGTTCTCTTTGACGGGACTGCTCTTTTGCGGAGCTTCTCCTGTGATCAACTTAAACTCTTCCTCCGTAGCCAAAGGCATGAGATCGTGGACATTTGCCGAGTGTTCTTGATCAGTAAACACCTTCTTATAGATATCAGCGTCAAAGTCAGGAAACTCATCGGCTGGTAGACCCCTATCTGTGTTAGAAATGGATTGTCTGAATAGCTCTTTGATTTCACTCGAATAGTCGTTCTCGGCAAACCCGTTGTAGAGTTTTGCACTCTCTTTTGTTCGAATATTCAAGAGATCGTTATCATTCCTTGGATCCTTAGCGTCTTGGATTATCTGCTTTTGGAAATCAAGGAAATGCTTGAGTTTTTGTAGTTTGTTGATGACTTGCCCGTTCATGCTTTTATAAGCTCTGTTGGATGTTTGGTAGAATGCAAGTGCTACTTTAAGCTTCTCGTAGGTATAATAGAACTTCAACTTAAGCAAGTCCAAGTCTCGTCTTTCTTGGAGCTTTTTGACATAATGGTTGAGTTCCTCGTCTTCAATGAACGTCTTGTTGTCGTCAAAGGAGATACGGTTCAGTTGTAAGGTCCGTAGACGTGTGAGCAACTCGAGCTTTCGAGAAGCATAGATTTCAGCCTTGTGCCTTGAAATATGGGCAGAAATCTCATTGACTGAAGCCTCAAGCTCAAGTCTTCTTCTCTCCTTTTGTGCTCCTACAGCATTAACCACATCCTTTGCAGAATTTGAGATAATTCCCTCTGGCATATCGAATTCCGCTTGCTCCTCAATATCTCTATCAGAATACTCGAAAGATTTACCCTTTGTTGTACTTTCAGTCTTTCCACGGTTCGATGTCATTGGAGAAACGTCCAAATACGTGCCTTTCAGGCCTGAATCGATGATATACTTGTTCAGATCCTCTGTTTTGACCCTAAACGAGTCGAATGCATTAGTAGTGTCCACTTGATCAGCGTAATCGGCGTATTCGTCATACCCAGACTCCAGCTGGGACTCTGACGTCTCGCTTCTGTCATCTTCTGCCTCTGGATCAGATTCATGCCTACTATTTTGCACCAACCGATCAAGCTTATCTATCGTCAACCCAGCAGCCTCAGCTTGAGCTCTAAGGTCGAAAATCGAACCAGCAGCACTTGCAACGACCATATCTGTTCTCGGTAGGTGTTCCAGGGCCGTGAGCCAATCTGAGAACACCTCATTGGGTGTAAGTGTGGACTGATCTGATATTAGTGGATATGGCATGTAATTTGCTGGAGGAAACGGGAGTGGAGCCATGACTGGGTATATTTCGCCATCGGTAACGCCAAGGCGTGTCGGCAGCTGTGCATTGGCAATGGCCATGAGTTGTGAAGCCGACTTGCGGCCTCTTTTCTTCTGTATTTGTGGATCGGCAAGGTATGGGTCAGGCCGAAGAACCGGCACGGGCGGGTACACAAAAGGCACCATAACGCCACCGTGACCATATTGGAGTTCTCTTGGGACCATGGGCGCCATTGGAGGAGGAAATTTTTGTATGACGTGATCCATTTGCTGTGTTTCCTCAACGGTTCGATGATCTTGCAAATCGGAGAAAAAATCTTGCACTGTAAACGGAGCATTAACTATGGGGACAATATTTGCTGGGATATTATGGGATAAAGGAGGATATTGTGGCAAATTCAGCGGTATATGTTCATGTATTTGTGATGGTGGATCTTGTATTCGAGGCCTCTTAAAAGCGGCAGTTATTTGGGCCGGAGTAGGCAATTTAGAGGCATAGGGTCTTTTCAAATCGGCCTGTGAAGAAAACATGGATTAGGGGCAAAACAGAAAAACTGTTTTTTTTAGGTGGAAGGATTTTGTGAATAATTGACCCGATTAATAGAACAAAAGGTGGGTGCAAAATGTCGAGGAGTGGTCAGAAAAATAGCGAGGAAGAAACCGTGAAACTTGGGATGGGTGCAGGACGCATGATGTGGGCCAGGACACACGGGTGGGGTGGAAGAAGGGAGAGGGAGTAGAAAATGATTATTTAAATGATTTGAATGAGGCGAGAGCGGACGTATCCATTAGGCTACCCCTTTTTTCTGGGTTTTTTTGGTGTATTTTATGTGTTTTCATGGGGGTATAGACATCAGTGGAGACTGGAAATTATGGACAGGCGCAAGGGCCGAGACAGCGAATTGACGTGCGGTGGGGATGAGTGAGGACACCGAAAGTTCAAGGAAAGAGAAAAATTGATTATATAAAATAGAGAATAGATAAATAAAAATTTTGTGAAAATGTTCAAATATGTGCATATAACAAAACTTATCAGAAAATCATCAGAAAATCATCGCCTTTTGTGGCCGTTTCTCCCCTCCTCATTATGCCCTCGCTCAGGCCTCACTTGCCCTCACTGGCACTCCCTGGGGCTCCTTCGCCCTATCTTCTCGTACAGAAGACACATCGCACACAATAGCTAAATTCCATAGATGCATAGGGCCATGGCTTGAGGGGAAGACCTGTGAAATTTCTGCCACTTCTCATGTATGTGAATTTATGATTTGCCAATTTCTTCGTCTTCGTATATATACATCAAGTAGCCGTGTTTACCATGTTTTTTAAGTACATGTCGATGTGTTTCTGTGTGTCTTGTGTGGCCTTCTTCACTCCCTCTGGTGGCCCCTATACCCTCCTTCGTATATAGATAGTGTGAATTTCCGCGCTAAATAAAGCACAGTAACAACAATCGAGAAAACCATGGAAATTTGCCGTTTTCGAAAATAAGCTCCAAACCATCGAAAAGCCTATCCCCCAAAATTCCGTTATTGTTCTACTTCCCCCAAATTGCTCCTCCAACCGCCTTGTGCTCCTCTTCTCGGTCATGGACATTCTCGGCCGTACGCTATTCCGAGGGCTCATACTGGCGTTAAATTGCTGCGAATGAGAATTCCGGTCTCCTTAGCCATGCAAGACGCCGAGCCGGTGGGAGGAAGTTTCGTGGAAAAAGGACATCTATGAATTTTTAAAGAAAACTACTTGAATATAATAAAATTGAATCTTCATCAATTCTCAAAAATTTCACTAAAAAGTGCCTTTTTTTCGGTCTCTCTTACCTTCCTTATCCGGTCGTGCCCTCCCCATCTTCATGCTAAGTGATCGCGACCTGTGCCCATTCTACCATACCCTCTACTCTTCTTTTCCTCCACTTTCATTTACTATAATCAATTGGTGGATCTCGTCGCCACTCTCTGAAGAACGCTTCTGCCGTCAATCATCCATTGTTCTTCCTGTTGTCTCGATTTAGCCCTAGGGACACGTCTGAACTTTATTGTTTGTTGACTTCCACACCATTCTTGTTATTGCTTACAACCGCCGGTGTTGTGCAACAATTGTCCTGGTGGCGAATCTCCAATAACCTCAGCGCGTCAATTCTTCGCTGACCAGTCAACGCCGTCGATTTTTTGATTTCCGGCTGCCTGAAACGACTCATTTCTGGAACTACTAGTGCTGGGCATTCAACCGTTCCTCCTCACACACGAACGTGCCTGCCATGCCACCAAAAAAGGCAGCAAAGCCGGCGTTCCAGCCCAAGGATATGGTGTTGGCCAAAATGACCGGTTTCCCCGCGTGGCCATCGTTTGTCATGCCTCAGGAATTGATCCCATCTGCGATCATGGCAGCAAAGAAAAAGACCACAAACCTATGCGTTATATTTATACCCGACGGCGATTTCAATTGGATGCACGAAAAGTCCTTGGAGGCGTTGCCCTTGACCAAATTACAGGATAAACTCGACAAAATCCCCAAGGATAAGCTCAAAGTCAAGCCAAAGAAGAAAACGGGCCGTACCAACACGGTAGCCGAGGCTCTCATGGCGGCAAACGGCTTGGACTTCGACGACTTCATGGAGGAATTGGCCCGCCAAAATAAGATCCAGATGTCGAACGACCAGGACGAAGAAGACGACGATATGGACGAAGATGTGGAAAACGAAACTAGCAAGAATGATGACCAGGATGAGCAAATTGATGATGAAGAAGAGGATGCAGACGATGGAGATGATGCTCCTGGATCGTCCAATCAGGACAGTTTCATAAATGACGAAGATACCCTGACGCGATTGACGTCTTCCTCACGAAAAGAGAATAAGAGCGATGTCCAAGACACAATGCTGGAAGAGGACGAAATTGAAGATGATACCAAGGACGAGGACGAGGACGATGAAGAGGATGAGGAAATTGGAGGGCGTCGTCGAAAGCGGACGAGAAATGCCGCAATTGAGCCAGTCCGGTCCAGAAAGAGAGCCACACCCACAGGCAATGGAGCCAACAAAAACGGGAACTCAATGAAGGGAGAATCGAGATTATCGTCATCTCCAAAGCCATTGAGCGAAAAGGATAGACAGCATCAACTCTGGCTTTGCCGGATCAAACTACAGAGATCGTTGATCCAAAGAAACCAGCCAGTTACTCCAAAAGACCCAAAGCTGTTCCCTCCACCGACAGTTGACGAGTTGCTGGTGGCACGAATCATTTTGCACAAGCTCGCTGACTTCCCTGTGAATGTGCAACTATTACGAGAGACCAAGATCCACAAAGTGCTCAAGTGTATCATCAAAGACGAAGATTTGGAGTACCCCGACAGTTTCCGGTTGCATGAAAAATGTGAGGAATTGTTGGAGAAATGGAAGGACATGATCGAGAGTCTCAAACAGGAAAAACAGGCTAAGTTCGAATCACGATTGAGCAGCCAAGCTCCAGAGGACTCTGAAATATCAGGCATTGAGACCAAGAAGACCCTTGAAGAAGATCGTGCTGCCAAAGTGAAGGTCTAGGCAGACAGAATCACCAAGGCAGGATGCATTGGGAAATGGCTAATAGTCATAACATGGAAAAGACCAATTGCAATGTTCATGGCTGATAGTCAATTTCATGAGAAAGGCCGAAAGTCAATCTCATGGAAAGAGGTGGATAGTCATCGCAATGAAACATTCCAATGGTCATCTCCACGATACAGACAGCCATCTCCATACAGATAGCCATCTTCACGATACAAAGCAATAGTCATCATGGGTCTCAAGGGTTCTCGGCCTTCTCGGGCCATAATCAAAAGAGTCGCTCAAACGCACATATTCAGCAGTCAAGGAGTGCGATCTCTTGACATCAGCTACGATTTAATTCTTAAAAGTTGTGCACTGTCCACAACTGTATGTAATATATCAGAAAACTGGTGGGGCCAACGATGGGGCACCGCCAGAAAGTTAAAAGGGAGAGCGGTGCGAACCCCGATAATGCAGGGATTCCCGTCTTCTACAGTCCAGGCTCAGCGCCGGTGATAATTCTGTAAATTGATCAACACAATAAATGGCGCCGCATTTAGGGCTTACTACTAGATCAAAAGTTATTGGAAGCGGCGGGCAGCGTACTGCAGGTAGGGGCAGCCAGTCGCGGAGTAGTTGAACTCATGGACAAATTGCAGGAACATTTAGTGCGCACACGACCTAGATGAGGCAAGTTTTGCGCCGGGTAACCCTTGAACTTGTGACTGGTTTTCGTCAATTCTACGTGAATTAATGGTTCAATTAAGCTGAAAATTGGTATAGATAAATTAGCCATGCCAAATATCCTGGCAAAAAAATAAAATTAATTTTACGTTAACTATGACGCCCTTTTCCCCAACCGCAAGGTGCGTCCACCCACCAAAGCGACTTTTTTGGCTTTCAACGACTCTGCGAAGGAAAAAGGACAGGAATTTTTTCTCTTCTTCTTCTTCTTCTTTTCCTTACATATTCCTTTTCAAGTAAAAATGGCTGACGAAGACGTACGTACTTGACAAAGAAACCTGATAAAATCGACTGAGCGTGTTCTCGTGTCGATATCGTTGATTCTCGACGGAGAATTCCAATCCCCAGATTTGGTACCCCCAAACTGGACGAGGTGGACGATTTGAAGGTTACAAAAAATGAAACATCAGCATTACTAACAAGTTCAGCACACCTTTGAGACCGCCGATGCCGGTGCCGCTTTGACCTTCCCAATGCAATGTTCTGCTTTGAGAAAGAACGGTCACGTTGTCATCAAGGGTAGACCATGTAAGATTATCGACATGTCCACCTCTAAGACTGGTAAGCACGGTCACGCCAAGGTCCACTTGGTCGCCACCGACATCTTCACTGGTAAGAAGTTGGAGGACTTGTCTCCATCTACCCACAACATGGAGGTTCCAAACGTCCAAAGATCCGAGTACCAATTGTTGGACATTGATGACGGATTCTTGTCCTTGATGACCGCTGACGGTGACACCAAGGATGACGTCAAGATCCCAGACGGTGAGTTGGGTGAGAAGATCCAAAACGACTTCGATGACGGAAAGGACTTGATCATCTCTATCATTGCTGCCATGGGTGAGGAGGCTGCTATCTCCCACAAGGAGGCTCCAAAGTCTTAAGTGTGCTTTGGTTGAACGCAGGTATGCTGTTTTTCTTTAGGAATTACGGTGTCGAATACACGAGTTTGAATATTTCAGATGTTTTGTAGAGTTGTAGTGGGGTAGAATAGGGGCCAACAGAGATGGAAATTGGGGATGAATGGAGCGAAAGAGAGACGATTTTCAGTAAGTTTAAATCATCGAAAACGTCTGGTTATCTATTCCAATCAGTTTGGCCCTTTCTCCAGCTCCATCTCATCGATTTTTCACTTTGTTATTGTCATCGCATCTTGACTTTTCATCACTTCGTCCATTACATAGTTGCCTAACTTGGAAGTGGCGAAAAGCCCATGAAAAATCGACTTTTCCCTTACTGTTCCCTTCCAAATTCAGTCTCTCTACAAATGCTCTTCATCTACCCCACCTGATCGACCCACGTCGTCCTCTTAAGGGTCTATGTCCGACCTCCTTGAAGGGTCTCTATGTCCGTCTCTTGGCCCTCGCGCGAACCAGGTCGGTCTACCTACAAAACCCGGGCCCGCAGATGGACCCACACAGCAACCACCGAAAAACCCGAAAAAATAAACATGACACTGAATTTTAAGATTTGCCACGAGATCTACCTTGCTTCGTTATGCATTCCATATCAATTTTGCTCCAAATTTCAACGTTTTCGATTTTTTACCCATGTAGCAATTTCGACATCGTTCGGCGATTTGTGCCCTGGACTGAGAACTGAGCCCCAGTCTAGAATAACTGAGGCGCCCAGAGATGGAGCCACCCAAGGAAAAAGGCCAAGAATGAATTACGAAAAATCTAATTTTGCCCCACTAAATCACTCATCACTCCCCTTATCAAATACCGACACTAAATTCGCCCCTCCTTTGGTTTGCTCGCTAGGCGTATACCCTAATGGGTAAAAAAGTTAGGGGCCATGTCAGGAATGCACCAACTAAGAAGGCTCGCCCGGTGCGCCTCGTAGTCACGGAGGGCCAGGGCCTCATGGCGCAGGGCCATGACTGAGGCAGCGGGTGAGAAGAGGTGGAGAAAAGGGTCGATGAATTTTGTGCTTCCACCTAAAAAAACCAGAAAAAAAAATTATATAGCCATTTATCGCTTTTATATATGCTGATTAAACTCACCAAAACACCCTCCCAGGCGCTTGTTCTCCAAAACTCTATCCATATTTAGCCTTTTATTATCGCTCCGGCACACACTTTTATGTTCCCCAGACTGATCCCACGCACCAAAAAATACATACCTCGCCCATCCATTACTGCCCCAAAATCAGGCTTTCTCACTTAGTCTTTTCTTCCATAGTAACGGGACTATCCACACTAAAATCCCCATATATTCGGCCCATGCCTTTCACGCTTTAGGCCTGTCATCTATTCACCCAACTGGCTAATTCTGGGTTAATTTTTATTTGCAATATCCATCATGTCGCTGTTCCTGCTGCTGTCTAGGCTGACTCTCAGTCCATCGTCGACTATGCTGAGTCCATTTGCCACGCTGACCAACACCGCCACCGCAAACACGCTGAACAACTCCGCTTCCTTCGTGGGAAACGCTCCGTCAACGGTGCTTTTCTTTTTGGCCATGTCGGTGGGTGTTGCCATCGCCTTCCTCTTCATATTCTTCACCGTACGTTACTTCGTGCGGTCTCGCTATGGTCTACACGTCTACCCCGTGACCAATAGAGGCATGATGTTTTCTGCTTCGTTTGCAGACTCCGGAGCTGTCACTTATACGCCTTCAAACCGTGAGCTCCAGGAACACTTGGACTACCTACGAACCCACCACTTCCTACGTGATGAGTTCTTGGAAAGACGCATCTTGGCAGGCCCAAATGCCCGCAGAAGACGGAGAAGAAGAGGCCGCTATGCCAAGATGAAGAAGTTGACCGCCGCAGAGGTCGATAAGCTTTTCCCAAGCCAGAGGTACGTTGATTGGCTCCATTCTGGAGCCGACGACGGCTCATCTGTAGTTCATATGGATGTAGTACGCCAGGACAACTTAGAGACATCAGACGGAGTTTTGGTGCCTAGAAAGTCTCATGACGGCTCTAACGAGGACCCTGACTATGCAGTGATTGAGTTGCATGACATGAGTCCTTCTGAAGGTGCTATTGGAGATACAGTGTCGCTGGCGGTGCTGCTGTCGGGCAAAGGAGAGCTCCATTTCGATTCTGGCACCTGTGCCATTTGTTTGGAGGTGTTTGAGGATGAAGACACGGTGAGAGGATTGGTCTGTGGCCATGTTTTCCACTCGGAGTGTGTTGATCCGTGGTTGACGCGTCGTAGAGCGTGCTGCCCAATTTGTAAGAGAGATTATTATAAGGAGGAGGATGGTACTGCTGCCCAGGAGGGCCTGGGAGCAAACGGAGCTGGAAGCGGTGAGGGATCTGGAAGTGGGGAAACAGGTCAAGGTGATGCCGCAGCTAATGCCACTAGTAATGACGCTATCAGAGAGGCCACAGACAACAACGGTGGCGAATCAACTATCGCTGGAAATGCAAACAGCACAGGTGCAAATGGTACAGTACAAGAAACCAATGCAGTCAGTCAAGAAACCAATGCAGTCAGTCAAGAAACCAATGTTGTCAGTCCAGAGACCAATGCCGTCACTAACGACGCCTCCACGGGTGTTAGTGACCAAAGATCAGCAAGAACGTACCGTCCAGACGACGATTCGATCAACTATGATGCATTGCGTACAGATCCAAATCTCCAGGCTTTGCTCCAGGAGCTTATTCCATTGTCTGAGAGAGTCCGGGTGATTCTCGAGGAGCACCCAGAAATGGACTTGGAGGCTCGTGGACGTGAAGCTGCCAACGCCAAGTATAGGTCGATTTGGAGAAAGATTTTCTGGAAGCTCATGGGTATCTCAAAGGAGGATTTGTTCCATTGGTCTGTGATTCTGATCTACCAAGACGAACAGGCTGCGGGCAACCCAAATAACCAAGTTGAAGGTTATACGACTCATAGGCAAGAAATGACTGAAATGACGAATGGTCAAACAAGCACTGCCATGCAAGGAACTGCTTCTGAAGCAGGACCATCGAACGATACCGTCACGAACGAAGCTGCACAATCTGCATCTGAAAATGATTCACAACGAGTGAACTCGGCTAGTCCTACAGGGCGCAATTCGGTCTCAGAGGACACGAGAAGAGAGGTGATTGAGAGGAGAGTGTAAAGGATGCACTCGAGTAATGAAGTTGAGAGCATTGATCTGTTCTTGACTGACCATATATGTCCTGTGATAATGTGACATTCAGCACAAAAGTCCAGACATAGGCCCCGAGCCACTTGCTTTATAATCTGTGATACGTTTCTCGTTGTTTCAAAACGTCGTTTTGATTTTGCTAATGATACAATTTTAATTCTTCCCATTCAGCTGTATCTCCATCTGAGACTATAGCCGCACTCATACTGAAGGACCTAGACGAGATGGAAAACAGAGCCAAATCCCAACAAAACCAAGCAAATTCCCGAAACCTGCTAACATTACCGATTTATCCCATTTCTGCTATTTTTTTCTGCTATTTTTAAAGTCCACTATCGTAATTTCGATAGCTGTGGCTAATCTATTACTAGGCCTCGCACGCGCATAAAGGATCAAAAGAAAATTTTTTTCATCTACTTCATCACTAAAGCGAAACACACGCAACAGCATCATGCGTATGTACCAAATCCCGGCCCAAATGTTCGATATTCGGAATCTCCGCTGAATTCTGGCCCAGAAACTTTTTCCCCCATGTCTTTACCTCGCATACTAACATACCAGCACCAAAGAAGAACTTGAAGAAAATGGACTTGGGCGCCTTCTTGGCCGACGACTCCCTCGGAGGATCGTGGGCTGACGAGGAGGTCGACATGTCCTCCATCGGTGTCGGTGCCACCGCCGGTACCACCGCCGCTCCAGTCGGTTCTTACAAGCCAGAGGAG
This sequence comes from [Candida] citri, assembly GCA_030571295.1. NCBI lineage: Eukaryota > Fungi > Ascomycota > Pichiomycetes > Serinales > Metschnikowiaceae > [Candida] citri. Next base: position 393,889 of record JAJLXN010000009.1, on the reverse strand, counting down.
TCCGACTACCAAGACTACCCAAGAAAGGAGAGAGTCGAGTACCCAGTTCCAGATGCTCCACCATTCAAGGCCAGAGTTGCCAACTTGCCATACGACGCCTCTGAGGATGCTTTGGCCCGTTTCTTCGAGGACAGATTGCAAGCCAGAGACATTGTTGAGGATATCAAATTGCCAATGGACCAAATGTCCGGTAGACCAAAGGGTTTCGCCTTTGTTAACTTCACCGAGAAGGCTGTCTTGGAGGAGGCTTTGCGTTTGACCATGTCTGAGTTCAACGGTAGAAAGATTTACGTCAATGTTGCCGCTCCACAAAAGGCCGATGTGTTCGACATGGACTGGAGAGCTGGTAGAACCGGCCCAATCGGTAGAGAGAGAAGAGAGGAGCCAGACTTGGACTGGGGTGCTGCCAGATCCAACGGCCCATTGCCATCCAGAGAGAGATCCAACAGAAGAAGAGCCGAGGAGCCAGATTTGGACTGGGGTTCGGCCAGACAAGGTAACCCATTGCCAGCCAGAGAGAGAAGACCAAGAAGAGACGAGCCAGAGTTGGACTGGGACTCTGCCAGATCTACTGGTCCATTGCCAGTTAGAGAGAGAAAGCCAAGAAGAGAGGAGCCAGAATTGGACTGGGGTTCGGCCAGAACTGGTGCTCCATTGCCAGCCAGAGAGGGTAGAAGCGAATGGAACTCTGCTAGAGGCAGTGGTATGAGAAAGAAGGAGGAGAAGGAGTTTGACTGGAAGAGAGGACAACCAGTTGAGCCAAGAAAGAAGGCTCCAGCCAAGAAGGAGGAGAACAACCAAGCCAAGCCTCAAAAGTCTTTGTTTGACGTTTTGTCTGTTGAGTCCGATGATGAGGAGACTGGCCTTGAGAAGAAGGTCGAAGGATTGTCAGTTGAGGAGAAGTAGGTGCGGATAACGAGGTTGCATGGTCTGTAAAATATGTCATTTAGCATTAAATTGCGTTCAAGATACAACATAATTGAAAGAGTGTAGGTTTTGGGGTAGTGTTGGGGTGAGTTGATCGGAGTATTGAGTGGTCTAGTTTGAGATCGTTAAGATACCAATAGGTGCATTTTAAGATCACTTTACATATATCGGGATGGGTTGAAGTCTTCAAAATTTATGTCGGCTGCTATAAAATCGACTATGTCTGACGAAGTTCTTTTGATGAGGAACTTTTAAAAAAGGATCATTTTTTGTAGAATTTGATTTCGTTGGTCTTCACTTCCAAGATTATCAATACGAACTCGGGGACAATTATCGCTACTCGAAGCTACATGAGTATGACGATCTACCTCTGGAAAATCACTTATACAAGGTATCATTTAGAGAAAAACATTGATTTAGTCATTTTATCTTGTTTTATTATTTTTTAAAAAATTTCTTGTTTTCAAATTTTCAGCAAATTCATGTTTTCACTCTGATTATCACGTTTTCTTCGAATATTCTGGGGCATAAATAAAAAGTATTTAACGTATTTTGAAGCGTTTTAAATCACTCTCTGAATGCCGAGGGACGTAGAATCAAAATTAATCATGCAATTGTAAGTTTATCTCCGTGACGAGAATTTATTTATTATGTTGTACACTGATCCATTATCAATTTGGCCTGCTCTATTAACGCTGGATGTTGAAAGCATTACCAATTTAGAAGACGTAAGATCGAAGTTACGTACAGAGTAAAGAAGAAATAAATTTTCGAAAAAGTCTTCTTTGCGGTTTTATAGATGTACGTGATTAAATTGTGCCGATGTTGGCTTGACCTTATGCATAATTAGTCAATAAGCCTTGCAATGTAATGGAACTATTCTATGATGTACGGCTCACGAGATCGATTTGCAAAAACGGAATCAAGAAGCAAAAGAAATAAAGAAAGAAATGAACGTTTTTTTCCTTGAAAGGCAAGATATATTTTGACCCATCGTGCAATTCGCTTATCGGTGGTATCACCAGCTTAGACCACATGAGAACCACATAGTCCTCATCAACACCAGGCAAATTTACCCCATTTTTACAATACCTCCAGTCGGAAAATTCAACATTAGCTCAATTGATGTAGAAGTTTCGACCTTCTCAGTTCATAATGAAACTGTCTCGCTTAGTCTTTACTAGCCTAGTCTATCGCACACAACATTAAACTATCGGCACCACATTGTCCAATTCAACTCTACTAAAACACCATAATATCTCTAGAATTACCCAATACATCCAATCACTCAATCCTTCTCTCCTACCTTCAATTTATCCCTCCACATCTCCCAGATCCTCACCTCACCTCCACAACTCACCACCAGCCGCACTAGCAACACGCCGAATACTGCCGTAAAACCACCAATTACAAAAATAACACGCGTCGACAAAACAACAAACGCAACAACAAACGCTAGCCGTTTCTGACAAATTCCAAAATTCTCCAAAATTACCGTTTCCATCTCTCCACCTACTTAATCACCTGTCGTGGTGTGCACAGTAATGTTTCACTTCCTACTCCAGGCTTCTTTCCAGAATGTGCATGGCAATCCCCAAAAGGGCCCATGTGGCAACATCAACGAAAGAGGATCTCACTAGTAAGATTTATGAATTGCCTATTCCAGTAACTCACTCAGTGGAGAAGCAAAAGAGGGGGTATCTCTGGCAGGTGCCTCTCGCGGTGATTCTGGTGTATTTACTATGGCAGCGCATAGGCCACTAAAATGAGAAATCACACTAAACATGAAACAAGTAGCCGGAAATGGCCAAGACGAATCGGATATAAAAAATAAATAATTAGCATGAGAAAATAGTAAGCAATGTCAATCGATGATTCGTATAGTTACTACAACTAAAAGAGGCAATGTGGGTAATTCTCTACAATGGTCGAGTTCTGGTCGCCTCAGATAATCGATGGTCAGTTATTGCCCATGTTCATCGCCATGTCCTTCCCACCTCCACATCACTTCGCCTCCAAATCCCGCAGTTGCCTAAATAAGCCACAAAATAGCCTGTCTCGTCCAGCCAAAGCTTATTTACCCGTCAAACACGGCAATGGGGCGATCCCGCACCCGTCGCGACAAAGCCTTCTTCACCAGCTCCCAGTCCGCCTCACGATATTCGGGGAATGGAACGGTAATGAAGCAAAAAAGAGCGATCTAAAAAAAGACATGGTCGATTCACGGCACGATCAACCGAGATTCTCGTCCAATAGCGTGGAAGACGCCAGATTGACATGGCCATCGGAGATAATCAGTAACAAAGAAGATTCAGTGGCCCTGTGTCAATTTGGCATTCCAGGCCCTGGCCGCACAGAAATTCGCGTCCGCAGGCACTTGGGCAGGAGGCAGGGGGGACGTGGAAACGGGAGTTTTTCGAGGTTTTTTGATGATTAAATGGGATGAAAATGTAGATACGGAATAGATGATCACATCTACGTCTTTAAAAATTCAAAAAAACTCACCTCTAACCACTATAACTCGCCCCTCCTCCTTCTCACGCTTCCCAGCCCTGCATCGTCTGCAGCGGTGATTACTGTGCCCGGTGCGATTTATTACTTTTTCTCGACCGCTCTCCCTATATACCGCGCCTGGGAAGTATTTTTTTTTATACCTCAGAAGGTCACCTACCGTCACTTATACCAACTCCACTTTCTTTGGGTGTATATCCTTTCCATTCCTTTCCTTCTCCTTCAGGTATTCAGAGTCTTTCGTTCATCTCTGGATCTCCTCCTTTTGCAACTTTCCCTTTTACTTGCCCTAGTGCTCAGGCACCAATTTCCACTTATACGTGGCTAACCACTGATATCCATCCCCACTCGCTTTTGTCCGCTTGAACTTTTCCAAAACCACAAAAATCGTTTCAAATCATCATTATGCTTTATTGGGTCCCTTTACTATTTGCCATCGGCTCCATGGCTGACCTGGGCCTTGGCTGTTACTCCTCTATTGATACCTCCGTGTCCAAAGGTTACAATGCCTTCCAAACCTCCTCGCTATGTGCTTCATCTTGTGGAGACGACTACCCATACGTTGCAGTGAAGAACGGTGGCTACTGTTACTGTCTTTCCAGTCTTCCTACCGCCACTACAAGCTCGTCAAACTGTAATGTCAAGTGTAACGGTTACGGTACTGTCATGTGTGGTGGTGCTAGCGCCTATACCGTGTTTGAAGGTTTGGGAACCGACACAGACTCTTCTAGTGCTGCAGAGACTTCGGGTACCACCTCTTCTGCCGGTACCACCAGCACTCAGGCTGCTTCCACGTCTTCATTGAAGACCTCATCCACTCAAGGCACAACCTCCACCACCTCCTCCAGTTCCAGCTCTTCGAGCTCATCTACGAACGGTGGAACCACAACCTCCGCTCCGCTGTCGCTGGCTACGGGCGGCACGACTATTGTTATCACATCGACTTCGTCTGATGGTAGTAACTCAGTCATCTATAAAACCATCACCTCCACCTCTTCAGCCACGTCTTCTTCCGAGGCGTCTACCTCGAAGAGTTCGGGAGGAAGCAAATCTTCCAACGTGGGCCCCATTGTCGGTGGTGTCGTTGGAGGAATTGCAGCAGTTGCCTTAATCGCCGTCGGAATTTTCTTCTTTATGCGCCATAGAAACGCAGAAGACGACGACGAGGAAGAATTCTACGAAAAGGGCTCCGGCAGCGGGCTCTCGCGTGGAAACGGCACAAGCAAATCTAAAAAGTTTAACTCTGCTTTCGATATGCCTATGGCCAATCCTTTTGCACACCCTACTGATGAGTTTGCTGATAAGAGAATGAGTAAGATGAACCTGGGCGGTATAACCGATCCAAGGCTCAATCCGGCAATGATGGGACGCAGAAGACTTTCCGAGGGATCGTTGGCCGACGAGACCGACTACTCGAGAAAGATCCTAGCGGTTGCCAATCCATAGGTTTTTTTAGTGTGATAATGAATATTTACGGGACATATTTGGCGAGTGACTGTAGTGAAAATAGTAAAAATAGCTGACCTCCACGGGTCTAAGGCTGGTCACGTGCGAGAGAACATTCGACTCATAAAGGGTCCACAAAGAGAGCAAAGGAGCCGGAAAAACGCCATTTAAATGAAATAAGCACACTTCATATAATGAAGTCACTTGATCTGTCTTTTTCAAAATTCAAAAATCCCAACTTTATCCCACTTTCTTTCCCATCACTTACACCCCCAGATCTGAACACCACACACCCGTGCACCACACCAATCCGTGAGGACCCGGGACAAATTAAATAACCTGCTTACTACTCCACCTCATTCCACAAACTTACGATAGTGGGAGTAAAAAAAACAGCAATGACCAAATCGATCCCTCCATACGAAAAACCCTCCTACGAAGCATTATCGGGATTGTATAGCAAATTGTCCGAGTTGAAAAATAACAGAAACAAGTACATAAGCTCCAAGCAGGTTTACGCCATCTATGACGACTTTTTAAGGGAGGCCCACGAGCTTTCTATTGTTCGTAAGGACGAGGAATTGAAAGGGATGACATTGAACTTGCCCACGCCCACAGACCTCCTCATTGATGACATTTGGCAGTTGTTATCCCTCAGTTTTGTCACTTGTGGCCTTATCAAGTTCGCGCCCGCCACCTATTCGTCCCTCTCGACCGTGTTCAAGTTGTTGAGTCATTTGAAGGAGTGCCAGGTGTATAGTATTGATGATTTGAAGCCAATCAAGGGGCGTTTGGACGAGATTAAGGAGATTATCACCCGCAGTGAGGAGGACCTCCATGAAGATAAGATGGATGCTGATAATGGAGCCATCAACCATAGAAGAGAAGAGAGTTTGTTGTTGAGAAACAAATTGAACAAGTGCCAGCGTGCATATGAAGAGTTGGAGAACACATTTAATCAGATTCCCTCCGATTTGGAGCATACTTACTCGGAGCTCATTCTGATCAGAAAAACCTTGCTCAATTACTTGACAAGAGAGACCACAAGCGATGCCGATAAGGCGAAAATGAAGCTGCGGTTGGCCCTGCTCAAGGCGAACTTGAAGAAGATCGGAGGGCAAAGAAACGAGAACGGTAAGTTCCATAGTGAAGTTGCTACCGAGACCCAATTAATCTCCACCCAAATGGTGCTCAATGGTTTGCTAGATGACTGTAACAACTTGCTCAATGACTTGAGTATCCAGCAAGACGACTCTGGAATCAGTGGAGCCCTTGAGCTACTCAGCATTAAGGATAATGCCGAGGCTTCAGAGACATTTGGAGAGCTCAAGCAGCTCTATGACGAATTGCTCTCGATGAAGCAAAAATTGGAAAATTTACTCATCACAAGACGTTGGACCATGAGAGAGACCGACTTGTACAACTACCAAAAATCATTGAAGCGCATTGACGAGAAGAGACTTGAGCTCAACCAAAAAATCACCCTGGGTACATGCACAGGCCCAGCACTCCGGAAGCTCAAGAAGGCGCAATTGCTCGACTTGTATCTTTTGAGAAGATGCTACTCGTTAATTTATAAGCTTTTGGAAAGCTCGGAACCGGTGTCTGAGTCGCTCCAGCCCATTCACAACCAGTTATCGACTGTCCGTCGGTGTCTCTTGGAGATCAAGAGAATTGACGGTTTGAACAACCTTCGGGAGTTGTATCCGTTCCAATTCAAATTGGCCTCTTTGGATAACTTGAGACACGATGGTAAGTTCATTGTAAACAACCAAGTGCCTGAAGGTCAAGGTACCTTAAGTGCGCTCTTGGCTGAGTGTTTCGATATCATCCACGAGTTGAAGATTGAGTTGGAGGAGAAGGAGGAAAACGATATGGATGACGATAGTTCTTCCATTGAAGAAAAACGTAGAGGAGGTAACATCACCGACGAGGAAGACAAAGAGTCAGATGACGAGGTCGAGATGAAGCGTAAACGGTACGCGGGATTCAACGAGGCCGACTACGATTTGGCTAGTGAAAGCGAGGGCGAGTACCTGAGTCTCTCTGATTCTGAGTTTGAGAGCAATGACTACTATTAGTTGTAAATAGGGACCTGGGAATGTGAGGGTTTAGCGATAGGTTGGTGATTGTAGGGTGAGAGTAGGAGAGAGGACTTAGAGGACTTGATTGAGATGGAGGAAATATGACCTATGATCAGGATAGAGGACTATGAAGAGGTTTTAGGATATATGATTAGGCCATACGATCTATGACTAGGACATAAGGCATGATGACCAGGCCATAGGACATAGGACCCACGACTAGGATATAGAGATATCTCCGGAAGGTGGTCTTGGCAGTTTTAACTCCATATTCAATCGTAGGATGCTTCTTACATATTGGTCCCAAGTGCTTCTTTGCAACCTACTAAATATAAATGGAACTGCAACTTCCCATAATTGGCAAGTAACATTAACCGATCTTATGGTGAGCCACTCACTAGCGGTAACAGTAACCGGTAATATTAACCGGCCTAGTAAGAGGTACATGGCTACAGCGCGCAACCTGAGTATAGTTAACGACGGTTAAGTACAGGCGCCAAAGCTTAACATAATACCCGCCCAAGCTTCGCGCCATGGCGAAATCTGGCGAAACCGTGCGAAACCTGGCGAAACCGTGCGAAACCGTGCGAAACCGTGCGAATTCATGCTCACTATGAGACACCGCCACCTGGAGTGAGCCTCACTAAATGTAAGTGAAACACAATAAATTTCTGCTCCACAATTGGCAGATGATTCGATGTAGGAACATGGAGGAGTTTTCTTCTTTGCCGTTCGATATTTTTTCACGTTTATTTTTGATGTTACATTTTCAGTTCTTTCCATTTATTTTCTCACGTATTATCCCAAATTTCCATTTTCACGCCTGACTCGTCCTAACCTCGTCTAATTCTCCTCACTATCTCCACCCATCGGCCCTCGAATTCAGCCTCTAACGTTCGCATCCTCGCCACATTCCTTCACTTTAAAACACTGCGGGTAACAATAATAGTAGGGAATCCTGCAGATAAGACACCACAACCCGCACCTACATCTCCTTGCTCAATAAAGCCATTCTCACTCTCACTATCTACAACGAGTTGCTTTCACATATTGCCATGTCCACATCTGCCAGCTATAGCTGGAGAAAGCCAGTTGTTCCCGAAGACCAAAACATCCATTTCCCTTCGTCGAGCCGGTTTTCGCCGAAGAGTCTCCATAGAAAACGGAAGATCCTTGACGACGACACCAACCAAAACGTGAAGGTGCCCCTGGGCGCCCAGGCCTCGAGGAGATACTTGCAGCACGCACGCGTCAAGAAATCTAGGACGCCAAAGATCTTGGGCCAGAACTTGCCCGTCAACCGTGTCATTGAAGTTTTGGACCGTTCGTCTCTTCAAGATCTCTTACAGGCAGTGGTGGCTGCCCACCCAGAAGTGGCACAGACGGTGTCCAATATCGCTCCCAAGCCATCTGTGAAGAGCGCTGTCGATTTGATGAAGCAGAAGGCCGACAACATCATCGCTCATTTGCCCTATAAGTGCGACGTAGAGAGCGACTACTCTTACATCAGAATCAAGCCATACTTGACCGAATTTTTGCATACCATATCCGATTTCATCTTGAACTTGCTCCCTCCGATGGACCTGAGCCTTTACAACGCATGCCAGGTGCTCGACGTCATCACATCCATGATTCACGACCTCCCCAACTTCTCCAACAATGAGTTCCAGTACACAAAAGCAATGGCCTACGAACAGATAGCCAACCTGTGGCTCATTGTGTTGACCCACCACAATAACGACGAAACGACCGAAAACTCTGCATGTGACGACACTACCTCGGGCAGTGGCAACAATGTGGAGAATTCCATGGAGTTCTTTAAGACCATCAAAGAAATGGACTTGCAAAAGAAACTCGAAAAGCATAACGAGGTGTCCCTTGGTAAATTTGCAAATGTTGTAGATTACATCAAGCTGGAACTCGATGCTTTTGAGCAAATCAACCATTCCCTCAACAACACTGGCGGGTCCATTTTCAACAACCTCATCACCGTTGACTATTCCAGTTATTCCATTTCTGCCAGGACGTCACACTAAATGAATCTCATATTGGCTGCTAATCTCACGTCGGCTCATTCTCTTGCATGAATATCACGGCCTTGCTTCAGGTGCTTAGATTTCGATTATATATACTTTGCTGTTTGGATACAGATACAAAAGGGGTTCTAATATACGTATTAACTTTGCTTTTTACTCGTTTGATTGTTCTATGTATTGGTTTGCCTAAGTAGGCAGATGCTAGTCGATTGAATGGACGTTTTCGTAGTTATAACATGAAGAGAATGGCTAAATTTGGTTGAAAAACCATCTCAATAGGCTCTCTAGTCATTTTCGACTTCAAAATCGAAGTCAAACTGTGAAAACGTCCTTTGGGAATGCAAATGGGTTGATGGAAGACACCGGTAGCTAAACCACCCTGGAAAATTAAGCAAATCTTCCCAAAGCAGGGCCCAACTTGTCCTTCTCATCAGGAACACCCATCTCCTTCAATCTCAATCTCTCTCTGCGCTCCTCCTCCAATTGCAAGTTTCTTTCAGCTCTCATCTTTCTAGCGTCCATGATGTTGTTCTTGTTCTTCTCCAAGTACTTCTTCAACTTGGACTGCTTAGGGTTGAGGTCTGGTCGTATCTCAAACTCGGCCTTATCCTTTTCGCTGGCTTCCTGAGCCTCAACTGCTTGCAATTCGGACTTGTTCAATCTCACCAGACGAGCGTTCTTGTCGACCAAACCAATGAAGTTTGGATCCAAAGAAATCGTATCTGGAGACAACTTATTGAGCAAGGCCTTGACTTCACCCTCTTGTCTTTGTTTGGCGGATTCGTATGGGTTCAACTCCATGGCATCGAAGTTGGCCTCACCAGCACCTGGAATGATAAGAGAGGAGATACCCTTGGAGTGACCCACTCCCAAAACATCCTCAAGTGGCACAAACTTGACCTTTTCGACCTTGGATCCTGGGAACAAGTGTGACATGTATGGCTCGGTTTGGTGTGACTTCATGGCATCCTTCCATACTGTGATGTGAGGACCCCATCCAGCAGCTAGAAGACCGGTATCAGAAAAGTCCAATGTGCTTGCTGGAGTTGGCGTTCTGTAGGTCTCCAACTCTTCGAGCTTTCTCAAGTCCCAAATTTTGACGGATTTGTCCGATCCACTCACTGCCATGTATCTACCTGCTCTGTCGACTGCGATGTCTCTAATAGGACCTCTAGCAGACTGTAATTTCACCAATGGTTGGTTCATAGTTGGCGACCACATGGTGACAGTACCGTTACCGTGACCCAAGTTCATGATGGCGTTCCATGGGTTGGCCTTCATGGCCTGGGTTGGACCCAACTTGGTTCTGAGCTCACTCTTAAGAACACCAGTAGAGACATCGTGGTATTTCAACACACCGGCGGTTCCTGCAGTGACCAAAAGGAAATGGTATGGCAAGAAATCCAATTTGGTGACATCTGGATGTTGTTTCAATCTGTGGAGTTCAAGACCGGTCTTGTCGTAGATGAAAGTGTACTTCTTTTGAGCCACTGCAAAGTATTGGTCGTTATGGAAGTATTTCACGGCATGGACGGTTTCGTTGAGGAAAAGCTCGGAGTCAAGCGATCCAAGACGCCAGTCCATCGATGCTACGTGACCTTTCTTACCTCCGATCAACAATTTTCTACCGTTTCTGGAGAAATCAAGGTTGTATGGACCCAACTCATTGAGCTTCAAGTCGATCTTCTTGTTGGCGGTACTTTGGTCCACAGCTTCAGCGATATCATCTTGCTTGAACTTAAACGTCTTCTCCATCTCTCCTTCGGCTTCTAAGAAACCTGCCTCCTCTTGTAAGAGCATGTCTGTCTCTGCGGCAGACTTGAGGAAGTCTTTATACTGTTCATCGACCTTTTTCATTCCTTGACGGATTTTTCTGGACTTGGCCTTAGTGACCTTCTTGGGGAACTTCCCCTGGTCCCTTTCGAACTTGGTAACCACTTCTTTATTGGCCATTGTGGGATTAGATGGTAGTAGTTGGTATCAAGTTGGTTTTTTTAGTGCGATGAGATGCAATGTGCCAGATGAGTGCGGTGGGGGAGAGGAGGGTAGTGGAATTTGTTAAGGGAGAGGGAATTTTGAATTTAGAGGGAAGAGAAAGGAAGAGAAAGTGATTCGAAATTGGCAGAATGCTTTTAAATTTTTAATTTTGGTTTTGGTTAATGGAATTTGTTGGTGTATTTGGAAGATGGGCTAGACTCAGTGGACAGGTCCAGTGAGCATTGGGTGCGAAAGGTCGCAGTGCGATTGAGTGCGAGTGCGGTTGACTCGCTTGAGTGCGAGGCCTCAGTAAATGCTTAGTGCATAAATAGGGCCATGAGTGTGAAGACATCATTGATGAAAAAGTGCACCACAAAGTGATTTTTTTGATTTTAGTCCTTTACATGCGCTTTTCATAACTTTTCAAAGCTAATGTCCTTTTCTTTTTCTTCATTTTCTCCTATCTTTGTGTAAATCACTGGGGATCACTGAGGCACTCTCAGACCCTATGCTCATTTCTAATGCCAGGGCCTGTCTCAGGGCCTCATCCTATAGGGCCGCAGCCATAGGGCCGAAGTCATTGAGATCATACGTCACTTCGTCTTTTCTACCAGATTTTACATCACAGTCACAAAGAGCAAATTTTTTTATTGAAATAAGTCATCTTGAATATTCTGACTAATAAATCACATATTCCCTTTATCTCTGTTCTCTCGTTCTCCGTCCTCTTCTCCACCTCCCACGACTCTGACTCACTACTACGCACTCTGACAATAGACCATGCAAAAATCACCCATTTTCACCACAACCACCTAAAAAATCATCTAAGTCATGAATGTTAAAGCCTTTTATCACCCCCATAAGCGAATCAATCAACTCTCATCTCATCTTCTCGTAAATTCATCGTCACTCCACACCTTCCCTTATCGCATACCTCACCGCCTCACGTGTGGTTCGCCCTATAACCTGAACATTTCCCCGGGTCCTCTCACCGGTTTTCATCACTTTAAACTTGATCAAAATGAGACTGTTCCCACGCGTTAGAGCGTTCTCCGCTAGGGCTTTTTCCTCGTCGACGCGTCCAATTCTCAAGAGCTCCGTTGTTCCAAACTCGGCCCTTCTTGTCGTTGGTGCTGTGGGTCTTTCTGCATTCACTTACTATGCGTTCGATGCCAGAGCTGGTTTCCATGAGTATGTGCTTTGTCCGCTCATTAGAACATTCACCGATGCTGAAACCGGCCACAAGTTGGGAATTGCATTCATGAAGTACGGTTTGGCTCCAAAATTGAGAGGAGAAGACATGGCCTTGGAGTCGGAGCTCTCTCCATTGTTGGGTGTGGACGTTTTCGGCACCAGATTGAAGTCTCCAATTGGTTTGGCTGCTGGTTTGGATAAGGATGGTGAAGCCATCGATGCATTGTTTGACACTGGTTTCTCTTATGTTGAAATTGGCTCTATTACTCCAGAACCCCAACCAGGTAACCCACAACCAAGATTCTTCCGTTTGCCAAGAGATGATGCCGTCATTAACAGGTACGGATTCAACTCTCTGGGTCATTTCAGTGTTGCTACTACTTTGGCCAAGCGTTTTTGGGCTAAAAAGGACGACGAGTCCACTGCCAACTCTTTCAGAAACGGTAAGCTTTTAGGTATCAATTTGGGTAAGAACAAGACCGGTGACGAAGTGCAAGACTACGTCAAGGGTGTCCAAAGACTTGGTCCTTACGCTGATGTTTTGGTTGTTAACGTTTCCTCGCCAAACACTCCAGGTTTGAGAGATCTCCAAAGTGAGGAAAAACTCACCAACTTGTTGACCACTGTTGTTGGCGAAAGAGAGAAATTGCAAAAGAACCTTCTTGGTAAGAAACCACCTGTTCTTGTCAAGGTTGCTCCAGACTTGACTGAGCCAGAAATCGAGTCTATTGCCAACTCTGCTAAGCTGGCCAAGGTTGACGGTATCATCATTTCCAATACTACCATTCAAAGACCAAAGGGCTTGTTGACTACTGACGAAAAGCTCATTTCTGAGACTGGTGGATTGTCTGGTAAGCCATTGAAGCCATTGTCTTTGAAGGCCTTGAGAACTTTGAGAAAGTACACCAAGGACTCTGATTTGGTGTTGATTGGATGTGGAGGTATCTCTACCGGACAAGATGCTTTGGAGTTTGGTAAGGCTGGTGCCACTTTCATTGAGTTGTATACCGCTTATGCCTATAAGGGACCAGGATTGCCAGCTAAGATCAGAGATGAGTTGGCAGGTTTGTTGAAGAAGGAGGGTAAGACCTGGGAGCAGATTGTTGGATCTGACGATAAGTAGGGGAGTGATTCAGATGCGATTCTAACCAAAAAAAAAGTTACATAGACAAATATAATTATTACATAAAATAAGTTTAAAGGAAGAAAAAATAGGAATTCAATATTTAGACTAGAATGGAGGTCATAAATGTATGAGATGAGGAAGGTGGAGATTGTCAGTTGTGCCTCGCTTCTTGTTAAGTGCATGGAGCACAAGAGTGAGAGAGTTATTCAAAACTGAGACCATGGGTATATAAATCTATGATGTACTCTTGAAGCAGAGGGAGGAATAAGTCCTATCTTTCGTTAAAAAAAGCAGAATTGAAGATGGTTAACATGAAGCATGCGATCATGATTGACGGTCTTATATACTTGAATGAACACGGGAAGTTACATGAACAGAAATTTTAAACATCCTTAAGTAAAGACAACTTTGACTAGATTTTTCAGAACACATTCGTGTCAACATGAATTTTGAAAGCTCTGATGTCTCATATATATTTCAGTCCTTAGATATTTTAATCTACATCAGCGCATAGCACTAAAAGACTCATACGATCAGATCTACTCAATGAGAACTCCATGAATGCAAGGGTTTGGGACTCTCATCGATAAGCAAAAGATTCAATTCACTTCACGTTTTGAAGGGGATTTCTTTTTCTTTAAATGCCTAAGAAAAAGGAATCTTCACACTATTTCGACGGAAAGTCTATCAGTGAGAGCCATTAAGCACTATCGCGAAGTATAACAAGAACACCACAAGCATAAGGATACCTTTAATTGAAATATAAGAAATTATTAAAGACGAAATTGCTTCCAACGACTCTTCGCACATTACATTAAGACATTATAGAAGATATGAGATATCTAGGTAAAACTTGCTATCCTTCGATCTCTTTTACGGTGTCACTTAGTCATAAAAGACAATGCACCATGCTTCGCGAATCTACGCCAGATCTCACAACCAAGAGCCACCAAACTCATGATAATTTGCACTATAACAGAAAAATGAAAATCACCATTTAAAGCCATAATCAACTCTACTGAACTATTTCACCCCTTTTCTCAGATCACCTATCACCCTCCCAATCTCACTATTTCCCTTACCTCTCCATCTCATCAACAGTCAACCGCGTATTCATCAATCTCATGCCTGCACCCACCACCCACACATAAACACACAAACATCATACCTTCAACATCACCTTATACCCCCAAAAATGTCATATAGACCTATGACTCCCGAGTCAAAATCACAAGAATCAAGGCGGAAACTGCATAGATCGTCAGGTATATACAAAGTTTTGCCTCAATCGCCCAAAATCCACTATGCTCCAGAGGTATTGCCAATGGAGTCAGATCACAACATAGACCGTCTAAGTGCCTTGGCTGAAGGTATGGGAGAGCTCGAAAAGAACATGTCCTCATTGGTCGACATCCACAATTCGGTAAACACGGGTTTTAACGAGCCATTTGCCAGTTTTCTCTATGGACTCCTCATCACTATGTTTTGCAATAACTTCCCCGGATGTCCTACGAAAGAAACGTATGAAAACACGCAAAATACGAAATCTGCCGAGTCGAGGGTTCTGTCGTTGCAAGAAAAGATTCGTCTTGCCAAATTGGAGAACCAGAGGCTCAAAGAGCAGGTAGCATTGACTACAAGACAAATCGGCAGTCAAAACGCAAGAAATGAGTTGTTTGCCACCCGAACGCCACTCAAAAGACCACTACAGTTGCGTTCTCCAGCGCAATTACCCCCTAGAAGAGTCGCTGTGATGCAAGATGATACCGTTTCTACGAATGACTCGTTTGTAGAGACACCAGCGACAACGCGACCACTGACACGGATTCCACAGCCAAGAGGAGCATTGAAACGTCTGAGAGCAGAAACAGAGCCAAATCTCAATCAGGCTCCACGATATATGAGACAACTTTACGATAAAACAAGCTCAGCCAATGTGGCTAGAAGGGCCGATGTGAAGAGTCGAGCCAGAGGGCCTACTTCGAGTTCTGTAAGGCGACAAGCAGCAGCACCAAGAAGGAAGGATACGAGGCCTCCATTTAGATGAGGGGATCAGGAGAAGTGGGATAAAATTGTGGAGTTAGTGGAAGGACCACTCTGAGGAGGAAGAGGGTCAAGAATTCAAGTCAAACAGGCCACTAATTGATATATAGCATTGTGAAAGTGTGGAAGATGACCAATTGTTATCACTGCTTAGTCTAAAGTTTTATTAATATGGTGAAGGAGAGAAATTCACTGGCTACATGGCATACTCAGCAACCCCACCAAATATAATGATAATACACATAATGAAGTCAGAACTTCCATTAAACATCTTCAAATCACCTCTAGAGCATCTCTACAACACTGGAAATCACCTCTACAGTACTACAATCACAATATCCAAATCAAAATTCATATCACATTTCCTTTCTCTATAGACACACTAACTATCCCTCCATGAGCTTCAACATCAACTCGTACTTGACCTGCTGTACGGATTTCTGTTGCTGACTCGCCATAACAAGCAAATAATCTTTATTTTCTATGGAATTCAAAATCTTCTGGATCCGTAGCTGTTCCTGGTAACTCATTGACGAGTCCATGGTGGCAATGAGAGAAATCTTAGTAGTTCTGGTGCTTAACTATGGAGACACTTAGACCTATGCGCTCTTATTCAGTACAGTGCACTATTCACTCCATTCACTCCACTTCAGTACCCGCAATCTCACTAAATATGTCACTCGGTGTACCACGTGACTAAAGACCACCACCTCCACCGCCTTACAATTCTCTCCACAATTGTCACCTACAAACAGCAACCAAAATGTCAGAAATCTCAGCAGAAGAAAAGAAACGTATTTTACGTGAAAGAAGACAAGCCAAGATGGCAAAAGGTAAAGCCACCGACCGTCTCAATGACATTTTGACCCAAGGTTCTTCAGTGAAGTCAGCAAGCGCAGTTTCAGTGTTGGACAAGCAAGAAACCCAAGCCCAGGCCACGTCTTCCGCCATTTCAGACTTGCCAAACGCGTCTTCAACCACAGAAGTTGATCCTTCGCCAACTCCGCTTCATGGAGACCCAGAAGTGCCAGATATCTCGACGCTCTTGCACCAAAATGAAGGTGCGGAGGAGAACGACATGGATGCCATGTTCCAGAAGATTTTCGGAGCTGCTGGTGCTGATCCAAAGAACCCACAGAATCCACAAGAGGAGAGTGCCAAATTCTTTGCCGATATGATGAAGGCCATGTCGGATGACGTCGGAGAACCAGGTCCAATGCCTGGAGGAATGTCACCAGAAGAATCGACCTACCAACAGCAATTGATCAAATACAACGCCTACCAGCGTAAAATCTGGGACGCCCGTTTCCTTTTGTTCCGTTTTGTCGTGCATACCATCAACTTTTGGTACCATTACGATAAGTTTTCCTTCTTCAAAGCATCTCCATACAGTTACATCAGAGTTGCTGGAGAATTCACGCCATCAACGTTCTTTTTCATTTATTTCGTCACATTAGAATGGTTGATTATAAGCAGTCGCTTGCTTGTTATGTCTGATAAAGGTTTACTTGGAGCATTTTCGCAGACTCATCCGATCTCGAAGATGCTCTCTTTGGCACTGGGTCTCTTCCCTCAAGTAAAGCCATTCCAACGTTGGGTGGGCACATTATTGAATCTTTGGGACCCTATCAAGATCATCTTGGGCGATCTCTCGCTCATGGTGGTATACTTTGGCATTGTTAGTGTCTGGGCTTAGACAGCCACAGCCACTGGACTATTTACAGACTATTAATTAGAAATGTTTCCTCATTTCGTTCTTTTTGGCCTCGATGACCTTTTCGGCACTCAGCGAGCCTCTCTTCTTGTAGAAACCGTAAAATAAGAGCACCGTGCTTGCAAGAGAGACACCAAACCAGGTGATTAAGTATTGCATGTGGTTATTGGTGAAGGTCACCTTTGGAATGGTTGCAACAGGAACACCTTGGTTGATGAACTCGAACTCTTGCCATTCCAACGTAGAGTCGGTAGCCGAAATAGGAATGTGTTCGGTTTCAGATGGCTTTTCCGAAGAAAAAAGGCTCTTCCACTTCAGTGCCTTGTTTTTAGCCTCTTGAGCCTCTTCTGGTGACTTCCAGTCAGGCTTATCCTTCAAAGAGTAGATCATTTGGGCATAAATCGGCAAAGATCCACTTTCCTTGGCCATAGCCTCAACGTCCGGAACGTGGAAAAGCTTCGTACCTTCTTCGTGGTCATATTGCAATGAGGATTTCTTAGGCATGGTTCTGAACATGGCCTCGATCTCGATTTCGCCTTGTGGAAGCGCCAAATGGGCCAAGTAGCCTCTGTTACGACGCATAGGAATGACCTTCTCCTTTTGGATCCAGCCACGATCGATCAAAATTGGTTTTCCACCGTCTGATCTAACAAATGGAGTAATAAGCAAGTAGCCAACTTCACCGTTTCTGAGTCTAGGCCCCAAGAACATTTCTCTGTCATAATCGAAGTGACCCTTCACTTTGAAACGACGATATTCAAAGTCGGAGATCACCGATGGATCAATGTTTGCTGGCAACCCATCCAAGGGAGGTTCAGCCAATAAGTGCTCTGATTTGGCAATCAACTTCATCTTCCATTGGAGTCTCTTAACTTGCCAACAGCCCAAGAAGAAACTGATAATTGGCATAGCAATCATTAAACCCAAGATAAATCTTCTGAAAATTGGAGATTTCGACTGGTTTTCGGCCCTAGCCAAGTTGGTAACTGACGACTTGATGGGCTTCCAGTCGATAGTTGGAGTTTTCACATTTCTTCTGGCGATTCTGGGTAAAAAAGCAGAATTTGGTGTTTTGATCCCAAGAAGTGTTCTAGAACAAAGTCCTAGCCTAAGAGGCCCCTTCAGTGGAAACATTTTGGGGGTTATGGATAAGAATGGAGTAGGTCCTATGGGGTTACTTGGTGTGCGAAGCTCATAGGTGGGGGTAGGACAAAGGAAGTTGATGATTTTGGGAGATTTTGGCTGGGGAAAAAAAGAGGGGTATCTAGGGTAGGTATAGGCTTGATAATGTTATTTCTGTTTTTGTTTTGTTTCTAGTTTAGGAGGAATGTACAATTGTCTATGCCTTTCTGGTGCTTATCTATGGCGCAGACAGGCATTGGGTAAGGCATTCGCGTTAAGTATGGGCCATGCAATGGAGTGGAGTATTTTGCACCCAAATGGAGATAGAAAGAGGGGAAGGCAAGTTTTGTGTAGAGATTTTCCTAAAAGCGGTTTTTATTCTGAAATTTTGTTGATTCGTGTGTTTTGAGAAGGAAAATTGGTGACAAGTTGGACTAGCGATGGTGCTTCCAAGCCTACCATACTTAATAAATGCGATGAGACTGGGAATCATGAAGAAAGTGACTTGAGAGATTCAATAGAAATAAGAAATCAAGAGTGATTTCTTAGTTATAATTTCCTTAAGTATCTATGATTTTTGTGATTTCAAAATGCAAATTTAGCCCAAATAATGGGACATTTTTGAATATGGCCTACGATGAGCCGATGAGGCTGCTCCTCTATACGACGCTTTCACAGACCCAAAATTGAAAAGCAAGAAAATTGCTCCAAATGAAGGGAAATATTAAATTTTACCACAAATCGTCCCCTTTCCACAAAATACCCCCTTTTTCGGCTGTTTTGACGATGATACCAAATTAGCTGGTGACAAACACCCGTACACCAGCTTACCCCAGGACATTTGACCCTTCGGCAAAATGGTGGTTTTGGGGGAATTCTGATATTTTAAAGGTTTTACATGATTTAGTAGCTCACTTTGATTCCAAAACAACAATTCATATTCTCGTAAACCATATCTATACCACATTTTTCACACTGTTTTATTTATGTCACGTGACCGTGATGAACCACAACACCTATATCGATTAAACCCACCTCTGACCCTATTTTCTAGTTAAAAATTACTGTTCTACCATAGCTCATCCCCGCTCTTCTCACCCATGTATCTTTCAGCTCCCAACTCCCCCTCCTACCCAAACTTCTTTTCTCTCCTAATGAGCATCTCTTCACTGCGAGCATGCCCCATCTATCACCCCACCACTCTCCACCACCAACACCAAAACTCTCCAAATAAATAACATACTCAAATTCACCTCCTCTCGACCATCACATCCATACCTCAAAAAACCCAATCCACCCAGTTCTTCCCCTCCTTCCCTTAACCGGTTCCTCACCCTAACCTTCCTGTCGTGCGCGCACCACCAAGCTCTGCACTCCCAGCGATGCCTTCAAAGATTTTTTCTCCTAGTACTCCACCTCCTCAACTACCACCCACACCATGGCAGGCATCGACTACCTTCTCTTCGAGGAGGCCACAGGTTACGCCATTTTCAAAGTGGACATTCAGCAAGATGACATCGCCGCCAGATCTAAGGAAGTCCAGGAGGCTTCGGGCGACTTGGGCAAGTTCTCTAAGATGATCGAACTTGTGTCCTTTGCTCCATTCAAGGGAGCCGCCCAAGCATTGGAGAACGCCAACGACATCTCTGAGGGTTTGGTCTCTGACTACTTGAAGTCCGTCTTGGAGATGAACTTGCCAAAGCCATCCAAGAAGGAGAGAATCACCTTGGGTGTTTCCGATAAGAACTTGGGTCCTTCCATCAAGGAGAACTTCCCATACATTGACTGTTTGTCCAACGAGATCGTTCAAGACTTCTTGAGAGGTATCCGTGTTCACGGCCACAAGCTTTTGAAGGAGTTGCAAGACGGTGACATTGAGAGAGCCCAATTGGGTTTGGGTCACGCCTTCTCCAGAGCTAAGGTGAAGTTTTCCGTTCAAAAGAACGATAACCACATCATCCAAGCCATTGCATTGTTGGACCAATTGGACAAGGACATCAACACTTTCTCCATGAGAGTTAAGGAGTGGTACGGATGGCACTTCCCTGAGTTGGCTAAGATTGTCCCAGACAACTACTCTTACGCCAGATTGGCCTTGGCTATCAAGGACAAGGCTTCCTTGACCGACGAGTCTTTGCACGAGGTTGCTGCTTTGCTCAACGACGACTCTGGTATTGCCCAAAGAGTCATTGACAACGCCAAAATCTCTATGGGTCAAGACATCTCTGAGCTAGATATGCTCAACGTGTCCACTTTCGCCGAGAGAGTGGTCTCTATTTCCGAATACAGACAAAAGTTGTACCAATACTTGACCGACAAGATGCACACTGTTGCTCCAAACTTGTCTACTTTGATTGGTGAGGTTGTTGGTGCCAGATTGATCTCCCACGCTGGTTCTTTGACCAACTTGTCCAAGCAAGCCGCTTCTACCGTCCAAATCTTGGGTGCTGAGAAGGCTTTGTTCAGAGCATTGAAGACCAAGGGTAACACTCCAAAGTACGGTTTGATCTACCACTCTTCTTTCATTGGTAAGGCTTCTTCCAAGAACAAGGGTAGAATCTCCAGATACTTGGCTAACAAGTGTTCTATTGCTTCCAGAATTGATAACTACTCCGACGAGCCATCTACTGCTTTCGGTCAAATATTGAAGAAGCAAGTCGAGGAGAGATTGAATTTCTACGACACTGGTGCTCCACCAATGAAGAACTCCGACGCTATCAAGGAGGCTTTGGACTTGGTTGGTGACTTGGCTGACGACATGCAAGTCGAGCAAGACGACGAGGTCGCCGGTGAGGAGCCAAAGAAGGAGAAGAAGGACAAGAAGGAGAAGAAGGAAAAGAAGGAGAAGAAGGAGAAGAAGGAAAAGAAGGACAAGAAGGAGAAGAAGGAGAAGAAGCGTAAGGCTGACGACGATGAGGCTCCAAAGAAAAAGAAGAAGAAGTCCAAGGATTAAATGGATGGCTTGGCATTCCAATTCTTTCATCCATTTTAGTGGCATGAAGCCATTACAATGTAAACTACACTCCATTTTTTTAAAAATTACATTTTACAACCTGTATAGCATGTTAAACTACGGAATAGTGAAGAAAAGTGTAGGCTGTTTGAGGTGGGTTGGCTTGATAGGTTTAAGATTGGGAAGTAGGCTCCACCTTTTGCTCAACCACCTTGCGCTTTCTCTGGAGAGTGACGATGTTGGTGATCATATTTTTGGTCCTAATCAACTCAATGGTTTCATTTGGGGTTTCGACTAGATTTCTGATAACATAGTGGCTTGTAGTATCAAGGGCCAGGTTGAATGGTCTCACTACTGTATTTGTGGCACAAGTTACCAATTCAGAAGGAGACTTTTGGGTAGCAACAGAATGCAAGTAAAACCTGGCATCGTTGGCTCTCTTAGCTGTAGGCTCAATGACTCCCTTGACTACTACAAGGCTCACTGCCTTGACTGGTTGAGTAACTGGATCCGTCAAGTCATTACACTCAACGGTCTTAAGTGAGGGAACCCACCTATCCAAAGTATTCAAACAACCATCACAAACACCATCACCAGCATCAATAACGTACTTGATTGGTTGGATTTCTCTACTCCTTTCGTAGATATCGGCTGCAAAAACCTTCAATGGCTTAATCCACTTGACATTCTCAAGGGTCTCGTGTGAGGCCTTTAAGACTGGGTATTCCATCAAATGAGACCATACTTTACGTTTAGAAGGTCCAGCTGTTGCAATAACAGGCTGATCATTACTTACATTTTGATCATTAGGTACCAATTGGTCACTAAAAGCTATAATTGCCGAGTCTGGCATCTTTTACTAGCAAGTCAAGAAAAAGGTGTAGTTGAGAAGTGAGCAACACAAACCCATCTGAATTAGTATTTATAGTACAGGTGCAACATGTGCATGGGGACATAAAGGTAGAAAAAACAAGAAATAAACGTCTTTTTCTCCTTTTATGTATCTCCTTCGAGTCCTTATCGTGACTCTTTTAGGCAAAGTTGATGTCCCAGCCCAATTCCTTAAGAATCGAGTGCCAATCAACAACACGATCACCTTCAACGTTTCTTTCCCACACTTTTTCCACCAAAAACTTCACTCTGACCACATTCCAAGGTCCGTACATCTGGATCATTTTGTCTATTCTGTCTTTCATCACAGTACGGTCGTCTTCAGTGACCATGTGGATACCAGCAATGAACATGGGGAAAACAAGGGTAGCTTGCATTGGAGACTCAAGCAAGATGTCAAGGCATTTCACCAAATCGTTAACAAGCACTTGCGACTCCAAAGACGATGGGTTACATTTCATAATCGACTGGCGTAAGTATAACTTGCAACTCAACTGGAAAGCTTCAAAAGTGGTCAATTGGAGCTCCAATTCCGAGTCAGATAAGTCCTGGAGATCGTCTGCATCGGGCTTACAGGTGTCTATGACAGTTTCCAAATGTTTAGCTTGCTCAATGATGCCCAAAAGGAGTCGACTTGTCCTTCCATGTTCACTCATGTCTGAGCTGAGATCATCGATGGCTGGAACATGGTCAAGGTTCGATTCTGGCGAAAGGAACGTGTGGTGAGGAGTTAAGCCGCTCGTATGCTTTGGAGAGCCTCTGTTATAGTAATTTTCAAAGGAAAGTTTACTCTCACAGGCCAAAGAGTTGATGTCTCCAATGACATTGAACAAGTACTTGCAAACACCAAGAAGAGGATTAAGAGCACCTTTAGAGATGCCATCCACATCAGCAAAAATTGTCTGGTAAGTGTCAATCGGGAAATATGTGCCTCTTTCCGAGGTGGAACTGGCCAAAAGGTCATGGTATGCAAAGTTTGAAATAAGCCAATGTTCTTCGTTATTATTGTTGAAGTTCAAGATACCGCCATTGTCTTTGAGGAGTTTCCAGCCCCAATCCAAGTAAATGGACCAATACTTAACGTCACCACGACAGATTTCAGCACCACATAGAATAAGCACTGTAGCTAACATATTGACTATGGCTCTTCTATCGTCTTTTCTCGCACATGAACCATTGAAATCGACTCCCTGAGTCAAATGCTTAACTGCCATCTCGGCATATTTGGATCCTTGTGATAACCAGTCACCACCCAAATGGAATCCTGCCCAAGCTAAGAGTCCATATAAGACACCCTTATCTTTTTGAGCCAAGGGCAAAAACACTTTCTGGTAAGAGTTGGATTCACCTTGACTATGTGGAGCAATGGACACCTTTCTAGAAAGCGTATCCACATAATAATTATACAAGTAATTTCCACTATGGTCGAGACCTGGCAAGACCGAAAGTGGAGGCTGAGGAGACGTTGCAAAGGCCGCATTGAAACTTGATGCCAAATGGCTGAATCTCTCGGGAGAATTGTGACTCAATGTCAGCACCTGCTCCAAAAATTCAGGAATATTGAAGTTTGGTGATAACCTCACATCCGGACTTGGAATTCCGCCTGTGGTTTGCTGGAGCAATTTCTCCATGTTTCTAGCGCCAACGTCGTCTTCCTCGCCATCTTCAACAGCGGTGATTTTGTGATTATTACGTTCGCTGTTGAAGTGAGTGAGCTCTTTGAAAAATTGCATTAAGGCAGCTGGGGACACCGCAGCAGGGTCAGGGAAGTCTCGGTGGAATTCCAGCTCTAGAGGTAGAGGAGACACGCCCTTGATATGTGAAAGTGAAAGTTCCTTTTCGTGATGAGTGTCATCTTGGAATACTCGAGGCAGTTCGGACTGGTCTCGTAGTCCAGGAAGCGAAATGGGCACTGTGAATGCCGAAAGAGGCTCGGATCGGTTAATCACGGAGTTTTGCTGGTTTTCGCTATGGCTCGAACTTCTATAGCTCGAAGGATCCATCAGTATTAGACCCTCATGCAAAGATACTCGAGTGTTGTTTGGATTGGCCTTTCCGCCCAAAGGAGCGTTCGGGATCGGGTAGGCGGACTTCAAGGCTTGGATATATTCAGGCGAAGGACCAATAGAGGCCTTAGGTTCCTCAGAAGGTTCGGTTTTAGTGGCCTTTTCCTCTGGTGTACCTTCATCTGAGCCTTGCTTCTTTGTAGGGCGACGTTTCCGTATTTTCCGCAGACTTTCCTGCTCTTTCACCTGCTGTCGAAGCTGTCGTATCTGCTCTGGTGACATGGTGTTGTAATCGACCCAAACACAGTTCTTATCGAATCTTTCACAGTCTCTGCAAACTGGCTTGACTTCATTGCACTTTTTCTTACGAAATTTGCATGTAAGGCAACCTTTTCTGGATTTTTCCTTATAACGGCCAGTGACGATCTTTCCATAAGGCGCGTCTTGGCCCTGACTGGACTTTCTCTGTGGATTTGAGTCAGATGTTTGGGGTAACGGTTGACTCGAGATGGAGGGCCCAGAACCGGCCATAGGCTGCGGTTCGAGGTCCAGCAAAGACGGCGTCGGAACCCTTTGCTGGTTCAGGTCGTTTTTCGAGTCGAAAGTGGAGAACATCCCGTAAGTGGACCCAAAACTGGGGATGACTATTTCTATGTAGAGGTGACTAAGATTTGGAGATGTATGTGCGATGTGCAGTCTCTAGCCAATGGGGTATGTAATGGAGATGGTGAGATTTCTCGGAGCAGAGGAGACACTTAGCGGGAAGATCGGCAGATTGATTGTGGGAGTGGTATCGATGTCGGGGATAAAGTATATTTCGGGGAAAAGGGGAGGTGGCGGGTATTTGCGACCGTTGTGGCTGAACGAGACTCAATGAGGGCCGTTGAGTATGGAGAAATTAGTGAGGGCCCACCCAAAAAAGTGAGAAGTCAAGGGCCCAAGGCTCATAGAAGCGGAGACAAGCGGCGATTTATGGACCAATTTCTATGCAATTTTTTTTTAGATTTTTTGTGAAGCGGTTTTTGCCTCATTGGGAATTTCTCTTTGTATGATAACTCCAAATTTTCCATTGTTTTCTTTTTTTCCTGTTCGTTTTGTTACGTCTTTTTCTCGCCTTTTCGTATCTTTTCTATATATTAAGCGTGCCAAGTGAGAATTGACTCTAAATTTAAGAATAATCCTCAGAAAAGAAAGAGGAAATTTTGCAATTACGTCTAAAATCTAAGACACGTCTAGAATCGAAGACACGTCTCAAGAAACACATACACGTCTCAAGACACACACGTCTTTGATCAAATCAATTCTTAAATTATTCACCTCCAAGACTCTCTCCAGTCATCCCTGTAACCTCAATCTACGACAATTCGTCTCTAGACACATTTGTCCTGTATCGAGGCATGCGACCGACTTCCTCATTTGAGCATCGATATACGAGAACAAGGCCATGGAAAAACACCAAACCCTAGAAAAATTCACATATATAACCACTCCACCCCAATCACAACACTCACAACACCCCAAATCAAATTTAAAAATTATTGAAAACCCCCATACTCCCAAAGGTCATGTGCGTGGAAGCGAGTGGAATCGTCGAACTGTGTGCAGGACGGTCACCGGATCCAATAGTGTGAGTAGCGCAAGCGGATTTTTTCCCTCCTCAACTTTGTCCTTTTTCTCCCTAGTTAAAGAGATTTACATCACTAAACACCACATTAATCATGTCGTTAAAACGTATCAATAAGGAGTTGCTCGATTTGGGAAGGTATGTTGATTTTTGTCCAATTTCGTGATGGATTCCCTTGAATCTGGGCCTACGTGGCAAATGATGTACCATGATAATTTGTGTCCACAAATAGCCGCCATATTTGCCACCGAGAGTGTTTATGTTTTTGGAAGATGATCAATGCGTTTTGTAAGAAACGTTTCGCATTCTTGATTGATTTATTTCTCCCGTTTGTCCCGAATCAATCCATCAATCGCTCTGTGCCCATTAGCCTCGCTTGCCTCCACCCGGCTCGATTACTAACATTCCCAGAGATCCACCATCGTCATGCTCCGCAGGCCCAGTCGGTGACGACTTGTACCACTGGCAAGCTTCTATCATGGGTCCTCCAGACTCGCCATACGCCGGAGGTGTCTTTTTCCTTTCTATTCATTTCCCAACTGACTACCCATTCAAGCCACCTAAGATCAACTTCACCACCAAGATTTACCACCCAAATATCAACGGCACCGGTTCCATCTGTCTAGATATCTTGAAGGACCAATGGTCTCCTGCACTCACCATCTCCAAGGTGCTCTTATCCATCTGCTCCTTGTTGACTGACGCAAACCCAGACGATCCTTTGGTGCCAGAGATTGCCCATGTCTACAAGTCTGACAGACCTAAGTACGAGGCTACTGCTAGAGAATGGACCAAGAAGTACGCTGTCTAAGCTCTGATTGAGGCGTTCACTCTGTCTTAGATCTGTCTTATTCGGGAAGGTGTTGGTTGTGCCCATACATAGAATATTGTACACTTCAGCATTACTACACTGTAGGATGGTGAAGGTTGTGGGGGTGATAATGAGGAGAACGACTTAAAGATCATTGATTTGATTTGATCTTTGTTGTTGTCTGACTCATGACTTTCACGTTCCCATTCAAGACCATAACTGCCACCACTTTCTTTTTTGTTTCGAAAATATGGCTGTTTTTTTGATACACAGTTTTCTCTCATTTTGCCATATTGATCAAGCCCATCCAGATCTCTACCTAAGTTATTTTTGTAATGTTTGTGTTGGTTATCAATCTCCACAGTTTTGACACATTGATAACACCTGCAGATAAGCAGCCGTCTATAAAAAAATGGCAACTTGACCCATTCAGAAATCAATGAAGAAATATCTGGTGGGTTTGATTTCAGGCGGGTGTTGAAGGAGTGTTGTGATTGTGAAAGGTTCCGAAGTGTGAAATTTGTTCTTGATTTGGCTGTTGAGGTAATCAATAGTGAGAGTAATCGGAACAAAGTTGGCTTGGATGACCGAAATTCTTTGCAAAAAATGAAAACCATGTTCTCTAAGCAATAATTGAAAGATTCCACTTCTCAATATCAACTACACTCAAAGAAATGTGTTGATTCAGCTCTGGCTACGACTTGAATGTCCATGGGTTATATACAATACAGTACGTCAGTCACTACAATTACAAAGTAGAAGGAGTATTGATCATCAGAAAAAGTAAATGATTTTTTTTTCATTCTTCATAATTGCTTCTCTAGTCTTTGAAACGTCATTAAGTCAAATACTTATTGTTATCATGTTCTTTAGGGACACGTAAAGTGAAATGTCGATATTTTGCGGTTTAAACACTTTAAGTCTTTTTGAACTACAGTAAACGTAAGGTTTCGGTAGTTCAAGACTCAAAGAAGTTCCCTTCATGTCCACCAAAAAAAGACAATGCAACTCATGAAGAAGCAAAAAAAGATTGCCCCCTGCCAGAATTGAACTAGCGACCTTTGCATTACAAGTGCAACGCTCTACCACTAAGCTAAGGAGGCGACCTGCAGAAACACTCTCAAATTTAGCAGACAAGATAGATAGTTCAACAAAAGTAGCAGTTATCATCACGTCGGAGTTACCGATGCGGTCTTTATTTTCACGGAACCTCCGCAAACGACCATTAATGACCCTGAAGCGGAATTGCCCTCTCTGCATTACGCGTCAGCTCGGTCCTCGGAGCTAATGCACAATTGAAGATTGACACCTGAACGGATGACGGCAAGTCGCCAATAATTGCTTCGACAAAAGTTTGAGAAAAGACACTCGCGTCTGAAATGAAGCAAGACGTGATTTTCATCGATTTTATTGCCGATTGCGCCGATCGAGGAAGCGCAAATACTTAAATTTGCACTAACACTTAGTGACGGTTTTTAGCCTGTTCACTGCAAACGCCAAAGACCAGCAACTCCACTAAATACCTCAAGCAATGAATATATAAAGACATTGGATGGAAAATCACTTTTGGTGTGGGAGAGCTGAATTTAAGGCGTGTTCCATGTCCAAGTGAGAATGTCAGAAAACCCGCTATGAAACGGGAATAAAAGTGGTTATTTAGCCAGAAATAGTAATATTATTAATTTACGGTCTTGAGCCACTGATGAAAGCCTTTTTTCGTCTTCTATTTTCTCACTCAAGTCACCAAAATTCACCGTTTGCATTAGGATACGAAATGTCGGCAGAGTAATGTAGTTGGTGCCGATAGGCCCTGATATGTCCCAATTTAGACCCGCAAGACGAGTTAAACTCGATATTTTTTTCAGAAAATTAGCTCACTTTCGTAATGAAGCATAGTATCTTATTCGACGAAACGTCACCCAGCTTATTTGGGTCACCCCTCTTGTGTCACCAGTGAATTATGGTAGTTGCAAAAGATGCATATACATCCGTACATCCAAATTACCACACCCATACACCACCAACGGTACACAACAGTACACCATCGGCAAGTTTGTGTGCCGATGATAAGATCACGTGAGAACAAGGATCCCCAGATTTTTTTTGCCGACGGGTGGTGATGACCTGGGGTAAAGTTTTGACCTGTGGACAATTGGGGCTTGGAACTCCCCCCTCTTATTGTTCAAGCCAAGCACCGGGCCAAGTAGTGAGTGTCTACTGCATAAGAATGTATGACTCAGCGGACTACGGCTGGGCCTAACTCCGTGCAAACCGAACGCAATACTTTTTGTGGGGTACATCAACTACCACCAGAGATTAGTAATGAGGCTATGACAAATAATGAGGAGATAAAGCTAAATGAGAGGCTGATTTCGCATTATCATCGTAAATGTGACCATCATGCCGTAATTGCCCATTTCACGTTTCTCCTTTGGTCCATTTAACACCCCTCTGGTTGAAAAAGTGGCATGTGCTTGATAAGTGGGACTAGTAGGACCACACATCGGATGAGAAGGAAGCACAATACGAAGAGGCGTAAAAGTAGAAAATACGAAGCCCGCAAAATATCGTGATGTCCGGGGGACTAGCCCTTGGCAAAGCCAGAAAAATTTAGCCATACCCCTAAACCGTTGTCTTGGCCCAGCACCACCTTTTCCTCGATGAGCCACAGCGACCGTGCGACCAAACCAGATGACCATCTCAGTTCTTTTTTTTTTTCCGCTTTTTTCGCTCTTTTCTCCTACTGTGTCAGAGTCATCATCCCAGTCATCTGTCACTTGCTCCCAGCCCTTTGTTACCTTGGGCTTCTAACAGCGCGCAATGTCTTAGTCAGGATCCCCGGCATTCGCACTGATGAGATTCATGCAAGGTCCTGTCTCCGGGCTCCCAGGGAGTCAAGGAAGCACTCAGTTACCGAGCAGTCATTGCTGCAGTGAGATAGATGCGTATACATAAGCACACACAAGCAACCGTAATGTGTTGCCGCTCAGCCCGATCGTGACTCACAGTTTTAAGTGTGTTCTTTATCTTAATAAGCACAGACCTTGTAATCAGGTCACCTGCATGAGCCGCAGCGAAAAAGCTTACTGAATCAACGCTTGCTCCGCATTTGGTCGGCCCTTGTGAAACAGTGGTTCATGGAAAACTTATATACCACATTTGTTTCTGGAAAGTGACGGTTTTCGTTTTTTCTGTTTTACTTCGTTCGTTTGGGTCTCGATCTTTCTGTACACAAACACGTCCAAAAGACCCTTTTGTGCTATTTTTGTCCGTCTTATCAACGCTTCCTTCCTGTCCATCGCATCTCAAAAAGCTACCTTTTTTGTCCTCCCCACCATGAGGATTTCCTTGGTATTTCGCCACTGGAAGCGACCCAGTAGATGGAGAAAAAAGTTCATTCATCGCCGCAAGTCCATAGAAAAGTCTCCATGCGCCACATCGCCACAGATAGCTCCTCAGGAAGGAGATGCTCCCGTTCGCCGGTCGATCGAGAAGTCAGTCTACTTACCTGAGGCTGAGGTCAAGATAGCGCCACCAACGTATGACGAGTGTGTTGTTTCTGCTCCTTTTTCACCTCCACTGCATCCGCCACCTCCTATTGACCGCGGAAGACCACGCGAGATGCTCTTTAAGCTGCAACTCAATGAGATGTTGGAGCGCAAGCCTCTCAGTCGACCATCTCCTCCAAAAACGCGCCCTATCGTGGTTCACAAGGGGTACACTGACTATAGGGAGGTTATGTGGAAACAGGCACAAGCCTCGTGTTGGAAGGAGTGGTTTGGTGTTGTTCAAAGACTTACATTTGTTGCCATGTTGATGGTGTGCATCAAGCAGGTGTTCACGGGGTAATCGGGGTGTGTTTGGTTTTGAGAGGTTGCAGGAGTAAAGACCATCGACCTTGAGGGACTCTTGATGATTATCGAGGTTCTCAGGATGTCTAGTCTTATCCTAACAGACCTTTCATTACTTCAGAGTCACATTCAAGAGACACACTGGCCACACACTGGCCACATACCGAAACTCGGAACACACATCAAACTGACCTAGCAAACATTCACAACATACATTCACTATGGTGAGCAGGCTCTCGCTAAACAAACATTGAATTGCTCAACTGCTACTCAAATATTATCATGATACTCCGATATCAAGACTACCATCGAGCTTTCACACTATTTATGCAACTAACATCATGTTATCATTTGTCAGGCTATCAAGCTCTCGATCATTTCATCGATTCACCTATTCATTTGTTCATCTATTCATTACTCATTTATTCATTTGCTCCATTATTTATCTGGCTTCTAGGCCTCCATATCATAATAACTAATTCATATCATTTACAATCATTTGTAAGTTCATGCGGACCAAACCATCGTTCTACGTTGCCAAGACAAGCGGCCGCAAGCGAAGATTTTGTTTCACATTCACGAGATATCAATAAACCTAGAAGCTCTTGAGAGCAAGGCAGTCTCAATACATACAAGCCTCAACACAATACTTCGCCTCATTACGCCTCAACTACTTGATTACTCCTATCAGCAAACACTTTCAATAGGGGCCAGGTTCATAGTGCGACTATAATTAACTTCTAAAAAGCCGAAAGCAACCGTAAAGCATACGGCTATGCTTCGAAGAATAGATCGGTAAGTCGAGAAAATGTCAAATGACATAATTGTGCGTTTTTTCGAGGTTGATGTCACTTGAGCAAAATTTAGCAATAGTGCGATGAATTTCAGAAAATAAAAGCTAAAAAAATATTCCCCAAAGCCCTGGTAGCAATTCTAGACTTCCAGCAACTGTCTCAGCCTGAGCCCTTAACTATGGGCACTTCATTGCTGCGAATTTGTGGCACCATAACCTGTAGCTAGGGGTCCAGAAAAAGGGTTCAGAGATAGGTAGTTAGGGGCAATGATAAAAAATGATACGTTTCGTGACTTACCCATGACATGATAAAAAAAAGTTTTGAAATCTGTGGTTTACTATCAGATGGTCTCGGCACTTTTACCCCAGTTTATAGCCGTGGCTTTCAGATGATAAAGCAGCGCGATCATGCCTCGAGGCTGCCTTATACACTCTCTATGTTCCCGACCGTTTGATGACTGCAGATGTTTACAGAACAGGTGTTCGGTTGGAATGGCAAATTGGTAGATTTAAGCGGTTCCTTGTAGAAAAGTGTCAGTGTAGGTTGATTGTGGCTAGTAACCGTGTGTGGCTAGAGCGTTCGACGGAACGCTAAAGGCTATCCATGAAGATTTCACCGGAAGATAAGTTGCAATCGGTTTTCCGTAGATAATTCCGATGTGCAACTTTCCTATACTTCCGATTGTTCAAAGATGTGATTGTTCGGCCGTCATCATAACCGTCAGCGAAAACTTCCGAATACAGTAGGTCGGCTTCGGCTTTGTGAGAACATAGAGTAGTTATGCATAACAAGGGCTCGGTTGACCTGAGCATCCTCGCATAGTCGGCTTTAACAGCAATATCTCCGCCGACCTAGCTACCTCCGACATCGACCAACTACCATGAATCTTGCCCAAAATAGTCAATTCTACAAATATTTTCATGAAAAAAATCGTCTATCGTAAATTATTCGTACAAGAAAGTGAAACTATATGCTAATCGTATCGTCATGTTTTGAACCCAGCTCAAAATAAATAATGGTATCCCTCTAGAACATCTGCTCCATGGAGTAGATGGCATTGTGCCTGTTATGGCCATGAGCGTCTGAAGGATGATCCAGGACGTCTTCCTGCTTATGACTCTTCAAGAGGTCTTCGCTGGAAATCTTGTGGGCATGAGAAGGGTTCGACCAGAACGACCATTGTGGAGCTGCCACCTCATCTTCAGTGTCAGAGTCGGAAATGGAGTTTGATCGCGATAACTCAGGCATCTCGACCTCCTCTTCTTCCTCAAACACCACAGAGAGCTCACGGGGCTGTCCCAAGTCCATAACTGGCAATTTCTTGTAGACTTGGGCAGTAGCCAAGGCAGCGGAAGAAGTAATGTTTTCTGAGTCCTCTTCGTCGGAGGAGTAGTAGTAATCGTCCTCATCTTCATCGGACGATGAGTAAGTAGCGAAGTTTTCTTCGTAGTCGGAGTCGGACTCTTCTAAATCGTCATCAGAGTCGGACTCGATCTCGTATTCATGAACAGAAGGACCCGATCCTCTGGAGACGTCGACGTGATTCTTTTCTTTTCTTTCTGGGAGAGAAAACGACACCTTGGAGGCGCGTTTCTTCTCTGCTTGATCAGCAATGTGATCCATCAAATTGTCCAACATGTTGGCCTGGAGCACCAAGCTTCTCAATGAGGACTTTGGGTTGGATGCTTCTTTAGTGAGCTTTGATCTGACCTTGGAGGCCAACACATATGATTCGGCGAAACTCATCATTGGGAAAGGGTTCTTATGTTTGAGTGATGAATTGATGAATTGTGGCGGGAAGCAAGGTGTTATATATTGAGAATTCTGCCAGTCGGTAGTTATTTGTCATTGTGCCCGCTTCGGATGACAAATTAACCGTTCGGAATTAATGCGGGAGAAATGGCCGCGGCATGCACACTCTCATGCAAGTTGCTGCACCGGCTGCTGTTATGCACAGACCCTAACTGCGGTGTCTATTTGTGCCGCTCTCCGGTACAGGTCAACACACCTCATACCGTGGATGTTGCGGGAAAGATCATCAGATTGCCTGGAAATCATGCTCCGGTAAAAGTCTACTGAAACTAAAGTGGTCGTACATGTCAGTCATGAAATTTCCCCAGACTTTTCAAAACAACCGAGCTTATGGGGCCATTTCCGTCGCCGACCTTGTTTCCCATTCTCCGATGCTCCGTCACCCAGGTTGCCTGCATTATACCACATGTAGTTGCGATCTGCCACTGACAGGTTCCTGCCCACTGTCTCGGTCGGACTAGCACACCTACTGCAACACATTTGATGTACGAATTTTCGAAAGGGTCTATCGGTTCCAGATCAGCGCCGTGTGCATAGGCTTCTTCCACAATTACACCTTATTCTTCTTCCGAAGCATCCACACACGGCTAATCAATTTTGACATATGTAATGGAGTTAGCCTAAGCCTGCATTTTTAGTTGCTGAGTCATAGGTAGCTTATAAACATAGCAAAAGAAATGCGTCATAGGACTTTTACGATAAGGACCAAAGAACGGAGACTAGATTTTGGATATGTTCCATTTATTAAAACTTTCGGATTTGTGGCTATGTCGATTTTCCTGAAGTTCCCTTGCCTTTCCAGCGTCTTCGCATACATCGGTCCAGATTTTGTTGCTGGTGAGGGCATTAAAAATACCTCTTAATAGTAGATTGCATGGGAACTTCCATGCGTGGGCGAATTCCAAGATTGCAGAATTTGGAAAAATTTCTTTACCCGCAGACCCCTCCGTTACAAGTGTGGACCTTTCTCCGAAATCCGAAAGGAGCATAACCGTATTCTGAGCTAACAGCCCCACAGTCGATTAAGTTTTTTAGGGTTTGCCCGATGGAGCGAGATCTCCGACGGAGATAGTGCGATGCGGTGACGGGATTAGCGCCGCTTCAGTGCGGAGCTAAACGAACACGGCGATAAATCTCTTAAAAACCGTTGCAAAATGACCACTGTCTCAGGTCAGTAAAACCGACACCGAAACCGAAACCTTAATTGCCATGCCCGTTTTTCGGTTTTATGCAACATTCCCACCGTGTGTTAGCGATGGAAGTGTAGGTACTTGGCCAGAGGTACATGAGGATGCTGCCGCCGATGCTGTCGGTTGCCTGCAGTTCTACTCCAGGTTATGTGGGTAGAATATTCTTTCCTTCATATGAATGGATACAGCCGCTCATCGACTAAGACACCGAACATGGGGAACGATCGACAAAGTGGTCGCTAAGACTTCGGACAAGTTTCTAACTGTCAGAGCTCGATTCTCAGTGTGCTTGATGTTGTTTACAAGGTGCGCTATTTTATCCGACGTCGACTTATGGTCTCAGCCTAAGCCTGCAATGTACGATGCGAGTCTTTTTTCGGATACGCTCGGACCATGTAATGAACGATTACGTTGGCCGGTGCGTGGAAAACACACATGGAATGCGTAGAAATGCGTAGAAGTACACTTGGAGATGCAAGAAGAGGCCTACAAGGCAAGATTTAGCTGGCCTCGATGGACCGAAATCCCCGACCAAGGAAATGCTGTGGATTCATTCGTGGAATCAATTCGGCAGTAACCAGCGCCAACAGAAACGCACACAACTGCACCATAATTTGCAGTCTCCGCGGAACCTGTCAATTCCAGATACGATATTGCCCTCATTGTGAGAGAATAAAATATTTTTTATCATTAGGCTTTTTAATCTATCCATGGATTGCAACAATCGACCCTTGAAACGCTAAAGAACTGGTCATGCGACTTTGAAAGGTATTGTTCTCGCGAAAGTCAGGTCATTGTAATGAATTATCGACTGAGCAAACTGAAACAAGGACTGGAGCGAGAGGACAACGGTTTCCCCTCGCAAGAGGAAAATTTGGAGAAAATTGGAAGGTTTTAACGCCGGCTCGTATGCGGCCAATCGAAGAGAGTCAGATTTTTCTTGATTTTTTTATAGAATTTGGTGTTACTTCTGCATAGTCATTGATTACTGGAAAGAGTCAAGAAATGTGAAGAAATGGGGCACAGAAGAAGTTTCAAAATTTTCAAGTTTTGGATGCTGTAGGAAAAGGGGGAAAGTCGACCAGGGTTGATTTTTAATCGAGGCTTAGCAATGTTGATATGAGAGATTTGTGGAGTTGAGTGGTCTGAGCAAGTGAATGAATGAGGTGGTTATGTATGAGGGATTTGGGGTAAGGACAGAAAGAGGCAGGGAGAGGAAAATTAATGAAAAAAAGGAAATAGAAGGAAAGGAGTGATTCCTTAAAATTGAAAAATATGAAAATAAGGAAAATTTCAGTGTCCTTTTGAGGATAGGTGTGGAAGTGTGATGTTAGTCAGGATTGTATTAGTGAGCTATCCTCAATGAAGTGATAAGGACAGTAATGTGTAAGGAAAGGAGTAAGATCTAAACCCAAAACGTATTCAAAATCTGATTATGTGATCTATGTCAATAATTATGACTATCTGTGCTGTAAATGTGTATCTATTTCGGAATAAATGTATGAGTGTGGGTGTATGCGGTACTTAATGTATGCGTGCTTAGGTATGTGAGGTCGCAGGTTGCAGAGTATGGCATTACAGCATCAATGTCAAAATAGGCAGTGAAAAATTTTCATAACAAATGCCAAAATCTCCACAGTGTATAAAGCCGAGGACGCAAGCCAAGGTAGTAATGTAGGTACACTTGTATGTATGTTGCAATGTATGAACGTATTAATGTATGAGTGCAGTAATGTAAGGCAGAATGTACGAGTGCATTAATGTATGTGCGCAGTTATGTATGGCAGTAATGTATGAGTGCATTAATGTATCAGCGCAGTAATGTTGTAATGTATGAGGGTAATATAACAGACCGAGGGACCAACAGAAAAAAGAGAGATAAAAAAACACTCAACAATGTTGACTCATCGAGAAGCGTGACACTCCGAAACTTCCAAATTTAAAAGCAAAATTGTTCTATATTTGGTCTTTTCGTTTCCCTTTGTTCCTGATCATGGTCCTGCTTTACCCTGCCTTACCATCGTCTACCGAGGATGCAACTGTTATGCGCGGATGGCTAATATTCCCGCATACATAGTTAGCCATGGCAATGCAAGGGGTCGATTTGAATCTCCGAGACGTTTTTCCGACCATTAGGAGACACGGCGGGCACGGATTTAATGTGGGTTAGTAAATTTCACTAACCGCGGAAGCAATTGGAGTGGTCTGGCTGGGGATTAGCCTGGGAGAGTTTGGGTGCGATAAGAAATGCGTTTCGGGAAAAGACGAGGAGTTAGGAATTGCCGGGGAAATGAGTATTTTCTAAAGTGATTTGAAAGACGGTTAAATTTCATCAATTGAGCCATTTAATTCTTGAAATCGAATCAGGACTGGTGAATATTGGTATGCGAAGATTCACTCAACTGCTCAATGGGGTATATCTAAAATGAGCAACTACGGAAATACGAATCACTCCGCAATTCTTGATGACGATATTGAAAAATAAGTCAACTGAGCAATTTTCCTTAAGTGTGTTGACAGAAATGTAGTAAATTTTAGTGATATCACAGTATGATTTATGCTCACAAGTGCATCAAAATGATGAGGAATTGGTACCGACGACAAAGCAAATTTAGTTATGGCTAATATTATATTCCAGGCAATTGAAACTTTAACAAATAGTGCTAGTTTTCGTTTGTCGCAAGTGCCGGGTTTGAATGGATGTACACTGCCATTTGCTTAACAGAGTAATCGACTTCCAGGGAATACTTAACTTCTTGAAGTTTTACTTCTCAATGAATACTTTAAAGAATTACTTTTCAAGTTCAATTGAGAGAAATTTGCTCAATTGAGAAATTCATTGTGTTCAATTCGCTCAGAAGAGATGAACCCGAGGATGTATGGAGTGAACTGAATTTTGCAATGATATACTCACTTGAATTAGGAGAAAGACTGGAGTTTATATCTTCTTAAAAGAGAATTGAATTCTAATGATAAAGATGAAGCAAAAATGTGTTATTTAAATTCATGTCATCTTGCGTTCCCATTTGATATCTTCTACATCATGAGTTCGAAGTTGCAGTAAAGTTTAGTACCTCACGTAGTATAACATGTTGAAACGCATCTACAAATGCCAAGGGAACATCAAAACAAGACCAATATGGATTGAAATCAGT
Source organism: [Candida] citri (assembly GCA_030571295.1). Taxonomy (NCBI): domain Eukaryota; kingdom Fungi; phylum Ascomycota; class Pichiomycetes; order Serinales; family Metschnikowiaceae; species [Candida] citri. The sequence continues at coordinate 356,622 of JAJLXN010000009.1, read as the reverse complement.
CGTCAAAATAAGATACCTTTTGGAAAGACTGGTTAAGCTTACTATTTAACGATGCGCTTGAGCCGTGTATACTAGTGAATCAGAGTATAGTGGCTGTCCACTCTAGTACACCAACAGACAAGACAATCGACACGAGAAAGCTAAAAAATATAAGTTTGGATAAATCTTCGGTAAATTGGATTATAATTGTCTTTTTAGGGTGAAAGATTCTCTCCGACTGCTGAATTTTAATATATCTATATTATAGTGAATGCTTACTCAAGTATTCCAATTCGTTTAGAAGTTGACAAGAGAAAACAAGAGAAGAAGAAAAGTAAATTACATGAGATCGTTCTTTGAAAACTCATTCAGTGAGTAAGGTTCCCATGAAATAACTGGTTGGAACATGTAATTGTCAGCGCTTGTTGAATACGCCGTGAGAAAACTAAGTAAACCCAAAAGGCAGAGCAATTGAAGTAGAAAATAAGTTAATGAAAGATCGTTAAGAGTCAATTTTCAAGAGGTTTCACAGTAAGTGGTTTGTTTCTTTGAGAGAGTAGGACAGAAAGTTTCAACCATCAGTTCACATCACTTTGAACAGAAAGTATGAGTTGCTCGCTTGAGTCAACGAACGCAGCCATGCAAAACACGTCAAACGCAGCGATACGACACGAGAATGAAAACAAAGACAACCTGAGCATCTCAAATCACTCCATCCCACCATTCATAACAATATGGAGTTTCTCTAAGATCTCTTCATGACTTTTCGTCCATTACATAGTGCATCTTATACTCACCACTCATGCTCACTTCTCACTAACACTACAAGACTCTCCTCTTCCCAATCTCTCTCTCCCCACCCTCCTACAGATCAATTCACCATGCGTTGTATTATTAAATTATACTCGATTCGACTCGCTGAATCGCTTAATCAAACAAACCGAAACCCATGTCGTCATCGGACTCCTCAGCGGCTTCCTCCTCCTTCTCCTCAGCAGCAGCCTCTTGAGCACCACCAGCAGCAGCAGCTGGAGCGGAACCAGCAGCTGGAGCAGCAGAGACAGAAGAGAACAACAACTCCTTCAAGTCCTTACCCTCCAAAGCCTTAGCGAAAACGTCAGCCCAGACGTTGTCAACAGAGGCACCAGCGGCTTGGGTGATAGCCAACAAGTTGGCAGAGGTGAATTCGAGCTCAGCGTCGGCCAAAATCAAGGCGGCGTAGGAAACGGAAGCTTCAGCAGACATTTTCAGTGTGGTGTAGTTGCAGAAAAGGGCCTAGGCTAATTGTGGGCGCGATAGGTTTTAGGGTGTAGGAGAATTTTTCATGTGGTCACGTGAGCTGAGGGCTGGTGGAGGGAAAGCAGTCACAATAGTGTGGTGGGGGTTTGTGGTGCACGGGTGTAAGTTGTATGGTGCACGGGTGTAAGGTGGGGTCAGGTCTAGAGTCACAGAGAGGGTAATGAATTGGGTAATTTAGAGAGGAATTGGAGTAGGCGAATGGTTGAAATGTGTTTTTAAGAGTTGATTGGTTATGTAAAAAATCAAAAAAATTTGAAATTCCACCAATTTTTCACATTTCCATGCCCTAATTGGCACCTCCATAACCTAAAATCACCAAATCTACGAAAAGATTACCAAAACTCACATCAACGCTCTCAATTCAAGCTCTAATCCACTTCCCCACTCTCAAATTCGCCTTCTCTCTCAATCCTGCCCCAAATCTCTACCCAATCTATCGACCCTTTGGGCTTCTCTTATCTATACACCTGCACCTGGCACCTACACCTTACTAAACACTGCTAGTATGCCTTACATCTCCATCATCACCTACAATGTGGCGATTACCCACCTCCATCGTCAATTTCCGCTCTCGTAGCGTGTTCACTTCGAACCTCGCAAGGGGAACTTTCGTCAAGTCTCCAATTTTCCCAAATTCTCCTTCTGTTTTGTCGCAAATCAGAGGTTATCGTCAAAGCGCCACTTGGAAACGCTACAATCGCCACTATGGCCTCAATAACATCGATTGGAAGCTGCTCCGGAAGCCTGCCATCTTTACTGCCGGTTTCTGTTTGGTTACTACTGTTGCTGTGCCATATTTGGTGAAATACTCGCCATTGGGCTTGCTTTCTCCACAGACTTTGGTATACTCCATTATCGGACTAAATATCGCCGGTTTCGTCGCCTGGAAGCTTCCTCAGACTCGTAAATACATGATGAGATACGGTGTTCTCATGAAGGATAACGTCAGATCGAGCTGGTCACTTTTGGGCTCGTCTTTCTCTCATCAAGACGGTATGCATATCTTCTTCAATATGCTCATGTTTTACTCGTTTGGAATCAGTCTTGCGCAAGTTATTGGTGTTTCCAACTTCCTCTGCATGTACCTTAACTCTGCTGTCATTTCGTCGTTTGTTTCTTTGGCAATTCCAACGATTTTGAGATCTTCTTTGGCTACTGGCTCTTTGGGTGCCTCTGGAGCCGTCAGCAGTGTTTTTGGTGTTTTTGCCTACTTGTTTCCAAAGGCCAATATTGGGTTTTTCTTCATTCCGGTCCCAGGTGGAGCCTGGACGGTCTTTTTGGGTGTCACTGCCCTTAATGCCGCTGCTATTTGGTTAAAGTGGGGTAGATACGACTATGCAGCTCATTTGGGTGGATCTGCAGCAGCAGTTGCTTACGGATGGTATTTTGCAAAGCAAAGACAAGAGAAGATGCGTCGGAGAACGATTCTGTTCCGTTAGAACGGCAATTCCGAAGGAATTGCTGTTTGAGACCGTGAAGTGATTTGATTACGCTACTTGGGGATCTAGAAACGAACCCTTCTTCTCAGGATAGCTCTTTAAAGGCTTCAAAATGATCCAATTCCGCAGGCATCACCTAGAATTGTCCCCTCTACTCGAAATAGCTCTTCAAACACCTTAAAGTGAATCAATTCCGCAGGAATTGCTAAAAATGATCCAATTCCTTCGGAATCGGATCCTACAACGCAACGAAAAATGCTTTGCTCTTAGAAACTAATGTACATATTGAAAGATGCGAATCGTAACTTAAATAGTGCCCCAAATCATGCAAAAGACACAGACTTCTTCTTCTTTGGAACATCTTCAGATTCTCCCTCAGTATCGCCCTTCTTGTTGGCTCTGGCGTTCTTTCTTCTGGCAGCACGAGCAACGTTGGCCTTGTTCTTGATTTCAGACTTCTTACTCTCCAACTTGCTTGCCTTTTGCTCCTCCTTTCTCTCCATTTCCTTACGTCTCAATTCACGGATTTCCTCCAATCTACGAGACTTCTCCAACTTGGACTCGTTCACTTGGTCGTGCTTATCGTTGATGGACTTAATAAGGAGATTGAGAGTCAAACTGTCGTGGTCATCCACGAACTTCTTACCCTTCTTACCTTTCTTAGCTCTGACACCAGGAACAATAGCTTTATTCAAGGTAGGAATGTCCAACTGGTCCTCACGGTACTCCTTACCGTTTTTGGCACCATAGAGCCTTATTTTGGCTTGTTGTTTCTTGACGGCCTGCTTGCTAGGCTTTCTGACTTTGGACTTTGGGGTAAGTTTTGGTTGATTCTCCATCAAGTTTCTGGCTTGAGTGTCTGAGAAGACCTCACTCTCGATGGTACGGGTCTTGTTCCCTGTTGTCCTTCTCTTTGCCGTTTGTGATTGTCTGACTGCCATTTTGAGTTGGATATCAAGTGGTTTAGATGATTGAAAATATTGTAGAGTGATATCTCATCGGGCACGTGATGTGGCACGTGAGCGAATGGGAAGGTGAACCATCTCTGATGGTTTACCGATTGTGCTGGGTTTTGGGGAGTTTTTGATGATTGAGTGTATTGAAGACATGCTTAGTAAATTATACAATCATTTGTATTGAAGATTTTTCGTGGTGTTGGGATATTGATGGGGCCTTGTTGGTGTATGTTCGCATTAGACGTTAGTGAGACCAGAGACGAGAGATGCCCCTAGGAATGTCTGACTTTCTCTTATTGATCTCATTTTCAAATTGACTTATGCTAATTAAATGATGCCATTGATTCAACTCTCCAAAAAATCGTGTCTCCTTTTTCGAGTTTTGCTGTTTATTTGTTTGTCATAGGCCTTTCAGATGAGACAGGTATTGAGTCGCATTGGGCACTGGGTGCAATTTAGTGAGGGACGGGTGAAATCAATAAGACTATGATTTTCAGTACTCAATGTGATAATAGTGAAGTCAGAAAAAGAAATGAGTTTAATAAGTGAAGCTCAACCAAACATTGAAAGTAGTTCGAAAACACAAGACAATTGACGTTGGTTTATGGTGGTCCTTGAGCGTCTCACTTAAACTTTACATCGGCCCATGGACTGGACATCCTCACTCGAGAAGGTCAATGATTTTTCACGATTTTGTCGGTCATTTTGAGCAAGAGGCGAGATTTTCTATATTTTTTTCCCTGCATTGATAACAATCAAATTAATTTCTCAGTTTTCTCATTTTGTCATGACTTTTCACTGACCATTCTCAGTCCCATACTGAGCTCATCATTGACTGCGAAAACACCACTAAAGGCATCGATGTGCTTGGGAAACAGACAAACGACTTCCACAAAAAGGCTCAACTAAGATACAACCCCACATTCAAAGTCACTTTAATGAATTGAACATACAATCACGAAAAGCATAAATACAAATGAACTCCAAATTGCCCTGTCTCGCCCGCCGCCCGCCGCCCACATCTCGGGACATCCCGCACTGATAAGAGATCCGGTATACCATATAAGACATCTTACGGTCCCACCTCCATCACCTAACAAATACACATTTCCAATCACTTTTGTGTGATTTTCCTTCATAAATCACTTCTGCCATGTCTCAACCCGTCCGCTTCAATTGGAACGTGTTTCCATCCACAAAACTCGAGGCAAGCCAGATGCTGACGCCTTTAGGATGCATGTTCACGCCAATGAAGGCCAAAACGTTGATTTCACAGTCCAATCCTCTTCAATGTTCGCTGTGTTCGAACTATATCAGCCCTTATATCCGTATGGACCGTCAAAACCACATGTGGTGGTGCCCTTTCTGCGAGAAAATGACATACTTTCCTGATCTGTTCAAGCTACCACCAAAAGGCTGTGACGATAGTGAAATTCCCGTTGAAATCCGTCCAAATGTGCATAAATCCATTGATTACGTTCTAAACGATGATATTTCAGCCAATTCCAGTCCATCACCCTTCGTTGCAGCTTACGTTATCGATACGTATCAACATACAGATTCTATTGACTCTGGAGATTTTGAAGCACTCAAAAACGCCATTTCAGAAAGCATTGAGTCCCTCCCGAAAGACACTTTGGTCCTTTTGATTACATTCAGCGATATTGTCGAAGTTCACGCTCCAAATAATGGCGATTCTGTCGTCTTTCTGCCACAGCTTCTTTTCGCTGAAAAATACGACTTTTCCAAGCTTTTCAAGGATAAAAAGGTCGAAACGACCATCCTTGATAAATTAATGGCAAAAACCTCTCTACCTTCATTGCCAGAGACAAGTTGTTTGGTGTCTAATGGGTACTTACTTGAGCCCTCAGCATCACTACAGAACTACGTGAAAGCGCTAAAACCAAAGCTTTCCAACTCATTCAAACCACCCAGAGCAACAGGTCTTGCACTTTACTTGGCAACTTTGCTTCTTTCCAATGCATCTTACTCGAATCTCCTAGGAAAAGTCAGTGTCTTCTGTTCTGGGCCTGCAACGTCAAATCCTGGCAAAATCGTGGAGGAAACGGCTCCAATGAGATCACATAACGACGTGGCCAATTTCCAAGCACCATATTTCGTTGACGCTTCGAAATTTTACCAGACTTTGGCCCATATTTCAGCTGGATACCTGGTAGACCACTCATACAGCTCAGTATATACATCTGGAGGTAAATTGACCAACTATGTCGTTCAAAGACAAGCTCCAAAGTTCACTTTTGACATATATACGGGATCTTTGGACCAAGTTGGCGTTTATGAGATGAAAAGTCTCGCATCTGCTGGTTCAGGAAACATATCGATTTCAGAGAGTTTCACGTCACCACAATTCAGTCAGAATTTACAAGCCAACACGCGTGGAATTTTCCAAAATAAGCAAAATTGCAAATTGACCATTACAACGTCAAATGGCCTTAAAATCATGAAAGCTGTCTCTACTGGCTCAGAGCTTCAATCATCTTACCAATCAGATAAGCATTCGAGCTTACACCATGGAAAAATCTCCGATACGGTGACCCAGTTCGATTCCACGCTTAAGAAAAGAAACTTCACAAACCAATGGTACCTTGGAAATTTCGGAAAAGACGATACTGTTGCATTGTACTTTGAGATGGAGACAGTGAGCTCCTCCTCGATGCTAGACCCTGAAAATGGAGTCAAAACTGTCTATATTCAGTTCCAAACAAGATTCCACGATATGGAAAGTGGAAAAAATATCCTTAGAGTGACTACTGTCAAGAGACCTACGACTCTTTCAATTTTAGCAGAGAATCAAGTCAAATTGACCAATGGAAAGTGGAGACTTGTCAATACGAAAAGCACAATTATCAAGGAAAAGTTACTCATTGAGAATTTCGACTATCAAGCATGGATGGTCTTATTTACGAGGCTTCTTATAAGTAAGATCGATACCACCATAGGCTATGAATCCTTTGAAGAAGTGGTCAATGATGTCGATACGGCTCTTATCAGATTAACGAGATTTTTCGGAGGATTAAGGATAGACACCAAATCCAGTCATAATCCTTATGATAACTTGAAGCTTATACGTTCCATTAATGAGAACTTTAAGGAGCTTCCAGGCTTGTCTTACAGTTTGAGAAGAAATCCACAACTCATCCGAATCTTCAATAGTTCGCCTGATGAAACTGCCCTTTACCATCATATCTTCAACAAGACAGATACAGAGACATCGTGCAATATGATACGTCCTAATTTGTATGAAATTGAAGACGATGGAAACCTTAAGAAGTTGTCGTTGGAAGTGACGAGTATCAGCACCAATAATACCGAATCGAAGTTCTACGTTCTCGATTCGGTGTTCAGTATCATCATTTTCCATCAATTTCAGAATCCAGAGGATAAACTTCCACTTCACAATTCGAACAATGACCATTTAGTTTCGGATTCTGGAAACAACACAAAAATCGATGAAGTCCTCTCGATAGTGAAGTCGAAACTCATCGCTGGAAGACCAATCATCCCTAAAATCGTCTTGACCCAAACAGGACACTCGCAGTCAAGATTTATGTTTGCTAGGTTATATCCAACGGTCGATAATGTGGAGAAAGAAGAGCCAAAAGAGACGAAATGGTGGCAGTTCTTCAGTGGTTCCACTCCAAAGTACAATACCTTGATGACAGACGATATTACAGTCGATACGTTCTATGATGAGTTGCTTGAAAAGGTTGAAAATTACCTGATCGAGAGTGAATCATAAATACATATAATAATGAAATTATAGTAAAATTTGATTGTGAAGATACTACATTCGAATGTACTTCAATTATTCTCATTTTAAAATCTATCTACGCCTCATATTTCGTTAATAAACGCTACAACCGTAGCAATCAAGTCATCCTCAGAACCAGCATCAGATTGAGGCCCCACGTTATGCGTGGCACCCTTGAGGACTTTACTGTGCTTGCTCCATTTCGTAGGATCGGTATTCTTCTTCCATTGGTCAACCAAGGCATACCGATCCACATGGTCTGGAACAAACTCATCTTTCTCACCGTATAAGACCAACAATGGCTTCGAAACAGCCCCAAAGCTCTTTTTATAGTCTTCATCAGTCAAGTATGACGAGAAATAGTCGTCATCGCCCCGTTCACCTGCTAAGGAGTTGAAACGGTAGGCAGTGATTGGTGAGCCCATAGCGAACTCTTGAGCGGCCGCAGGAAGAAGCTCATCGGGTTTTTCTCGCTCGATGTAACTCCTGGCAAGATCAAGAAATTTCTTGAGCTCGTCCTTGTCTCCGAATTTGACGAATGCTTCTGCATCACTCACAGGAGCTTGAAGGATGCCTCCGTTGAGGTCCATGATCTCGCTGAAAGAGGAACTCTTACTGAACTTCGTGAGGTACTCAATCGTGTCTTGACAGCCCGTTGAATGGCCCATAAGCACGACTTTTGAGCCCTTAGAACCTCTCTTGGTTCTCAAGTATTCCACCAACGCTCCAAGCTCTTCGCAGTCTCTTTTCAAGCTTCCTGTTCCAAATCCCAAGTAAGATGAACTGAATGTGGCTTGTACAAGCACCCAGCCAGGCAATTGACCCACAGCCTGAGCTAATTTGGGAACATATGGGACTGTAAGCAATCCATCGGTAAGTCCACCAATAAACACGAGAAAGTTGTCGGGATTGGCCGATTGGTCTCCAAACTCAATTGCCACGTGAGACTCGTCGTATTTGTGTATGACAGCCGAATGCATCGACATGGAAATGAAGAATTAGTGGGATCTGTTGAAAGTGTGGTAAAATCCCGATAACCTGATAGTTTTCGCCCTCTTATATGCAGGTAGCCAAAGATAAGAGTTCAAGAAGTCATCAAACCAACATCAAATACCTTAGATACCCAATGCTGGGTTCTCCAAGACCTTCACGTCGGCATCTGCAACGCCTCCAGTACTGTGATTAAGCCCCACCTCTGGAATTAACCTCGTACTGAGGTTGATAGAGTGCACAGTAGTGAACATGACAATGAAGTGAAGGAACACACAGTAAGCTAAGAATAGCATTCTTGTTGTTCTTGTAGCAAGAATTGATCTTGTTACGAAAATAAAAAGTCTTTCAAATGGAGAAAGTCTCGAATTGACACGCTCCTGTTCGCGTCTTCTAAACTCCTCAATTGGGTGCAACTTCGACTCGTAGCTGGCCCTGTATGGATTACTCTCCAAGTCGATGCTATTAGTTTTAGGAACAAGCAACTTTTTGTTGGTTCTCTGCAGACTGAATGGGTTACCGTTCGAGTCGTTGCTCTTCATTGCAGCCATGTACCTTGTTTTCTCATAGAGCTCCTCGTTGTCTGTTTGCAACAGCCTGTTCTTTCTCTTGAGCTCACTAACAAGGTTATACTGTGCACGGAGGTCATCCTCCAACTCTTTGTTCTTCTCTCTGAATCTATCTCTTTGTTTAGTGATAATAGGCAAGATCGAGGACTCGTCCACGTTGCTCAGAGGTCCTCCAATGCTGTTTCTGCCGTTAGGTCTAGTCATTCTCGTCATTCCAGACATCATACTGGCCGTATCGTTGAAAGTAGGACCAGACGCGTCTTGAACGTTGGCCAAATCGCTCTCCAACTTGGTATTCAACTCCTTGATGCGTTGGAGCTCCTTACTGGTGCCCTGTAATTGAGTTTGCAAAGAACTGATCTGTTCAGAGAAACTATCGTGTTGCGATCTGTATTCGGCGAGTTCACGGTTCAAGGCCTTGTTTCTTTCGATCAAAAGCGAGTCGATATTCTTGTCGCCTTCAACGTCGCCCTCACCAAACTCGATTTGACGCAATAACGTCAACTCGTGCTTCAATTCGTCATAGTCGCTTGTCTTCTCAAGGCGATCTTTCAAGTTTTTGATCTCCTGAGACATTTGCGAAAGTTCTCTATTCATAGTTTGTGTCTTTTGCGAGTGTTCATCGTCGGAAGTTTGCAATTTACTACGCAATTGGTTCATGTTAGCAATAAGGAGCGCATTATCGCCCTCTAACTCAGCCACACGCTTCGAAAACTCCTCTTGAAGGGCCTCCTTATCGATCTGAGTGTTGGAAATGCTCAATTCTCTACGCAAATCCTCGTTACGCTTCTCAAGCTCGAATACACGCTTCTTCCAGGTCTCTATGTCTCTGGTGACCATGTCTAGCTCGGCCATAACCGAAGCCGAGGACGATTCCGAGGATCCAAGCTGCTTATTTTGCGAATTGAGCTGCAATTCAGTCACTTCCTTCGAAGTTCTCAATTCCTCGATCGTAGATTTGTATCCAGCGATCTGGTTCTCGTGCTGCTTCTGAATGCTCTGCCAATTCGACTCCTTCTCGTCAATTAGCGCCTTAAACTCCTCCTCTTTGGCCTTCAACTTCAGACTTAGAAGTTCTGCCGATTTCTGCTCGTTTCTCAAGAGTCTTTGCTTCAAAATGTCATAATCGGCCTTCTTCAGTAAGTCCTCCTTCAACTTGGCAACTTCGCTCTTTAAAGCGGCCGCTTCGTTCAGCTGGATCACAGAATCCAACGACAACTCCAAGAGAGGCTTTGGGTCCGGTGCCTCGGCTATAAGTCTGTAGAAACCGAAGAAATAGTTCTCCACTTTCTTCTGCTTTGTAGTGAGCGAGTCGATCTCATTTTGGTACATTTTCAACAAGGTTTTCACTTCAGACAACTTCGTCTCGTCGTCAAGTTTCCTGAACTCCTTTGTCTTGGATGCCAACTCCTTTCTGCTGGCCAAAGACTGCTTCTGGCCGTCCTTCAACTCGATTCCCTGTTCATCGAGTTTTCTCTGTAGATTTGCCAAGTCAATTTCTGTCCAAACTTGCAACGCGTTTCCAAACACGGTGCCTTGCTTTCCGTTGGTCTGGACCTCGACAATTTCCTCAGACATGGTGGGTTTTGGGAGTATGGAGTTAGAGGTTCCTTGAGCATCTGTTGTCAATAGAGTGAGTGGGTTGTGTACAGGAGGGTGATTTGGCATTGAGCCATAGTGAAGATAAGTGGGGGACGAGTTTATTTTTGGAATTTTAAGAGGGGGGGAGATTTTTGGTTAGGGATTTTGAAAAAGATTGGATTTTGAGATTTTTCATTTTCGTAGTGGTGGTGGAGATTTTTGTCCCTGTAGCCTTATCTATGGGGATAACCTTAAATGTGGTCTAAGGGCATGGAAAAGGGTTGAGTTTTCAAGTGAGAAATTTCAAATTTCGATGAGAATTTTAATTGAGTGTTGTTGTTATTGTCCTTATTTCATATCGTCTCCTGATCATCAAAATCACCAAATTCATCAACCTATAGACTTATCTAAGATCCTCTGCATTTTCTGCAGGATGTGATTCCTATTGTCTCACATGGATCTATACTGATTTGGGAAATTAAAGATTTGGGGAATTTTTTGATGAGGTGATTATAACCGGGAATCCGTTCGTTTTGAGATTTTTAGAAATTACTTTATTTTTGCTTATTTTGGAATGAATATCTTGGGGTTCTGGAGGTTTCCGTGAAATTGACAGGTTTACACCCGTACACCACATTTGAACACGTCGTAGGATGTTCAGAAAATGGCCATTCTAAGTTTATATTGGGATTGGGGTTATTCTTTTGAGTACGTATGATTCATTTTATTACACCAATCGCTCATCAAACATGAGTATAAGCTTACTGGTGCATGGACATCATGATGAATATCAGGTCACGTGATTTACATGGTAATTGTTGGAGTAACCAACAAGTCTAAGAAAATCAATCATTTCAGAGAGTTTCATGGCAATAATCGATTCTGGGCTTTTTATTGAGTGGTAATTGCAAGAGAATTGAGGGTGAACTCAAGAAAACCACCCATTCAGTGCATCATTCCCCACTCACTTAGAACCTCACTCAGAAACACCAATAACACCAAGAACACCACCACATACCCACCTATATCCCCTCTACCATGCTCAAATTCACTCGAAGTCACTCGTATCACTCCCACCATCCCCTCTCCTATACTAAATCTCACCCTCTCACTTCATCTCTCCCTCCATCTCCATCTACACTTGAATACCCATAATATGCATTAATCCTAAAACACACGACTCAACCTAAATGAAAGTCTCGTATGCAACTGGAGCCAAAGTTTGTGGAAGGTTACCCTCAGTAGAAACAACCTTAGCCTCTCTTGGTTGAGCTGGTTGTCTCTTCAAAGAAACTTGCTCTCCCTTCTCCTTGGCCTCTCTCTTCAAAGCAGCGTTGGACTTGACTCTGTTCAAGAACTCTTGACGACAAGCAGAGTGCTTGACGTGCTCAACTCTCAAGTTGACCTTCTTCTCGATGTATCTGTTACCAACGACCTTGTTGATGATGACACCGACGGAAGACTTGGTGACGTTGAAGACAATACCAGTCTTACCGTGGTAGTACTTGTGTGGCATACCCTTTTGGATAGAACCGTTGGCCTTGATGTCGACAATGTCTCCAACCTTGTAGGTCTTCAAGTAGGTGCTCAAGGCGATGGCACCGTGCTTCTTGAAGTCACGTTGGAACATGTAACGAGTACCAGATCTGTAACCACGCCTAGATGAGTTAGTGACTGTCGAACATGGTGAAAAAGCGGTTAAAATTGTGAAAAAGCGGTCAAAATTGTTGGGGGTTTCGACGATTCTGTTTGTTAAGATGCAACAGCGTCATTTCCGCTATAAAAATTGGTGGTTCACATACGATTTACCCATTTTGTGTTAGTGATGAATAGAGTAGCAGAGGTGGATTTACTATTATCAGTGATGATAGAGTGCGAAAACTTTTCCTAGGGCTGGAGCCCTAGACATCGCCAAAGTGCGAGAGATGCGTCTACCCCATAGTTAACGAGCCATTCTTCATCCACTTCAATTCCATGAACTTCAGTCACTAAGAGGCCCCCTACTCCAATCTTCAGAACCAGCTATATTACATTATAAATCGTGTTGGAAAATTAAAACCAAATGCTATTAGAGAAACAAAATTTATACAAGTTTTAACCCATTTACTCTTCGTCCTCCTCGGCACCCTCAGACTTACCTTGGTTTCTTCTCTTAACTCTACCGGCTCTGCCACCACCGTATGGGGACTTTGGAGCAAAGTCAATGTGCTTTTGGGAGTCCAATCTAACCATGAAAGATGGGATGTTGACGATTTGCTTACCAACAGCAATGTGTCTTTGGGTGATCAAGACTCTGGCGTGGTGGATAGATCTGGCCAAACCCAACTTGAAGACTTGGGTTTGCAATCTTCTCTCCAAGAAATCCTCGATTCTCAAAGCCAAGACGTAATCCAACTTCATCTTGTCCTCTGGCAAGACACCGATTCTCACCAATCTTCTGATCAAAGCGTTACCCTCGAACAATCTCTTCTCATCCTTGTCATCTCTGGTCAAAAGGTCACGAGCAGCTCTTCTGATCTTGGACAATTGGAAACCAATTCTGTAGATCTCTCTCTTGTTCTTCAAACCGAATTCACCGGCCAACTTCAACTCAGCGTCCAAACGAGCAGACTCGTATGGTTGCTTTGGGACGGAGTAAGTCTTAGAGTAAGTTCTTGGAGCACCTGTTTGTTAGCATTTGGTCCGGAAATGGACAACCGGGGTTTGGGCCTACGAACAATCAAAGCGCAGGAAGCATATCCTCGAGAAAAGACGCCGTCTTGACTCGTGGTGGTCACAAGGACCAGCTCCATCGTCTGCAATGGTCGTAACTGAAGTGTCGGGGTTCAGTCACTCATTCTCGAGAGAATGTAAAGTTTGAAAGTTTGAGGGCCCGAATCCTCATAGGCACGAAGCCTATTGTTGTTTTGAGAGAAATAGTTTTGAAAACATACGAGGCATGTTTGACTATAAGATATGATAGGGAAAAAAGAAGTGGAAAAGAGGACAGGATTCTTGGTCCTTATATAGTTTTTTTCGCGCGAACCGAAAATTTTGCACGGTGTGTATACAGCGCAAGGAAACTGGAGGTTATGTTCAGGATGAGGTTGAAGGTGATGGTCCTCATCCCATCGGTCACGTGGTTTAGAGACGTGTTTTGGGTGGGTGGTGAAAAAGGAGAAAAGTTCGAAAAAAATTAAATTTAAAGGGAAGATTTGGATTTTCCAAGTCAGATATACTACTAATATCAAATCAAACTTTTCTTTTTCTCGTTGTGAATGTAAAATCAATGGACCCTTTTTCTTTAAGTATGAGAGCCCATCTTAACTATGAGTGCGCCTTAACTATGAGTGCACCTTAACTATGAGCGCTCATCTTAACTAGATAGCACTCTCACATCTGCAGTATACACTAACTAGTACCCCCATCTCCACCTATTCTTACCCCAAAAAGGTGATCTCAGAATGAAGTTCGTCGCTTTGATCTCTGGAGGTAAAGACTCCTTCTTCAATATCTTGCACTGCATGAAAAATGGCCACGAACTCGTCGCTTTGGCCAACTTACATCCGGCTGATAAGAAGAAGGACGAAATCGACTCGTTTATGTTCCAAACCGTCGGTCATAGCATGATCGATTATTATCAGGAATGTGTAGATGTTCCTCTTTACAAAAGAGCCATTTCTGGTGGCTCTACGAACGTTGCATTGGAGTATGTTCCCACTGAGAACGATGAGATTGAAGATCTCTATGAGCTCTTGAAAGAGGTCAAGAAATGTCACCCAGACGTCGAAGGTGTGAGTTGTGGAGCGATCTTATCACACTACCAACGTACAAGAGTCGAAAACGTGTGTGATCGTTTGGGATTGACCTCTCTAGCATACCTTTGGCAGAGAAACCAGGCACAGTTAATGCTGGACATGTGTGCGCTGGGATTGGACGCCAGATTGGTGAAAGTGGCCGCTATTGGGCTCACAGAGAAACATTTGGGTAAGCTGATCTCGGAAATGTATCCGATTCTCACGAAATTGAACCAAATGTATGACGTTCATGTATGTGGAGAAGGTGGAGAGTTTGAGACGTTGGTTTTCGATGCTCCATTCTTTAAGAAGCGTATCAATGTCATTTCGCTGGAGATCGTGGCCCATTCGTCCGATGTCTCTTACATTAGCTCATTGGAAGTTGAAGTTGTTGACAAAAATGAGCCTACTGGTGAAGATATCACTGCTCCACCTATGTTAGAGGAGGAGTTTGAGGAGGTTCTTGCGTCACAACCTCAAGAAATTGCTCAAAATGAGTCTCTGACTGAAATTTCAAAAACTTCCTTTACTGTTCATCCAAGAGTGTTCTCGCTTCCTACAAGAATTTACATCAGTAACGTTGTCTCTACTCATTCTACTGTGGAGGAGCAGACCAAGGACATTTTGGCTCAAATCGGACAATTTTTAACCTCTCACGGAGCCTCAGTGTCTGACATTCAGCATATGACCGTTTTGGTTCTGGATATGTCCCATTTCGCTCGCATCAATGCCGTTTACGGAAAGTATTTCGAGAACATCTACTTACCTCCATCTCGTGTCTGTGTGGAGACATGTTTGCCTTCTCCACACTTGATCCAGATGTCGTGTGTTGTTCTCAAGCCAAAATTCCAGAAAATGGGTATTCACATTCGGTCCAGATCTTACTGGGCCCCACAAAACATCGGTCCTTACTCACAAGCCATTGTTGAGTCTAGGGCCTCATTTAAGACTGCCACATTATCGGGCCAAATTCCCCTTGTGCCTGCCTCGATGGATCTTGATCCAAAGGCTACTCCTGTCGATAATGCAGTGCTTTCTCTTCAACATTTATACAGAGTCAAGTCGTTGATTGGTGTACGCCAAATCGCTAACTGTGTGTGCTACTTGGATGAGAAGACCTCACCAGAAATCGCGTCTAACGTGTGGAAGAGCTACGTAGATGAAGTCGAACATGGCCAGGATTTCTTCAATAGGCTTCTTATCGTGAGAGTGACCGGTTTGCCTCGTGGTGCACCAATTGAGTGGGGTGGTCTTGCTCATGAGAAGGTGATCGACATGTATGAAGACGAAGAGGAAAGTGAGCCAGGATTTGCACTTCAAAACACAATTCCAGCTTCTATGAAGGTTACAGTTGTTCCTGTTGGCGATGGACAAGTGATCAAGTTGGTCGGAAATAACATTTCCGATGCCATTGAGTTCCTTAGAAACCCAGCCATCGGCAGTTCTTATGTGTGCTTCATGTCTAACCTTGACAATATCCATAAGTTGTCTAATTTGGGCCTTTCCGCTGAATGGGTCCCAGTTTCGGGTGTTTGGGATAGTGACGCTGAAGAGTATGCCTACGGTATGTTCTGGATCAGTTAGGTGGGGGCAAGTTGGGTTGATTGGGTGAGTTGGGACAAGTTTGGTTGAGTTAGGTTGAGTTAGGTTGAGTTGGGTTGAGTTGGGTTGAGTTGTAGTAGCTACAGGGTCTATCAAGTAGTCAGACATAAGCACCAAGACATTGCACTAAGACATAGCACGAAGACATTCGCACTAAGTATGCGCATTAAGTACTGTAGTCAGAATACGCACCAAATATTCAATATGCGCACTGTATGCTCAGTATGCTCAGTATGCTCACTCAGTACTGTGCTCAGTATACGTCTTAAGTACTGTGCTCAGTATACGCACTAAGGCTACTCAGTGTATACGCATATAGTCAGAAAAAGGTCCACAAAAAACGTCAAAACAAGGCAAAAAAAAATATAAATGGAGATCTAGATCAATTACTTATCACTATAGTTCTATTTTATTTCTTTTTTTTCCCTTTTTTTTAAACTTCCTCCCAATTCAGCATCTCCTCTTGTGCCTCCATCTCTGCCATCGCACTGTGTGCATAGAAATTCACACCTCTTCATTTTCATACACCTTCTCCACCACTCCAGCGCCATGCTTCGGCTAATACCAGAAATCTCGAGCCTACGAAGTGTCGCGTCGAGACGCGTCGCCTCAAGAAACATTTACGTGATGTCCCACGAGAAACGGAGACGGAATCAGAAGCCTAAGGCAAAAGATCACCTTGAGAAATGGGCCCAAGAAGACGACGACAGAATCGCCAGAAAAGAAAACGAAGAGTTGTCAAGACGTTTGAAGGAACTTAAAGATCTTACAAGAAGCGTCTCGAGGTATGTCAAGCAAAGAGAGGCTCAAGAACTCGAACACCAGAAGATTAAAGAGATCCCATTACCTTCAGACATAAAGAGGCTAGAGAGTCAGGCAAAACATGCTGAATTGGGTCCAGGCTCCGAAGTCGGTGAATTTAATCCAAGCAAAAACTCCTTGTCTACATCCTCGGCTGATTTACCCTCTTCTATCCAAGAAAGGTTGGGTATGGCTGTGAAGTACTTGGTGTCTAAAGAGAACCAGAACTGGTCACTTGTTTTGCACCAACTTAAAGAGGAAGGAGGCTTCAAGGGACTCCCACAAAGAGACATCAGAAAACTTGTCTATGCCATTCCAAAGAGACAATTAAAGGAGGTGTACCCTCAGATCGAAGAGCTCTTGGCTGAGGCCGATATCCAGAAGTCTCCAAAGATCGTTACGGCCTATTTGCGCAGTTTGATCGCTGGAAGCAACGTCAGTGATGAAGATCTCGAAAAAGCCAACCAATGTGTTGCTGCTTTGAGAAATGACAGCAAAAAGGGTAAGCTCTCGAGAGACAGCTACGAGGTGCTTGTGGAGTTGTATGGAAAACGGTCCGATATGGATAAAATGAACGATACAATCAAGGAAATGAAAAAATTCGGCCTTGAGCCTTCTGCCACCGTCTACTCCAACGTCCTTACCACTTGTGTCTATAAGAAGAGAGACCATAAACAAGCAGTGCAATTATTTGATCTGATGAAGTTTTTAGCCGGTTCTATGGCTCCGTCAACAAGAGAGTACCAAGACATTATCGTCTCCTACGTCAACAATGACGATATCGAGAAGGCTTTGGACTTGTATCAAGAAATGCTCACTAATCGTATTGAATTGAACCAGAGCATCTTGGTGGCTTTGGCCAGAGGATGCATGTCTCGTGAGCAGCTCAGATTTAAGGCCTGGGACTTCATTTTCGAGATTTACAACTCTCGTTGGGAACCAACTGTGCCTACTCTTGAGTATATGCTTTATTTGGCATCTAAAGATGGTGATTTGTCGTTGGCAAGAGCATTTTACCAGCAATTGAACCTCTCCGATGCAACCTCGCCAAGATCTTTCTCTTTCCTTCTACTTGCATATGCCAGAAGCAAAATCTCTCGTCCGACCAACGAGTACCAGCCACCAGCCATCACTGCTCATGATGCTGGACGTAATTTCCGCCGGAATATCTTGGATATGGTCGATTTCACTCCAAAAATGGATAATCCGCAACAAGCCATCCCATTCCTTCCAAAAGTTGTCCTTTCAACCGAAGCCGAAGTGTTGGCTGAGTCAAGTGCTATTATGGCCCATGCGCTCTTGTTGCATCCTAATTATGTCAATACTGAGAGTGTTACCACTTTCATGAACATTGCAGCCAATATGGGAACTCTTGACGACTTTATTGAGCGTCTTAATGAGTTCACTTTCTTGGATAAGTCTGGAGTCAAGGAGACTGAGGTTGTCATTGAGCCAGAGATCTTAGAGTCTTTTGACCAGAGTCTTATTGAGAAACAGGCTTCTGCAACCAAATCTCCAATTTTGGCAAAAGTCTTGGAGAACAGAAACCAAAACATGAAGGTCCCAAGAAATACCATCATTTACTTAATTGCATTGAAAGCAGCAGCTAAGCATAAGAACTACTCGTTTGCTCAGACCATCTGGACTGAAAGAGGAACTTATAGAAAATCTGCACAATTCAAGAGCTTATCCAGAGAAGAAAAGGATAAGCTTGATTTCAGTTTTGCTAGTGGCATGGTCAACTGTCTCACTGAATTGAAGCTCTTGGACGACGCCTTGGCTATCTTGGTGAGTACTGAGTACCAATTCAAGTGGACCTGGAAGGAGTTAGGTCTTTTGTACAAAGCATCTGTGAGCATTGGCCACGATAGCATCACAAGAACCATCAGAGGTATTGTCAAGAGAGCACAAGTTACTCATGAGGGTAAGATCAGAAGAAAGGACTACAAGCGTTATGTGATGGAGAGAGGTTACTAGAGCATTTTCACAATCTGTAAATAGTGTATCATAGATAAGTAAATAGACACGAGTTATTGAGATAGCTCGATAGACAATCAAATAGTCACCAATTAATCATCATTTTATTCTCGTCACCACCTCAATCATTAATTCAATTAGCCTCATCATCACTTCAATCTAGTCACCACTTTATTCATTAATTCATTTTGGTTATTTACAAGAGTATTACTTATTTACATGTGATGAAGCTGACAATACCTTCCTTGGCAATGATCTTCTTGATCTCTTTACCGCCAATAATCAGCTCCACATCGGTGTTTGCAAAGACAAAGTCTTTAATGTCTGCCTCGCTTGAAGTAGCCAAAGACTTTTCGGCCTTGAGCGAAGCTCTAACTTTTCCGTTCACGATAATGTTGAACTTGATTTGAGACGAGGCAATTGGCTCACACAATGGGAAAGATTCAAGGAAAATCGATTTCCATGGCTTAGAACCGGCCATTGCAAGACCCTCCCAACACTCCTCAGCAACTGATGGAGTCACTGGAGCCATCAAAATCAAAAGCTTCTTGTATGAGTCCATGAGAAGTTCAGGATGGATATTTCCCTCCTTGACCACTCTTTGGAGAGTGTTGGTCATCTTCATGTAATCAGAGATGATTGTGTTGAAAGACAAGTCAACCTCAATGGACTTATGGATCTTGTTGGTGTAATTCAGGATCTCATTGTAGAGGTTAACCTCCTTGTCATTCAAGCTAAGTTTGTCATAGACAACACTGTTCAAAGTGATGTTTTTGACTTCAGTACCTGATTTGGATGGAGTGTACTCAGAGCTGTGGATTCTGACCACATCATCCTTCAAACTGAGGACCTTCTTGAGCCACTTCTCTACACCTTGAATATGTTCTTCGTTCCAATTTAAGACATCGGAAACAGGAGCAGAAAACAAGATTTGTGCTCTCACAGCATCAGCACCATACTTAGAAATGCATGTCACTGGATCAACACCATTGTATTTAGACTTGGACATCTTCTCAAAGCTCACATTTGGCACAGCACCAGTAGCTTTGACAATAGGACCACTAGGGGAAGCTTCCACCTCATCTGGCTTCAAGAATCTACCATTTTCTGGATCAGTGAATGTCTTACCATGAACCATGCCTTGAGTAACCAATCTCTTAATAGGTTCATTGTTGACTTCCTTGCCGTCCCACAAGTTACAGTCACCCAAGAACTTAGCCACAAATCTCGTGTAAAGCAAATGCAAAATGGCATGCTCAACACCTCCAAGGTACAAATCAACAGGCATATGCTTTGTAGCCTTCTCATAGTCGAAGATCTGGTGCTCATTCTTAGGGTCAGTGTAACGGAAGAAGTACCAAGAAGAGTCGATGAATGTGTCCATAGTATCGGTATCTCTCTTAGCCTTGCCTCCACAGGATGGACAGGAAGTGTTTACGAACTCATCAATCTTAGTAAGTGGGTTACCCTTTCCGAAACTCTCACCTTCGATCTTAGGCAAGAGAACAGGCAAATCTTCATCAGGAACGGCAACAGGACCACAAGAATCACAGTGAATGATTGGAATTGGTGCTCCCCAGTATCGTTGACGACTAATGAGCCAATCTCTGATCTTGAATTGGGTGGTTTTTCCACCAGCACCCACCTGTTCCAAAGAAGAGGTGATTTTCTCCTGTGCTTCCTTTACTGTCAAGCCAGAATAGACACCCAATGACTCAGCACCATCAGAAAGAACTGCAGAATCGTATAAACGGCCTTCCTTCTCGGCATAGACACCAGTTTCGGCCTTAGCTTGGTCAATATCAACATGACCAACAGTTGGACGGGTTGGAACACCAGGATTGTGAAGTTGCCAAAACTCAAAGTCACGTTGATCGTGTGCTGGACAGCCCATCACGGCACCATGGCCGTAAGTTCCAAGGACATAAGGTGCTACGTAAACAGGAACATTGTACAGCTCCTTTTCTCCGCCATTAACGTCGATAGGAATAGATGCACGAATGTTTGGAAGCAAGTATCCGTCTTTGGTGGTTGGGTCATCGTTCTCAGCAGCTTTCTCAATGAAAGCAGCCAATTCAGAGTCGTTCTTAGCGGCCTCTTCAACAAGTGGATGGTTGATAGCAAGAGCCAAGAATTGAAGACTGAAAAGCGTGTCAGGACGCGTTGTGAAGACATCAATTTCCGAATTGGAGTTAGTTTGAAACTTAACGTGTGCTCCGTGACTCGTTCCGATCCAATTCTTCTGCATAGCCTTCACCTTATCAGGCCAACCGTCCAACTTGTTCAAATCCTCTTGTAATTCTTCTGCATACTTGGTAATTCCAATGAACCACTGCTCAAGCTTCTTCTTTTCAACAATAGCTCCAGATCTCCATGATCTGCCCTCAGCATCAACTTGTTCATTGGCCAAAACAGTCTGGTCAACTGGATCCCAATTGATCTCGGCTGCTTTACGGTAAGCGAGTCCCTTTTCGAACATAAGACTGAAAATTTTCTGTGTCCACTTATAGTACTCAGGAGAAGATGTGTTGACCTCTCTTTCCCAGTCAAAATCGGTCAACATGACTTGCATCTGTTCTTTCATCTTAGCGACGTTCATTTCGGTCCACACAGCTGGATTGATGCCTCTTTCGACGGCGGCGTTTTCTGCTGGAAGTCCAAAAGCGTCCCAGCCCATCGGGTGGATCACTTGGTAGCCTTGCATCCGCTTAAATCGAGTCATTACATCACTGATGGTGTAGACTCTTTGATGGCCCAAATGGAGGGTTCCTGATGGGTAAGGAAACATTGTAAGCATGTAGAATGGCTCTGAGTCGGGGCTAGCCTTATCCTTGGCCGGATTTATCGACCCTTCAGGCGAAACTTCTTTCCATTTCTGGGCCCATTTCTTGTCCAACTGGTTGAGCTTGAGTTGGGTCAACAAGGTGGCAGAGGTGGCCAAAAATCGAGAATGGCTCAACCTCGAGTGTCCTCTTTGGAGCATTCCAGTGAAAACGCTTGAAAAAAGGGATTGGACCAAGGTTCTGGTTACCTATTGGAGCCCACTAGTAGTTGATATTCCACGCTTATAGGTGGTGCAGGATACGTCTATATGATTTGCATCCAAACTACGAAAACACCTACAAATGACCAAAGGTGCTAATGTCAATTTACACTAATATACATATTTTACAGGATTTATGATGTCTTTGTTCTTCTGTTCGCCAATGGCTTCAATGACGTGAACAAAAGATCGCATAGGCCCGAAAAGCCAAGATGGTCTAGACTGTTGAGAAGACTCACTTTGATGTCGTAGTAAGTCATTGGAAGCCAGGTGTTTTCGGTGTCTTGATGCAACTGCAACACCGTCTCTTCCGAAAGAGGGCCTGGATGTCTTGTGGTGATGTTTTCTGTTTGGTCTTCAAGCTTCCATACTAGCTCTGCGCATATATACAGAAGACTTGGGTTCTGGACAAGACCACCGACCGTTTTTAGCTGGATGAGGTCGGAATAACTGAAAAAGTTAAGTGCTCCGACTTTTTGAAGAAACTCTTCGTCTAAAAACATGCCTTGGTTGAACGTGTTGGGTTCTTTCTTGAGTGCCATATCTCTCCATATGAAGTTGATGGAGTCCATAATATATGAGCTTCTCAATGCAATTGAGGACTCTGCCTCGTCTGGGAACTTGACTGTTTTGATAAATGCAATGTATCCGAGTATCTCAGATAAGATTAGTGGGTTAGTAGACACTATGAGCTGGTATGCCAATGTAGGAGGTATCAATATCAGGCTGTATCCATGCCAATTTTCGGTATTGTCCAAATTGATGCCTTTAATAGCAGACAAAATGAGCAAAAATTGGAGTTTTGAGCTGAGTTTCATTTGACTCCAATTCCCATCTGCCAATGTGAATACTTGTGGAAGAATATCCAGAATGCAATCCAAAAACACCGAATATGATGGAGTTCCATCGTATAAGGCATGCCATTTGCGTATTAAGAATGCAATTTCACCAAAAAACAAGTCAAGCACTTGATCTTGGCTCTTAGACGTGTTTGACTTATATGAACTCGTCAAATACTCAAACAAGTTGGCAAATGCAGAAACAACTGAACTTCTTTCGAGAGGCATAGTCCTAAGAAGCTGAATGTTCTTCGTTACTTCACTAGAATCAATTTCTTGGCCCAAAAATTGCACTATTGGCTCCTGCAACCCTCTCAAGCCCTGGTAAAGCGCCATATCTAGAAGTTGACGGAAAACAAGAATTGAGCGATGTTCTCCAGAGCTAAGAATATGGTGTGTCATTGCATACTGTAGCTTCTTGACAAGATGAGTGCTCTTAGGAGCCACAATAAGCTGAAGAGCCAAATACAAGCACAAGTAGCGATTGTTCCCCGCAGACGTCAAACTGAACACTGAGCTTGGATTTGTGAGTTTTATAGACTCAATTTTGGAGATAAGTGAATTGACTGAGTCAATGGAGACGATCAGAACTGCGTCAGAATCACCAGAACCAATGGCACCAAACTCAAACGGTTTTCCTCCCAATTTCCGTTTTTTCGATAATTGAAAGTCCATCGAGTCAAAGAGCTTCCGCAATTGTAAATCCACTCGTTCTACTTCATCCAGAATTGAACTCTCAAGCGCTGAATATCGAGACCTGAGATCACGACAAAGTTCTGGATTTGGATACCCAATTACCCTTGAAACGTCATTTCTAGATATCGGTAGACTTTCAACACGAGCTGCTAACCCATGGGTATGGTTTGTGATCTTGAAATATGCAATGAGTGCCCTTAATGAAGGGTCTAATGGAAACTGGTTTGCTAAGTCAACTGTCAATTGAACCTCCCACTGCCTGAGTGGAGATCTTGATCCGTTTCCGATCTTTTCTGACCCATTTATGGCAGAAACTATGAGTGTAACTATGTATGGTCTCAGGAACTCATAAGATAGAAGTCCAAAGAGCATAGGAAGAAATCTTCTCAATACTGAATATATGGAAGATCCAAAATATGGAAGTGAACACACTAGCCACTCTAATAAGCTCAGTTGGCATGCCAAAGAGAGTCTCTTCAGCTTATGCTGTTTTCCATTCTTATAGTATATCTCAGGCATACCAATGGCACTCAAGACGCGTCCCACGAGTTTTGAAGGGAGCAAGTAGTCCCCCTTTGGGATCAAACATTCCGAAATGAGCGTTTTCTTCTGTCCAGACACGAGATTCAGGTCAAAGATCAAGTCTAAGACCATGTCGAATTCTGAAGGTAGTAGACCATCTGTAGAGACGAGTTTTGCGATCTGGCGAAGAGCCAGCGTCCCCTCCGATCCACCAGCACTTAATCGGTCCAAAATGCCCGGCACAAGGTCCGGGGACCGCATTGAATAGTTGGGATGGTGATGTTATGATGGGAAGAGTGTATGGAGGTATGTAAACAGAGGTGTAGTCACGTGGGGTGAGAGATGGTAGATGAAAAGAGGGAAAAGAGGCTGATCTAAGATTAATTTAATCTTCGATGACTTTAAATATACTCTTCTGATTATTGAAATTTTCTTTTCGCTCTCATTTTCTCTCCTTATGGTCAACTTCATTGGGGTTCATGGTTATGGACCATTTATAGTAGATGCGCATATTAAGCAGATCTATACATAAAGTGATAGATAGAGGTACAGTAAAATTATATAAATTTCATCAAATATGAAAATTTAAAAATCAAGAAACGACATTCATAAATCTATAATGCCACTCATACATTTCAAACTTATTAATTTTAGTCATTTTCACCATCTACACCTCTCTTTACTTTATGCTCAGTATCTGCTCTATCTTAGGCTGTATATATACTCTCCACCTCATGCTATGTATGTCTCACTCAGTACAGTCAATGCCTCACTAAGTATACTCAATACCTCACTATATACTCAATACCTCACTATATAGTTGATACCTCACTGTATAGTCAATACACCTATATCTTATACATCTCCCATTTCTCTAGATTTATCTCATACTCTATAGAATCTGTTCAACTTAAACTCTATACATATTCTACTTCATTCTCTACACATCCACTATCTCATGCTATGGATATACTCACTGTATACTCTCACTAAGTATACTCTCACTAAGTAGACTCTCACTATGTAGACTCTCACTAAGTAGACTCTCACTAAGTATACTCTCACTGAATAGTCTAACTGTGTATACTCACTCGATACACTATACCTAATACACCTCCGGCTTCTCTAAATCTACCTTCTTCTTTAAAATACTCTTCAACTCATCCTCTATACATCATCTACCTCATGCTCTTTATATAAAATCTACCTCATGCTGTGTATGTTCTCACTAAGTATACTCTCACTGTATACTCTCAGTATGTATACTCTCAGTATGTATACTCTCAGTATGTATACCCAATAAACTATACCTTATATAACTCTGGCTTCTCTAAATCTACCTCACACTCTACATTCTCCACTTAATGCTCTACATTCTCTATCCATTCTCTTCACTCTCTCCCATGCTGTGTATATCAACACTCATACCTTATATACCTCCGGCTTCTCTATACCAACGAACTCCACGATCAAAACTAACAACACACAATCCTTCATTGGAGTCTCCACCAGCACCACCACGAACACCTCTCTTTATGAATGAAACGCCACTGCATATGCTTGTATCGGTATCTTCATCATGAGTTGTATCTTCCAAGTCAGTGACGTTAATCGTCAAAGTGGCCTCTCTTTCTCTCAGTTCGATGTTCCACACTCTCACACACTTGTCGAACCCGCAACTTGCCAAAAGACTACCATCCTCATTGAAACTGAGGCCCATGATCCAACCCTCATGTGCGAAACCTCCAATGGTGGTCTTGGCTGAGTGGGTCAGTGTAGTGAGTGATCCCACGTTCTCTCCATAGGTAACATCGTACAATGTGATGGATCCAGCCGATTGGTTATCTCTAGCAACCACAAGGAGTGTTCCACCAGGCGAAAATTCTATAACTCTAGGCACCGATGACGATCCTTGGCCTGCTTGTGTTTGCAAGTCAGTCAGGTGGAAAGTGAACAATTGCTTTTGCTTTTTCAAGTCGAAAATGACCACATCGCCCGATGCGTAGCCCACAGCACCAAGCGCTTCCAGTGTGGCTGAAACAGATAGAGAATTTGGGAAAGATGTGAGGTTGCTGGGACGCAAAGAGGCAATTGACTCGCCCACTTCGATGGTGATCTTACCTTCCACATCTGCCACGCTTAAGGCATGAATTGCAGTGGATCCGTTGGTTTTAGTGACAACAAAGAAGTCCTGGATGGACTCTGGATCTTTGTAAAAGCCAGGACACCATGTGTTGGCGGCAAAGGTGTTCTTGGTGTCGACTAGCGTGAATGTATCGAGATCATCATTAGTGTAGTAGAACAACTTGTTAGAGCCATCAAAACAGCCAAATGCCAAAAGAACAACCTTTGTAGTGGAGCTGGCTGGAACACTTTCGTAAACAGCCACATGGTGAATACCAATTTCATTGATTAATTTGTGAACAACGAACTCCAGAGGTTGATGCACTTCATCCTTCTTGTTATCCCAAAATGCAGCGTATCCATCAGAGGAAACGGTAATTGTGTACTTGTTGGTCATTGCCACGGCCGAGATATCCAGCTTATGGGCCTGAGAGGCCGTCACTGTGGATATGTATTGCTTTCCCATGGAGTAATGTGGAGGTGGGAGATTATAGTAGTGCGCACCTTTGATACTGGAGGCATGCAGTGGGGCACTTGATGTGGAGAGGGGGAGGATGGAGACAGGGAAACTTGGGTTCAAGACAACTTTGAGTTTTTTCTTGAGTAGATTGAATTGTTCAAAAGCTGTTGAAAATCACATTTTTCTTTTTCTTTCGTCTCCTTTTTGGTCTTTTTTTTTTGTTGTTCGCTTTCTCCTCTTGCTACCTCTCTTAAGTATGCGCCTCGCACCTTGAGCTCTACTTGTACTCTACCAACCACAAACCCCACTTATGTTCAAAAAACTCTTTCACCCGACTTCGGTATCTTCTACTTCTTTAGGTTATCTGTGTACTAGTTCCTCTGAATCTGGCGAGTCTGAAATAATAACCGCTGCTGATATCCCAACCATGGATGAGAGCAGACTCTTCTTCCATAAACCAGTAAATGAGGAGGAATTATCAAAGAAAGATCAACTTAAAAAGAGTAAACTGCTTGATGGAGAAAATCCTAAGCCAATTAAGAAATCAAGAAGTTTCTCATTCAGATTTAGACCTCATAGCTCTTCTGTGTTCAAAGTACCCAGAAGCAAATCGGTGCATTTTGCTGAAGACGTAGAGATACTTAACAAAGCAGAACAAAACCCAGATCCAGAGGTAAACTTGACTCTTACTCAGAGAAAAGAGCCTCAAGCCGATGCAGAGGTAGATAGGTCGACGTCTTCAATTTATACCGATGATTCCTCTGAGTCCCTTACCAGTTTGAACACCATGAAGCGAGTAGGCGAAAGCTTAGGAGGAATCTTCAATGTTCAAACCGAAACAGATTTTGAGGAAGAGCCACAACATGAAGTTTCTGAAGAATTTGAGGATGAAGTTTCGACAATTGACCAGTATTCATCTTCCTCAATTCAAGAGTCGAATGAATCAATTAGTCTTGAAGAAGTGCTTCGACTGATTTACGAAGATTTATGTCAAGTTCTTGATTTTGAACACCAAGATGAACCTCCAAAGAATTGTGAACAGCTTCAAACGGATATTCGGATCTTAATTGAAGATATTGGCAATAACCTCGGATGCACCACAAAACAACTCTTGAGTTTGAGAAGGGAGTTGTTGACAACTAACACCGAACAGGAAAAACTAAAAAATGAACTCCATTCTCTCGAAAACCAATTAAAGGACCTGGAAACACACCGGGAAAAGTTGAGGGATGAACTCAAACAGGCAAGAAAAGCCGACCAGGTCGAACGACATCAATTGGAGGTGGAGTTGACAGAGGCACATGGAGAAATCGACACAGCCATCCGTTGTTTTGAAGAAAACATGTCCAAATGCAATATCCTAATGGAGGAGAAATCACAAGAAGTCACTTTGTTGAAGGAATACAATGATGAGCTCAGAAAGGGTATCATTATGGCCGCAAAGGAGGCAGAGGATAAACAAAAAAACCAAGAAGAGCTCATTGAAAATCTTCAAAAGCAGGTTATTGAGTTGAAGCTGGTTGATGTGAATGAATACATGAAGACTGAAAATGAGAAGTTGAGAGTCTCCGTTTCCGAGATGAACGAAGCCTTAGCTGGTAAGGAGATACTTATTGAAGAATCCAAAGCCAAACTTCTGGAAAAAAACAGCCATATCAAGGGACTTCAATTAGAGTTGAAGAAATCGCTTGAATGCATCAACAATTTGCAAATGTCCATTGATCAGAAGGAGGCATCTCATATCAAGCAATGCACCGAGCTTCAACTTGACAAAGAAAAAGAAAAGCAGGATTTGAAGGATCAAAATGAACAACTTTCAGCTCAAAATTCCGAACTCAACGCTTTAGTCGAGAAAACCAAATCAGAGCTCGAAAAAGTCCAAATTGCAAACTCAAGATTGCAAGCAGATCTCAAAGCAGCCCTGGAAAGAGACAAAAACTTCGTCCAACAATTCCCAGTCTTGATCCTGTCAAACAAGTTTGCCATCAAAACCTTAAACACCTTCCTCAAAACTATATTCCAAATCTTGACCCCGGTGTTCCACCACGAATCAACCCGACAGTTCAGCCAAGTTTACTACGAGTATTCCCAAGTCAGCATCCTTGATATCCAGCACCATAGCATGGTCACAGAGCTATGCACGTTTATTATTGCCACTGTTTGTGATCTTACCAAAGAGCATCTCAAGCTAGAGAAGCAATTAGAAGCAGAAATACGTGAACGTATCGAGTACCAAAAAGAGGTGCTCAAAATGTTCTCCAAAGTGGCGAAAATGTTTACTGATCAGAACAAACATACTAATCCAGAGGAAGAGGCGCTTCTTAAAGTGAAATCTGCCTAAAAAAAGGCAGATATCACACCCAAATGAGCCTGAAAACTGGTGGGAATCGCTCTCCTTTTATAGTCGAGTGGGTGCAAGTGGCTGCAAAAATACGCACACACAGTGGCGACTATAAATACCGCGTGTATCCCACTTTTCCCAATAATTATCTACTACTCTTTCTTCTTAAGTATTTATCATATATTTTTCTAATTTTCTTTTTAAAATGTTAAACTCTTCCAATTCTTGGTTATGGTGGATTCTAGGGGGAACTCGACACCAACAGAATCCTCCAATTGATCAAGAAGTCAAGCCTCATTTAGGGAGAAGGGAGAGAATTCGATTATTTTTGTCGTCACGTAGAAAGAAAATTTGCCAATGCCCAGAAGAGGCCACTGAACAAGAAATTGAGCCGCTTTTCAATGAAATAATTGAGGTTGAGGTGCCTGAGGAGTTTCAGCGGGTAAACCCAAGCGAAGCCAGCGAATCGCCAGATCTCGAGGAAACAGATCCCTCGCCAAATGAGCAAACAGAAAGCTACACGTTGCTCAGAAGGCTAAGATTGGCCTGGTCAAGGCTGACACGGTTAAGTGGTAGGAAAGAGAAACCTGGTCTCAAGGCTCCTGAGGTGCCAGACGCGAATACTGAGCAGGCCAGCCAAACCCCGGCAAATGACGTCGCATTGGCAAACCCAAACAGCATGCCCGTCTCACTAGCGTTCTTACAGGAAATAGGCCCCGCTGCAAGTACTACCGAATTAAGCGTGGTTAGTGGAGTGAAAGCATTGTGACCCGCATATACTGATGTAGGAATACAATTGCAACCAAGCTAAATGTCGTGCAGGTTGGAAAGTGAGATCTGAAAGAGCAAATGGAAACCCGTGCATCTCCTCTCATCCATCAGTTACGTCTGTTCATCAACAGAAGAATCAGATTGTGGTTTGGACTTGACTGTTCAGGATGACTAGTGACAAACAAGTTGAGGCTTCTGGATTCGCCTCCAGAATTGAAGATCTCAGCATATTCAAGAGCTACTTGCATGAGGGCAAGCCTACTTTGACAGTCTCGCAAAGAGGTCAATTAGTTTCTGCAACATCCAATGTTGTAATTACTTCCATCATCAACACAAAACAGAATTACTTCAAGATCTTGAACTCTCCTGAGTCAGGTCCATTTGAGGTCCGCTCCTTTGCTTTCAACCATTCTGAGAAGCTACTTGCTATCATTGGAGAAAGAGACATCACAATTGTCGACACGCTAACATTGCCACACTTTGATGAGAAGTCTGCGTTCTGGGATGCGTTTACTTTCCAAATTGGGCCTTTAAAGGATACAATCAAAGAGGTTCAATGGCACCCAGCAAGTCCACTGGACTCAGAACTCGTGGTTTTGACTGACAAAGAGATCTTGCTCTACGATGTTGTGGTTTCATTTCATGAGCCAGTTTTGAAACTAGCACTCCAAGATTACAAAGAACTTAAAGGATCCACTGTTGAATCTATTGCATTTGGTTCAGAATCCAATTTCTCCGGATCGATCACTCTCTATCTCACAACATCAAAAGGTGAAGTTTTCGCAATATATCCATTCCTTTATAAGGGTTCTAAGATCAAGGCAACGAAGTCTCTGGTTGCTCAATTCATCTCTGAGAGTAAGGAGATAATCGAGGACTTGGAGAACACTTTCCCACCGGTCAGTCTCGCTGACAGTCCATATATGCCTGCATTGCTAAAACAAGCTTCCTTCGCTGAGGAATTGGAAACTCAATTGAAGAGCCCGTTCAACCAAAGTTTGTCTGAAAACGATATCATCAACTTTTCTCACACAGGTGAATCTTTCAACTACAAACTCCAGGGTCCTCTTGCCACCACTGGTTCGAAGACCAGAGTTGTTCAATTGAGATCAAACGAAAACGCTGCATTTTTGGCTACTCTTCATTCTGACAACAGTGGAAAGGGTGTCATTTCATACTTTGCCCAACTTCAATCTCTAATCATGGGCTGGGAGAACACCGAGGTCACTCTCACGGCACCAGTTGCTCCAAAGAAGGCCCCAGCACTTCCAAAACAAGAAACTTACTCAAAACCTGCGAAGGGTTTTGGATTCGTTGTTGCATCTGACACAGAAGATGAGGAGGAGGATACTGAGTATTTGAAGGAATTGAAGTTTTACGAGGACAAGCTTGGACTCTACAATTTGAAGAAAAAGGTCTCGCAGTACTTCGAGGAGAACTTCAACCAATTGACCCCAATTGCCATCGATCAAAGTGATGTCAAGTGTGCAACCACTGACTCACCTTTCTTCCGTTGTGTTGACCATGGTAAAATAATACTTGCAAACGAGGGACAACTTCTCTTCGGTGATTTTACAAAGCAGATTGAAGAGTTCTTCGCTCTTGAAGACCCAAAGTTTGAGACCAAATACAACCAGACTAAAATTTCTCCATCCGCCACAGGATTTGCATACATCAAAGACACCTTGGAAGAAACTGGTGGGTACGTGGTAGCACAATCCTCAGACAAGTCAGTTAAGGTGATTCAAGTCGAAAAGGGTGTCAAGAAGGAATCCAAGCCTGTCTTCACTGAACCAGAGAACCAAAAGAAGTACTCCGAAGACGCATTCGACACAGGATTCCCAGCAGAGGAGTTATCGGTTCTACTCAGATCAGCACCATCTAAAGCACTTAGTTCCATTGTTGGATTCAACGCAGAGAGTGCTGAAAGCTTACCTAAAGTGCATGCCTTGTCGAAGGATGTCTATGAGAGAATTGGAGTTTTCACCAAATTCATGATCTCACTCCAGTTGAAGATCAAGACCCAAATTGAAGTTCTCAAGATCCAATTGGAGGACGTCAACAACGTATACACCAAATGTGGATCTCAAGACAAATTGGACCAGAACCAAGAAAGAATAAGAAAAATGAAGGAACGTCAAACGAAGTTGGTTGAAAGGCTCTCGAACTTGCGTGAGTCTGTGCTTGAGCGTTTCACCAAGCTCATACTGACTCAAAACTTACCTCTTTCACACGCTGAGAAGCAATGGTTTAAGGAGCTTAATCACATTAATAAGCTTATCAGCATTGACACAGAGGATGAGAAGAGTTTGGTTGCAAAGGTTAATGCATTGAAGTTGGAGGTTCACCTGTCGAACAAGGAAGACAAGAGCAATGATAATGGGTTGAGTGACGCCCTTCAGAGTCTACTGTTGGGTAATGACTTGACGAGAATCCGTCATTATCTTACTGTTGAGGGTAAGATGCTTGCTGATGTCAAGGCTAGAACTGAGTTGTGTTACTCTACACTCAAAGCCTCTGGAGATGTATAAACTTGAGACTGATATGGTGATGATATTGCCTAAATCGTTGAAGAGTTTAGTAAATAAAAGGAATCTCGATGAGTCCTGATGAATAAATTAATGCCAATAACGTGACGGGGCCTTGTTAGATATAATCTGTTTAATTCCTCCATTAGTCTATTTAGATACCTCATTGTTCATTTGAAGGTGTTTATTATGACATTATCCTCACAATGCTAGTTTCACCAAAATGACTTAAATCACCCAAAATGACCCATATCACTAAAATGACCCAAATCACCAGTCACTCTAATTCCCCATGCAAGATCAACTTGATGGAGGAGGTGGTGGTGGAGGCTTAGAGGCATTTGAAGTCGATCCAGATGGTGGAGGAGGAGGCGGAGGAGGTTGTGACTGACCAGTGGTTGCACTAGCTGAACTCTTTGCTCCACCATTTGTATCCGCAGAATTGCCTGAAGGAGGTGGTGGAGGTGGAGGAGCCGAATTTGATGATGTCGTCAGTGATGGCGGTGGAGGTGCTCCACTTGTTGATGACGCCAGAGGTGGTGGTGGAGCTGGAACTGACTTCTTTGGTGGAGGAGGCACAATTCCAGATGAAACCGGTAGTGGAGCCGATGCAGCAGGTGGAGCAGGTGGAGGTGGAGCAGGTGGAGGTGGAGCAGAACTTCCCGTCAAAATATTCGAAGAAATGCTGCTTGTTCCAGGTGGTCCAGGTTGAGCAATACTTGATGGTGGAGGTGGTATAAAGCCTGGTGGACCTGGTGGAGGCGGCTGATTATATGGAGCATGTAAATATGAGCCAGAAGGAGGAGGTGGTGGAGTAATTCCCATAGGAGTCGAAGACTTGGCGTCTTGTTGCCATGGAGCAGTCCACAGGTCTGGTTTTTGTCTTTTTGATTGCATGTACTCGTCATCTGCTTGTCTTTTAGGTAGATACTCACCGTATCTAGCAGGACTTTGACCTCTGTTATTTGGATCGAATCTAGAGACGTACGAGTCGGTTCTGGAGCTTTGGGAATCGTTTCTAAGGCCTTGGGAATCGTTTCTAAGGCCTTGGGAATCGTTTCTAGAGCCTTGAGAGTCACTTCTAGAGTCGCTTCTAGACCCATTATCTGGACTATACGAGTCGACTCCATCTTGACGGTCTTTGAGCTTACAATCTCTGGAATAGTGGCCGACATTGCCACAAATTCGACAAACAATTTGTGTAATATCACGTCCTTGTGGTTTTCTTTGGTTGAAGATCTCTGGCGGAACATATGGCTTGGTTTCTCTCAATGTTCCGTTCAACACTGCCAACTCTCGAAGTTGGTCTCTCTTCAAGTCGTTTTGGCCCACTGGAGATGAGATTGCCTTCTCAATCACGTCGTTCGTCAATTTGATTGCTTTCGAGATCTTTTTGCTTGTATCTGCTGTAATTAGAACATGCAATTCGTCTTCTGGACCACGCAGTCCATCACTCAGTTTTCCGTCTTTAACCGACCCTTTTCCTCTGATGGCAAGCTTGGCTCCACTGTCCTCTTGTAGCTGTCTCAACGTGTTACCTCTAGGACCCAAAAGGAGACCCACAAAGTTGATATCTGGGTAGTCTTTCGTAGGTATATAGAGCTTCTCGGATGTTCTGGCTGGACGCTTATAATCGACCGGAGGATCGTAGTTTTTCACTGCTGACACCTCCAATTCAACGAGGGTATGTCTCTCCTTCTCAAGCTGCTCTTGTACTCTTGCTTCTCGAGTATTGGTTCTGTTTCCGTTCTGGTCATATTGTGGAGGAGGAGATGGGTCTCTTTGGTAGTTTGGGACGCCGTTCGAAGGTAAATTTTGGAGAACTGACCTTCCACGGCCAAGTGATTTCCTTAGAATTTCGGAAATCTCCTCAATCCGGAAATATTGCTGGTATGCATCGATTTGTTCTTGGGTGAGATGGCCTGTGATGATAGTATCGAGTTTCTGGCCCGAAATTTGGGTAAACCGAGCCTTTGTGCCCGACCATCGAGTGGGACGGTTTCTAGGGGTTTCTGCCATAATTGGGAGGTAATCGTTTTGGCTATGAAAAGAGCTCGTGGTGGGGTTTAGAGATATGTTGATGTTCGATCGCGATGCAGTTTCTACTAGTTGAGGAGGACCATTGAAAGTGGAAAAAATGTAGAGAAATTTAATGGATGGAATTAAAATTCCGGTCAATGTATTCGTATCGTTTCTATTATTATGTTTAATTGTTAAATCGGAAGGTTTGTGTGGTTTTTTCCACACTGCTCTTCCTTAACTATGCATGTTAACAGACCTCATCTGGGCCTCAGTAGGGCCCCATCAGAGCCTCATAAACGTCCATGTAATCCCACCATTTTTGAAGATCCTCTACCTCTTAAACTCCAAAACACTAAGAACTTCCCATCCAGCTTGTCTATGGACAACAGTCTCTACTTTCCACCCTCTTTCTCTCATTGTCTCTGCTACTTTATCTGGGTGATTTCTGGCACAGAAAAGGATATAAGCCACACCATTGTCAGCCAAGATTTCTCCAAGATTATCAAGAACTTCCCATGTCACCACCATTCCATCAGATCCACCAAGCAAAGCAAGATCGAGCCACTTATCGTCTTCTTTGGTAGTAGGTAACTCTGGCACTTCTTCAGCTGGAACGTATGGAGGATTGAAGACAAGAACATCGATAGACTTACTACGGATTCCAGTAGTTAAGCTCATCAAACAAGATGTCACAGTATCGAACTTGCTCTCCTTATCGTTGTACTTCACTGTGTCTAGTATAGTGTGACATGCTGTAGGGTTGACATCGGTAGCAAAGAAGAGACCACGAGGAAAAACGTTGACTTTCAAGAAAGTGGTGACAATTCCCGATCCAGCACCAATTTCACACACGGTAGGAAACTTATACTGCTGTAGATTCTGGAGCTTTTCTTCCAAACAGTCTAGAAGCAAGAACGAGTCCTCTGCTGGGTCGTAGACCTTCTCGTCAAGGTCCTTCACTATTGGAGTCGGTAGCATTTGGATGATGTGAGTTGAGAATGGCAAAAATGATTGGAATACCAAATAAAAGTACCTCTTTCAATGTCTTAGTTGCAACTTTTCTAATCTGGAAGGATGAGGTCGTATTCCTGCATGGTGGTCCTCCACAAATGTTTAGAAACCCAAGAGGCAAGAAGTGTCACATTCTCGCCATAAAATGCAAGTGAAAGTGAAAACCTTGACCGGAAGAGACATTCCCGTGGACATTGAGCCAACGGATAAAGTCATCCGAATCAAGGAGATGATGGAGGAGAAAGAGGGCATTCCTCCTGCGCAACAAAGATTGATTTTCAATGGATCCCAATTGAACGACGACATCACGGTCGAGGAGTCTGGAATTCTGCCTGGTGCCTCTTTGCACTTGGTTTTGACCTTGAGAGGCGGGTTCTGAGTGTATATGAATAAACGGTTATGATTTTGGAGGAAACTGGTGGTAGTATTGGAGGAACTGATGGTAGCATTGAAGGAGCTGATGATAGTCCTAAGAGGACTCTTTAAGGGCCCATTTCTTAGCATTAGCAAGGAATTTCGACACGTCTGGCTTGATTTCTGGGAACACGTACTCGACATAAACTTCCTCGATGCCATCAACGTCTCTTCTTTTGGTCACTGGAGTAGGCATCTTGCTCTCGACGGTCTTCAAGGTAGATGCGGTTCCATGCACCTCTTCGTAGTCTTTCCAGGCTTCAAGAACCTTGATCGAGTTTTCAGCGTCTGATTTCGTTCTGTAGAAACGAACAGCCTCTTCAAAAACCTTTCTTGTGGCCTTTTTATGGTACTCTTCCACCTCAAACACCAACTCTTCCGAATCTCCATTTTCAAGGTCCTCCAATTGTTGGGGAGAGAGAATTTTAGACTCGAAAAGTGCAAATGAGATCCAGAGCTTACTGCTTGGAACCTTATTGAGCTGATTTCTGTAAGTTTCTCTGGCTTTTTCATAGAGCATCTCCTCAGTGAGGTACTCAATGAATGAATCAAGAAGCAGGTCTATTGGTTGACCATTTGAGCCCATAAATGTGAGTTCTAGGGTCACCTCATATAGAGAAATGCATCTCTCAGACTCACCAAAGGATTCCTCAAATGCAATGTACTGTTTCAACACATCTAAGGTCAAATGTCCAGATTGGTCGATTTGAGACTGATCATAGATGATACTCAACTCTAGCCACCTTTCAAAGAGTTTTCTGACTCTTTCCCACTCTCCCAACTTCTTCTCAAGCTCAATGTAGTGCTTGAACACCTTCCCCTTGGGTTTCTTTCCAGAAGTTTGCCCAATTGCACGTCCAAGCACCTTCCGTGCTGCCAGGAGGCCGTCGTCGTTGTTTCTGAGCTCGAATTCAGCAAGCAAGATCCAGAGCTTTGCAAAGGAGAACTGGGAATGTGGAACAACTTCAAGAGCTCTCTTTAAAGTCGATCTAGCCGCATTTATGTCCCCAAGCTTGAATTCTTCGTAGAACGCTAGTTTTATCCAAAGAAACACGTACCGTCTCCAAGAAGTCAGCTTTGTTTTCAGCTGAGGCGACGTCTTAACGGATTTCTTTAAAAATTGAACGATTTCCGAGTCGCTTTTGCTATTTTCTTGCAACTTAACGTACTCCCACCATGTATCGTAATCATGAGGGTTTTCAGCAAGATCTTGCTCATATTGAACGAGTCTCTTCAATAATAACGTTGAGCTTGCATCTTCGAGGTTGCCATACTTCGATTCAAACTCAGCAAAGTCTCTGAAAATGGCACTTTTCTGGTCCTTAGACAAGAGATCTCTTTCAAGAAGAATCTTATATATCGTCCTGGCTCTTTCGATTTCTCTTACGGAAACTTCCCAAGAGATCCAATGGCTCAAAAATGTAACGAAATGTGCATCGTT
Organism: [Candida] citri; assembly: GCA_030571295.1. Lineage (NCBI taxonomy): Eukaryota > Fungi > Ascomycota > Pichiomycetes > Serinales > Metschnikowiaceae > [Candida] citri. Next base: position 319,669 of record JAJLXN010000009.1, on the reverse strand, counting down.
TTTGATCCCATTTGTCGTCGCTAGCTCATCGATGGCTCCTTCAAATATACCTCTAATTCTGGCGATTTGAACCGAATCTGAGGCCGGTCCAGAGATCTCCATCGATGCCCATTTATCCCAAATGAAGCTCTGGCCACGAAATTCCACCACAAACCTTATAAATATGGCCCTGGCGTTCTCATACTCATCGTATCTCTGTTCGAATGCAATGTACGACTCCCACACTTCCACAGGAGGTTTCCATGTAAGCCAACGCTCGAAAACCGATCTGACACCTCTGAAATTGCTTAGAGACTCTTCTGTTTGGACATAAATGAACCAAAGCTTGTCAGATCTCGGAAGAATCGTCACTGCTCTATCAAGTAGGTTTCTTGCATGATTGACGTTTTTATGGACCAATTCTGTCTCGATATAACGCGTCCAGAACGGAATATGCTGGACATTGACCTCTAAGGCCCTTTCCATGATCGACCTGAACCTTTTGAAGTCATGGTTGTGTTCTATTTCCCATTTGGCATATCTCATCCATTGACCGAAATTGAGCCTGTTTTTGTTGAGTTGCTGCTCAAATTCTTTCCGTTTGGCAAGCTGGTACGAGCGGAGCTCATCGAGATCTTGAATGGTCTGCTTTGGGCGCTTGAAGTTGGACTGTTTGATGGAATTGGCATCTTGGAGGATATCTTTAGATGTGACCTGAATTTCCGCCTGACGACCGGAGGAAGTCGAGATTTGATCGGTGGCTAGGTTTGGCGGTAGCTGTATGGGTGTGTTCATGGTGATAAAGATGTAAAAATGGGATTAGAGTGGTAAAAAGATGATGGGTTTGTGATGTATGATCACTAGATGAGGAACAAAAAATAATGCCTTCAGCCAGATTCGAACTGACGATCTCCTCATTACTAGTGAGGTGCCTTACCAACTTGGCCATAAAGGCTTCTTGTGAGGGTTGAGCGATTTGTGGAAATAGGAGATAAGGAATAAATTAGATCTACAATATCCATAGTAGATTTTATTTGATATTTTGAATATATAGTTGTTTCTTATATTTCAACTTATCCTCACGTTGTGCGCGTTCTTAGATTCTAAAAAAATTCCAGGTAAGCCACATTCCCTTGAAATCTCAAAGGTTAGTACGTACCACCTACACCACCTTAACCAATAAATATTATTAAGTGTTCTGTTCTAAAGATTATCCTAAGCCCAAACCTAAGCCCAAACCTGTAGCTGCTCAAAAAAGTCAATTCTCTTTTCATCCAATCCAATTGCCTCAACAACCTCATGTCTCAAGTCATCCACCATGATAGGATGACCACACGTAACGAAAGCAACAGATCCGTTTGATTCCTTAACGTTGCTAGTGACGACCTCACGGATATTTGGTCTTCCCTCTTTAAACTCAACATGGGCCAAATCCTCCTTCAATTTTCGTACTGGATCGTCAATCTCCTCTAGTGACAGATATTGCGAATGGGTATAAGTATTATGCAAAAGGGCCAGTTTATCGGTTCCCCCTGGGGATATACGATGTACTGGCCTTGTCACGTAGATGACTGTCTCGATTGGAGTTTCTTTTAAGGACTCAAGCTCATCGTAAAACCATAAAACTGAGTGGTATTCCCTAACCACCCAAATGAGCTTGATCTTGCGATCAGTGTGAGCTGGGAACGATTCATAAGCTTCATATGCTTCAGCAAAGATACCTGGCATTCCGTTACCTCCAGCAAAGTAAACTCCAGTATCGTATTTGGATGCTGGTGTGGCCTCTCCATAGGAACCTTCAACTGCAACTCTGATGAATGCTGACTTATCTGGATGACTCTCGAGGTACTTAGCCAACGTTGTTGTCATTCCATCCTTCACTTTCACGTAGAAAATGATTTTGTCCCCAACAACAGTGTATGTGAATGGATGTGATTGCCAGAAACAGTGCCATTGGAGGAAATGAACAAAGCAGTGTCCACCACCTTCTGGCTCGAATCCTTCAGGAATCTTAACTGAAACCTTCAAGGTATTGTCTTCATAAAGCTTCACTTCGGCAAGTGGGAAGCCAAATTGACTCAAACGGTGGATTCTGAGTGCTCTATCGAAGATCCAAAGCCAAATAGAGCAATAGTAGAACCACAAGAAGAACAAGTCTTCTGTATGGAAATATGCACCCACCAGATAAACCAAAGCCAAGACAATGTGAATGACCAAAAAGGCTTCGTACCAGCGTCTTCTAAGGACCAAAAGACCTTGAATAATGATGAGAATTCCCGAGTATGTTGCAGCGATACCCCATAAAATGTAAGACTCGGCAAAACTCTCACGTTTATGTGATTGGATGATGACAGCATAATTTGTCGAGTGGATGAAGATCAAAAGGACCATAATACGAGAGATCCATCTGTGGAGCATCACAAACGTCGCATACTCCCATCGAGTGACCCATTGAAGGAAGTTGTTACGTCCAGCGAAGAGGATAGAAAGTGGAAGTAAATAGCTGGCCATGATTCCAGTCCTGGCAGCATAATATCTTAAAAAGGCAATCTTTGCACTCTTGAAAAACGGATCTCCTTCCACATACTTGATTTTGCGAGTAGCCAAAAACACCACAAGCCCTGTAAATGCAAGAATAATTAATGTTTCGGCTCGGGTGGGCACAAGCAAGTCAAGAACCCAAAGGAAAGGCTTCTCATTGGTCTTGTACTTTCCAAATAAGGCAGGCAATGTGATCTTCTTTCTGATCCAGTCCACATTAGGACCAATGACTTTCTTAAAGAACCGAGGAAATAAGATCTTGCCCCAATTGCCTATAGCGACCAATGCAAATATAATAGCCCAAAAGCCCACCATATAAAACCCATAAACAATCGACCTATTGTAGTTCCCTAGAAACTGGTCATATGACTCTTTATACGTCTCAATGACCTTATCGCTGAGTTTGACCGGATGATGGAGAACCTCCGATCCTTTCATTATGGAGATGATCTCATCCGATTCATCGACATTTTTCACCTTTTCAAGTGGACTGCGCTTATCGATTCGACTGAGTTGCTCAACCTTGACTGGATCAACAGCCTCTGCCATCAGAAGGTACAACTCATGGGCCAAATCAAACTTTGGCCGTGTCAAATTAGCGTTGTAGTTGACATTGCACATGTTGATAAAACTATCGATTTGCTCGGGATATGCCGTGATGTAGCAATGAGACATGGTAGCAAGTGCGTTCTCGTTCACACACAAGCACCGGCTTCTCTCATAGTAGTAATCTTCATCTTTTCTTGGTTTACAGAATGTATGACCAAATAGATGCAAAGAGCAGCTCAGTAGAGCAATGCCCAGCTCCTCAAAGTGCACAAATGGGGCACCTTCCAGTGCTCTCTCGGGGGTGAACGCCAAAAAGCACGAGATCAATGCCAAAGAGAGCAACAAGAAACGAGCTCTGGTGATGAAGTATGATTTGTAGGAGAATGGGACGAAAGTAAGTGCCACAAGGGAGATCAACACGAGGTTGATGCTTAGTAGCATTTTGCGGGGAATAATGTGTCAAATGCAAGGGTATGGATAAGTGGGTCTTATATATGCAAAGGGCAGTGAGTCCACCTTTAAGTGGGAGGAAAAAGTTTATCTTTTCGATCACAATCGGGGGTGTGATTTAGATGCGAGATCCGAGGGTAGGGTGATTTGGAGGAAAATCTCGCTTGTCTGCAGTCCGTCCGACTATCGGAACGGTGAAGTTCCCCACCTAACAATAGGCATTATCTATTTCATCACTTGCTAGTTAGTTATTGCATATACGACCTGTCTTCCGGGATCATGTCCAAAGTGACAGGCTGTGTTGCGGGTATCAATGTCTATTTTGGGAGTGACGTGCTTCCAGGTTGCCCTCGGTATTGGCTTGGAATTGGTATGGTCCTGTAAAATGGGTCGTTGCCAAGTCTTTCGTGGTGATTGATGCCGCGGGTTTAATGTGAGATTCCATTGGCTAAAGCCGTATCTCCGTCTAGGCGAGGTGGGATGATGTTTAGGCAAATTCAAGTGGTTTTCGAGACTTTTAACTTCATATCCGATAATATGAGTCCATGGCCTTCTATTTCCCTTTTTTTCTGAGTTCTTTCTTTCAATTTTCTTAATCATTCATCTCGACTCTGTCATCTTATTAATGTCCTGCAGGTAGCTAAACCTCGAACTCGTAGCTTAGAAATTCGCAGCCCACTATATAGTCACTCCAGGAGCCGGTTCTGTAGCAACATCAAAGAATCATGTCTTTTCAATCATCAAACTTGAAAGAAGAATATGTGCCACTAAGTCAGATCAGAAGACCCATACCTCCCGTGTTAGATCTCCAGAAAATCGATGCAATGGTGTCTACATTGAATGGAGTTCCTATGGCTTCTGCTACTTGTGGAATTGAAGCTATTACGGCCGGAGAATTGCCTCCCGTAGACGTGTTTCTTGTTAGAGAGCAAGGTAAAAGTTACTACTTTGCTTTTGGAGGCTGTCACAGGTTCCAGGCTTACGATAGGCTCGGAAAGGACGGAAAGGAGCCAATGGTGAAGGCTAGAATACTTCCAGCCACAAGAAAGACACTTAAGGTTTATTTAGGATCATCAGTTGACGAGATGTTCAAAGATTAGATAGTTGATTTAGATAGTTGATTTAGATGATGCTTTAGATAAGGCTAGATTAGGCCAATTTATGATAGAATATGAGTAATGAATTGATATTATGTATAAAGCAATGATGTAGCATTAAAGGACATTAGATACAATAACTAGCCATCAATCAAAATCAATCAAAAGTACTTGTTTTTTCCTTTTTCCCTTTCAAGGTGAATCTCACACTCCCACTCGCTTTATGCTCTCTCCTGCCCAACTAATGGAGTGGTGGAGTTCACTGAATCAACACTCAACCTTGGATCGGTTGCAACTGCCATGTATGCTCTCTTCCTAATTCTCTTTTGTTGCCATGAAATAGGAATCAATGGCAAATGGCCATGTTTCTCCTCATACATTAATGAGCCAAACATACTGATCACCGCGATCCAATAAACGTTATAGCTGATAACACTTCCATAGGTTGCACTATTGGTCCATCCAAAAACAGCAGTAAACAACATCCACCAGATTCCATCCTCTTGCATTTCTCCATTGCAACAGTTGACGTGCCAAACACTATTGGAGATATCGTAAGAGCCAGGACCATGACCAGTCTCACTAACGTCGAAACCATCACACAAATCGATGAACTTCTGAAGTTCAAAGTTCCAAACACCTTTAGAGAAAAGTCCAGCAGCAACAAGGTAAAGGAAACAAGAAGAGGCAATCATAAACACTTGGATCGAGAGAGTATTTCCCGATCTGTAGAGAATGACACCCACAGTTGATCCAATGACGAAAGCAGCGAGAGCAGCGTTGACAATGGCCCAGATCGAAGTGTTTTCGTTAATACCAATACCTCCAACAAACACAATGGCCTCAAGACCTTCACGTAATGTAGTGATAAAAGGAAGAACAAACATGGCGTTCTGTTCGGACCATGATGCTCTCTTCTTAGCCAAATCAAGGTAACTGTACCTATCGATAATCGTACCAAGTTTGTGCTTCCACTTCTGCTGCATCCGATTAACACGAAGCATTTTAACTCCCATAACTGAAATGATCACACTGGCAAGAATCGAAAACGCGCCCTCCCAGTAATGTTCAGTGGTAGCCCAAAGATCATTGCCAACTTCATAGAAGACAAAGAGGATAATTGCACCCACAAAGAGACACGCCACAAATCCACAAAGACCACCGACCCAAATATGAATCTTCAATTTGTGCAATTCCTTATCAGAAGCAGTCTCCTTTTTAGTATCAACAACAGCATTTTCATCGTTTTGACCCACACCACTCTCATCTTGACCAGGCGCAGTCTCAGTGTCCAGTAAGGTCTGATTCACAAACGCTAGTAGCACCGAAATGATGATCGCCAGCTCCAATGTCTCTCTCAAGACAATGAAAAAGACCTGCACGGAGAAATGATCTTCCAAAGCCATGATTGTCCGGGAAAAAATGGTGGTTGGAGTTCGACGGAATCGCCACGGTCTAATATGGGTGGGACCGCCGAAAACCGGGGTTGAGCCACCGAGGGCAGTGCATACGAGATCCGAGCGTGTCCTGTGTGCAGGTTGACGTACTGGCGCTACGTCGCTTGGAGCCGCATCGCAACGAGGGTTATCTAAACCATCACCCATAGTTAACGACATAGCCTTGTCCCAAGTTTAGAATACTTCCTCGTACCGATTCGGCCCGTAGCACTTTATTTAGCCTGTCTCACCTGTCCCCATGTACAATTTCTTACTTAGCAATACTTCTATTGTTTCCCCTCCGTTATTATTTAGAGCTCCTGATCCATGGTCGGCCAGCCCCCACTAAATTGACTGATGCAACCAAAGTTGCAGCCAGAAACCCCTGGATTGAAGTCAATTCGGTGGCAAATTCGGCGGCAACCAATAATCTCTCACAAACCCAATAAAAATCCAGCGCTTATCGCGTAATGAGCAAATTTCGCCTACGAATAGTTGGGCCGAGATGCTACCCCCGAGTCTCTCGGACGCTTGTCGCCTCTTATATTCTGTACGCTTCTTCCAGGTCTGTCAGGGATCTCATCGTGCCTAGGCTTCTTGGCAACGGTTTCTGGAGGAACACTTTCGGTCCTTATGCGCTTAAATCTCTCTTTATCGATCTCATGACTCTCTTCGTACTTTGGAAGCTCCGAAGGCTTGAATGGCTTCGGTTCACTAGTGAAATATGGATGATCCATGGCGTCCCGAGCATTGTACCGCTTGGCTGGGTCCAAAGTAAGCAAGCAACTAAGTAAATCAGCCCCCTGGGCACCTGTTAATGGCTCAAATCTAGCTTCTAGTGACCTCTTGCATGTGAGACCAATGTTCAAGTCCAGCTTATTTGGGAGCTGCGCCGCTCCGGGCCATGATTCCCGCAGCGGAGGGCCCACAAGGTCGAAAATGATTTGCGCCTGATTTGAGTCGGAGGAACCAACCAAAATCGGCTTTCTTGTGAATAATTCTGCAAACACACAGCCAACTCCCCACATGTCAACGGCGGTAGTATATTTCCGTTCTCCTAAAAGAAGTTCTGGCGGTCTATACCATCTGGTCACGACAAGGGCCGTGTATGCTCTCTCACCACCACCTGGACCATTACCTTTAAGTGGCGTTTTTCCGTGGTATACTCTTGCCAAACCAAAATCGGCAATCTTAAGCACTCCTCGTGGATCTAGAAGGATATTGGCAGCTTTAATGTCTCTATGCAAGTAGTGTTGTTGGTGGATATAGTCCACACCTTTCAAGAGCTGAAGCATGATACATTTCACACTGGAAACGCTCACTTCGGCCGCTGGGTTCTCTAAAAGACCCACAAGATCCAAACACATGTATGGAGCAACAGTATAAAAACATCCACGTTGTCTAATGGCGTCTTCCTGGCTCGTTGCCTTGGCCTCTTCGTAGATCATTCCAATGATCTTTAAAACGTTCTTATGGTCGAGTTTTTTCAAGATAGTGATCTCTCTGAGCGCCGTAATAGGAAATCCTTCCTTGGCAGAGTGATTTATGAGCTGTTTTAGCGCGACAAGCTCACCATTTTTCTTGTCTCTGGCCTTCTGGACCACTCCAAAGGTACCTTGTCCGATTTTCTTGATAACTTCGTATCTGTTGAGGTGGTCCATCAGTTCGAATCGATTAATCGGCTGTGTGTGCCGACGTCTGTGTCGGTGAGAGTTTCCGTTTTCGGTAGGAACCATTGTTGACCAGGTATTGTGAAGTAGTTGGTAATGGCTTTCACTATGTTGATATTGGTATATGCACGTAAGAATAGAGACCAACTGGATATTTTCATTTAAATTCTCTTGAATTTTTAGAAAAATTAAAAACTTACAAAAAATTAAAAAAGAAACTGTAAATTATCAATTATGGAACTAAAGGGAATGCAAATACTTTTAAACGACCTCGGTCTCGCTAAGGTAGCGACGGAGCTTTCTTCTCTCCTTGGACAACTCAGTAGCGGCCTTCACATTGAAGCCATCCTCCAACAAACGGGTGGTTTCCTCTAACTCTAAGCCGGAAACCTCAGGAAGCAAGAAGTAGACAAAAATGAAGGAGATAAAACACAAGCAGGCAAAGAATGCAAATGTGCCTGGAGGAGTAATGTTCTCCAACATGGTCAAGAATGTAGACGAGATGACCAAAGATCCACTCCAGTTGGTAGCAGCGGCAAACATACCTCCAGCAGATCTGACGTTGACGTCGGAGAACAACTCAACACCAGTCCATGCACTGTTACCAATACCGATAGCGTACGATGCAACAAACAAGACCATACCAATGATGATCACAATACCCCAGCCGGAGATTCCGGATGAATTAACAACCACATCGGAACCAGAGAAATCAATGCCCAAGAAGTGGAATGCAATAGCGCAAATGACCAAAGCAATGCACATACCTGGGATTCCGAACAACAAGATACGACGACGGCCAACCTTGTCGATGATGCAAATGGCGAGGGCAGTGAACACGAAGTTGGTAGCAGCAATGATGATGGAAACGGCGGTAGCGTTGTGGAATCCAATGGTCTCGAAAATGGTAGTAGAAAAGTACATCAACGAGTTGAAACCAGTGAATTGTTGGATACCTTGCAAACCACAGGCCAAGATCAAAGCACGGAAGTTGGCTTTGTTAGTGTGGATAATTTTGATGGACTTCCAGATTTGCTCGAGTGGAGTACCTGGAACAGTGGAGTTGGAGGCAATCATGTCCTTAATGACGGCGTCAGCGTATTCTTCAGTGCAGCCACGGTTGGTCTTCAAGAAAACCTCCTTGGCTCTCTCGTGGTCACCTTTAATGACGTAGAAACGAGGGGTATCTGGCAAGAAGAAGAACAAAACCATCTGGATAACTGCTGGAACCATACACAAGCCAACGGAAATACGCCATCCATGATCAACACGAGTCAAACCCCAGTTAATCAAGTAAGCAATCAATTGACCGCCAGTAATGAACATAACGTTGGTAACAATGATACGTCCTCTGTACTTAGATGGAGCCAACTCACTCAACATAAGCGGAGCGATTAACGACGCGGTACCAACACCCAAACCGAGAACAAATCTACCAGCGATCATAGTCCACACGGTTTTAGCTACAAGTTGAATGATGGTACCAATGATAAACACAACGTTGGAGGCCATAAGCACTCTTTTTCTTCCGACCAAGTTGGCAAGCACACCACCGGCAATGGCACCGAGAAGAGCACCAAGAGAAGTGGCGGATGTGATGAATTCCTTCTCACCATACGTGAGAACCTTTCCAGAGAGGTCAGTACCAACCTGGACCAAGGCAGCGGAGATGTATCCGGTGTCATAACCGAACATGTATCCGGAAATGGACGATGCTAGCGTAAGAATGATCACCAACCTTGTTGGAGATGTGTCGGCGTCGTTGTAGTCCTTTCCGAGGTTCAGCGATAACTCGGAGCTGTCTTCGTTTTGTAGCAGCTGCAGCATCAAGCCAACGCTTGGTTTTTTCGTGACCAAGTTGTCGCTTGAGTTTTGTGACACATTGTCATCGTTGGAGTTTTGCATTTTGGGAATATTTGTGTAGGTTTCTTGATAATTGCAATGATTGCTGTTGAGAATTTGGATCTGGGTGGTCAGCGGGGATCAAAGGCAAAAATGAATGACCACGGTATGAGACTTTTAAGCAGAAACAGAAAGACAAACGCGTTTGTAAAGCTTTTTCAATTTAAAAAGTGCTGCAAATGAATGGATAGCGAGGAATGTGTGTTGTAAAAAAAGTGGTTGGTCGGTGATTTAAGTGGGAACTCCAGGCGTATTTATATTGTCGAGCGGGGATGGGTATACACATGAGAAGAGAAATCAAATGCATGCACACATTCGGCGGAATTCGCGGTGGGTCAGCCAATGAGAGGCGAGGATGAGGAATCGTGACAGTGTCAAAAACTGGCAACTCGGCGAAAATTGGGGCATTGAATGCAGTACAACAATAAGCCATTGGGATGGAAATGTCTTACAATGTGGGGGATGAACAAGGCGGGACAAATTTAAATTTTTCAAAGTAGTATATTTGGGGGTGTAAAGTGGGGAAGTTCAAAAAAAAATCACTTTTTCGAGTTCTTGGTCGTTTTTGCTATGGTGTCTCTTAACTATGGCTACTGGGTAGAGTATACCATTTAGGCAAGAGGAATCGTGTACGTGAATTCTGTGGATTTCCATGAACAAAAGAGGAAAGTGGGACTGGGACATTTTTACGGTCTAGAATTGATATAGGGGGAAGTTTTGGGATGAAAAGGGAGATTTTGTCAAAATAGGAAACCACTTTTGAAGGTGTCTAATTCGATGGAATTCGAGGGCCTCTGCTTGAACGGAACCATCACTGGGAGGGACCGTCACAGGTAAACAAACCAATACTAATTAAGAAAGTATAATGGAATGTTTAATAGAATCAAAAAATTGTTATTCATTCACATTTCTCTACATTTCTTCTCATACTTTCGCTCATCTTCACTCTTCTATCGTGTCTCTGATCACAGTGCTCTAGCACAATTCCCAATTACAGTGCTCAATTACAGAGTTCAATTAATATTTCCAATCACAGTGCTCAATTACAGAATTCAATTGATAATCCTAATCACAAAACTCAAATACTATGCCTCTTCACTTTGCCAAATCACTCTACCTAATCACTCTACACTACTCAATATCACAGAATATTATATTGCTGATTTATGGATTCAATGCCTACACTATAGACGTCTAACTTTGTACAATATCTTTGCATTCAGCAGCGTTTAGTGGTTTTTTGGTGGGTGGAAAGTGATCTTTCTGTTCTTGATTGGTTGCCACTTGAACTTCTTGACCCACACGGACAACAAGTACAAAGAGGAAACAACAATGATAGCCTTCAAACCCCACTTCTTTCTGTCGTCAAGCTCAGGTTCAGAAGCCCAGTTCAAGAACACAGAAACATCCTTGGCCATTTGGGAAGTGGTGGCTGGAGTACCATCCTCGTACTCAACCAAGTCATCGAACAACACTCTACCCATGGCAATAGATCCACCAGGGAAGTATGGGTTGTAGTTGGATCCTGGAGGCAAAACAACACCGGCAGGAGGCTCATCTGGGTAACCAGTCAAAAGGGAGAAGATGTAGTCAGCACCACCGTGTCTGGCCTTGACAATCAAGGACAAATCAGGAGGCAAAGCACCTTGGTTACCGGCTCTGGCGGCTTGTTCGTTAGGGTAAGGGCCAGGGATGTAGTCAGCCAACTTACCTGGTCTCTTTCTTGGGTTACCCTCATCATCAGGCTCGTCATCGTACTCCAACTCTTCAGCGAAAGCCTTGGCTTCACTGGCAGTGTGGGAAACACCAACCAAGTTTCTCCAAGCAATTCTGTCCAAAGAGTGACAGGCAGCACAGACCTCTCTGTAGACCTGGAAACCTCTTCTGATGGAGGCGTGGTCAAAGGTAGAGAACATACCATTGTGGGGCCAGTCGAAGGCTGGTGCATGCAAACCGTGTTCGGCGGCGGTCATGGCATTGGCAGTGACCGAGTCTTGGTATAACGCGTAAGAGGCGGTCAAACCGGCGGCTCCAACGGAGGCAGCCACCAATTTCTGAGCCAAGGGAGTGGCTATTCTAGATCCGGACTTAAACATTGCGAGGGCCAGAACAAAAACTGATGCAAAGGAATTAAAAAATAACGAAATAAACGAATAGGCAAATTATCACTTGAGGATAAACTTAGAATTCGAAGTTTTCGCTGATTTTGGTGAGCTGAGTTTTTGTTGGTGTGGAAAGAACCGCTGACTTTTGCTAGGATGTTTTTTCAGGTAATTGAGAAAAGCTAACTGAGAAAAGGCTCGGTGTCATTGGCTGGGGCGTGTGGTGCGGGCACGACGCAGATTGGGACTCGAGATCCGTACACCACAACTAATCAGCGTTGATTGATTAGTATACTGTGGGGGGAGGGGGAGGGGATGAAATTTTTGATTTTAATTTAATTTATTTTTGTGTTTGATTTGGTTTGGAATCGTTTTTAGGGGGTTTTTGCTGGTTTTGGTCGTGTTTGCATGGTCCTATTCCTCTCTGCGGAGCCTTATTGTTAGACTAATTGGGTGCGGAAGGGTGTCTCAGAGAGAGGCCCGGGATGGATGAAAGGAGGAGGCTGAGAGGCTTTTACATCGGGATTTTTTGGTTTTTTGAATTTTGAATATGGGGTTTGAGTTGGAAAGAGGAGTTTGTGATTTTTGAAATTCTGTTTTTGGGTGTTGTGGGTGAAATTCATGGACCCATTTGGTCTAGGTGCTTATAGTGGTTAGTGGTGTGAGATGGGTCGATGGAGGAGGGTGAAGAAAGGAGCAGTTGGGAGTCGAGGAGGACTTGTTTTATAATTTTTGCTTTATCTCTGAGGGCATTTTGTCATGTCTAATTAATTTGTTTTTTCTTTTCCCGGTGAATCTACGTGTTTCGGTGCCCTTCTACTGATCTGCTCACTCACCATTGACAGACACTCGATGATCTCAGTGGAATTGAAACAACTACGAACATCAATGAGGACTTGAATACTCAATTGAAATTAAATCAGCACATTAAATTTTGGACTTTAATTTTTGAGTTTAAATTTCCCCAATTGATACTGAAATCAACACCTCATCTACTTGACACTGAGCATCTAACGATAACCATAAATATACCCAACTACGATCATAAAGCACCTGATCTCGAACAAAAAAGCACCAGTCTCGAGTCATTGGATGCTCTGACTTGTAGAACTCAAACTTTCCATTTTCATACCCTCTTATACCCCTCAAAGTACACCAATTGAGCTTTGTATGCCAATAAGATGGACAATTCACACCTTTTATCAGGTGTCATATCCCAAAGTATCCCAGCTGCATCCCATTTAAATCCCAAAAGCGTATCTACACCCATATCCTTATATCCTTTCATTTATCTATTATCTAATCATACGAACCCGTGTCCTAGGCCTTAACCTTAGCCAATGCCTGCTCAATGTCAGCCAACAAATCGTCAGTCTCCTCAATACCAACAGAGACTCTAACCAAGTCATCAAAGACACCGTTAGCCTCTCTCTCCTCCTTTGGAATACCACCGTGGGTCATGATGGCTGGAACCTCAATCAAGGACTCAATACCACCCAAAGACTCAGCCAAAGTGAACAACTCAGTAGAAGAAGTGAATTGAGCAGCAGCACGAGCACCACCCTTAATTCTGAAGGAGATCATACCTCCTCCCAAACCATCTCTGTGTTGTTGCAAGACAACACCGTGGTTAGGGTGGGTCTTAAGACCTGGGTAGTTAACCTTCAAGACACCCTCGTGTTGAGACAAGTACTCGGCGATCTTTTGAGCAGAGTAAGCGGCTTGTCTGACACGCAAGTGCAAGGTCTTCAAACCTCTGTGGGCCAACCAAGAGTCGAATGGAGATGGGACAGAACCAATGGCATTTTGCAAGAATCTGTACTTCTCGTGCAACTCATCGGAGTTGGTAGCCAAGACACCACCAACGACATCAGAGTGACCGTTGATGTACTTGGTGATGGAGTGAACAACCACATCGGCACCGTGGACCAATGGGTTAGAGATGTATGGGGACAAGAAGGTGTTGTCAACGGCCAAAATGACGTTGTTTCCGGTCTTCTCGTTGTAGGTCTTGATGATGGAAGCAATCTTGGAAATGTCAGTAACAGACAAGGTTGGGTTCAGCGGAGTCTCCAACCAAACCAACTTGGTCTCTGGACGCAAGGTCTTCTCCAAGTCTTGGGCCAAGTCAACGACAAAAGTGGCATCAACACCGTGAGTGTTGGCAACCTTGGTGAAGTAACGGTGAGTACCACCATAGACATCACCACCAGAGATGATGTGAGCACCAACTGGCAAAGATTGAACAATCAAGGCAGTGGTAGCAGAACCAGAAGCCAAAGCGATGGCGTGCTTGGCCTTCTCCAAAGCAGCAACGGCAATCTCGAAGTTGTCTCTGTTTGGGTTGGCAGATCTCGAGTACTCATAGATACCAATTGGCTTGGAAGGCTCAGATTGAGCGAAAGTAGTAGAAAGAGAGATTGGCTCAATAACGGCACCAGTGTGGGGGTCGGTGGGGGCACCCGCGTGGATAGCGAGCGAGCCAAAACCGTAGGATTTCGATCTGTCGAAGGTCATTTTTGGGGAAGAGGAGTAAAGTGAGTGTTTTAGATTTATGGGTTTTTTTTTTTTAGCCGTACCGGCTTGTTACACTAGATGATGTTTTTATAATGCCTTGGATTACTAACCACTATGTGGCTCCCATACTGCACAAAGCACAAAAACGCCACAGTGCCGCAAGATGACTTCCGAGGGATGAGGTGGTTAAGAAGTTCCATAGTTAAGGGAGGGATTTCTTCGTGGTGTCTTATCACATGAACTGTCGCAATTACACCAGGTGATAATTATTCGAGATGCGATGAGTAGAACGGGATGGCCTGATGAGGTGATGTGTTGGCACGTGAAGGAGGGTCATGTGATACTTAGTCATGTGATCTGTTTCAATTTCAAGGGCAGAATCTAAACAGAAAGGATTTGGGTGGAGAGCTCCATGTTTTTTGTGCTCTCTCGATCAATGGAAAACCACACTCATTAGACAAAAATTGTCAATTTCTGGATGTTTGTCAATTTTGTAATGTAGGAGGTACGGATCTTTTCACATCACACATACACGTCTAAAACTCCGCCAATATCACTAAAAACGCATTTTTCAATGGCTAGATGAATGACACATCATCCACAAGGTCACAGTTAAATTTTCAACATCACTTTACCCGTTTTTCGTACCGTTGAATTGACCTGATATAAGTGGGATGTACGGATGTTTCTCATGCATGACAATTGCTGTCAGGTAATGTTCCTACTGATGTCTTGGTTGTGTGCAGGACGTTATCGAGAAAAAACGATGACTTTCTTTGGGTTAGTACCATAGCCCTTGCCACTGATATCAATTAATTAGGTCATTTGAATTGTAAGAAGAGTAGTCATCACTGGGTCGTAATTTCTCTCAAAGTCTACACAGCCCAAATCTGTGCTCCCTCCCAAATTTCTTGGTTGTGAGACTAATCGCCGAGCGATTACATTGTGCGGCTCTTAAGCCAATGCAGATACTAAGTACGGGCCCATAAACCAATACATTGTACGGAACGAAGGAGGCAGATTGCCTACACCTGGCGGCATCGCAATTTGTTCTCAAAAGGCCTCTCCTTGCAGTATACTGCGGTGAAAACTCGCAATGTCTCCTGTGCCTCAAAATTAAGAGGCGCAGTGAATTCAGTCTTGGCACCACTCAGTAACCATGGAACGTCAGGCGGAAATTAGCGAAATGAAATGAGAGCCGTATAGCTCGTGGCATAGTCAGGCGAAGAGCACCTACTCAATATTGGTCATCTCAAATTACTGGCCAAAAATCGCTGACTTCGCCGAATTAACATGCTCGCTTGCAAACTAAGTGACGGCTTCCTCACTGGTTACGTTCCCCATTGGGGCATGTTTCAGGGGACGTAATCCCCCGTATAAAGCACCATTGACATGCCATTGATCCTCTGATTTTCGTAGCAACAAAAAACACCTGAATTACAAAACTCAGCCTTGATCCAAGAAATCCCCTGGTGGCTGCCATAACTCCTATCGGTGTTTTTTTCCTCATTTTCCATATCATTGCCTCATTCGGCGCAGCTCATTCTCTCACAGTTTCGCATCCCAGAACTGTACGGCTGCAAAACGAGGCTGTGTGTCCAGATCTGGCTTGCTCTTAATTATTTAGCTTCCGCTCCATATTACTAAAGCGTTTTTCCTTTTCTGGCTTCCCAGTTATCAACTGATGAATTTAGCTCCCCCAAGAGACGACGTGTCTGTCGCGTCGGACTCTCCACTCAGACCTTCTGAGTACGCGCTTCTGCCTGCTGATCTTACTCAGCTTCACGATCCAAAGAGCTTACGAAAACTCCACGACATTGGCGGGCCATCCCAGTTGGCCCTGCTGCTTCAATCTGACGTCTCCAGCGGTTTGGACGATGGCGATCATCATGAGAGAATCGAAACATACGGAAGAAATCAGTTGCCTAACAAGGTGGCTAAGTCGTTTCTTCAATTGTGCATGGATGCCATGAAAGATAAGGTTTTGATCCTTTTAACGGTGGCTGCGGTGATCTCGTTGGCCTTGGGACTCTATGAGACGTTTGGCCACGGTACAATGTATGACGATGAGCATAAACCTTTGCCTAAGGTCGATTGGGTGGAAGGTGTGGCCATCATCGTTGCTGTGTTGATTGTGGTGATTGTAGGAGCTGCCAACGATTACCAGAAGGAGAGACAGTTTGCCAGACTTAACGCTAAGAAAGAAGACCGTGAAATCATTGTTGTTCGTGGCGGAGAGAAGAAAATGATCTCCATTTATGACTTGCTTGTGGGTGACATTGTATGCTTGGAGACTGGTGACATTGTGCCTGCTGATTCTGTTCTCATCAGTGGCGAGGTTGAATGTGACGAGTCTGCGCTCACTGGTGAGTCCAAGACCATTAAAAAGAAGCCAGCCAAGGATGCTATGGAGTTCTTCGAAGAGCACCTCGATTCCAATGAAGACTTGGGCTCTAGCACCATCAAATTCAAGGACCCGTTCCTTATTTCCGGTGCTAAGATTTTATCCGGTGTTGGTAATGCCATGGTCACTGCTGTGGGTATCAATTCCATCCACGGTAGAACTATGCTTTCCTTAAATGTCGAGACTGAGGTCACTCCATTGACTGCTCGTTTAGATAACTTAGCTGAGGGTATTTCCAAGTACGGATTCTTGGCTGCTCTTGTTTTATTTGTTGTCTTGTTTATCAGATTCTGTGTCAACATTGCTCCCGGCGGAAACTTCTATGGTATTGAGTCTGCTGAAAAGGGTAAGAAATTCGTTGACATTTTGATTGTTGCCGTCACTATTGTGGTGGTTGCTGTGCCTGAAGGTTTGCCTTTGGCAGTGACTCTTGCCTTGGCTTTTGCTACAACCAGAATGGCCCAAAACGGTAACTTGGTCCGTGTTTTGCGTTCTTGTGAGACTATGGGTGGTGCTACTGCCATTTGCTCCGACAAAACAGGTACACTTACTGAAAACAAGATGCGTATTGTCAGAGGTTACATCAACGAGAACATCTCTTTCGACGATACGGTCAATTCTGGCAACATCAACAACACGCAGAAGTCTGCAGATGTTGTCCCAACTATTCCCCATGATTTGATGGTTTACATTTGCTCAAACATCACCTTGAACTCCAATGCTTTCGAGAACCCTGACTACAATGAGGAGAAGGCTTTGCAAGCTCGCCAAAGACCTAAGCAAAGATCCTTGTTCTACCACTTGTTCCATCAAAACCAAGATAAGCGTCAAAAGGAGGAACAACACTTCAGTGTTGTCTCTGAGCCATACTTGGGAAGTAAAACCGAATCCGCTTTGTTGATCTTGGCCAAGGAGCGTTTCAACCAGTTTGCTTCTGAGACTTTGGAAGAGCAAAGAAGAGCAGGTCAAGCTGAGATCGTTCAAGTCATTCCTTTCGAGAGTGTAAGAAAATGGTCTGGTGTAGTCATGAAAATCAACAACGGTTACCGTTTGTATGTCAAGGGTGCCGCTGAAATCATTTTCAAGAACTGTTCTTACGGTTTTGACTCTGACAACCAGTTGATTCCTTTGGAAAGAAGCAACAGAGACGACGTTTTGACCAAGATTGACGAATATGCCAACGACGCTTTGCGTGCTATTATGTTGGCACACAAGGATTACGTTGACCTCGAGTCCTGGCCTCCTGAAGCTGCTGCTGACCCATCCAGACCTGGCCAAGCTAACCCTGACCTTTTGGTCGAACTCAATGGTGCTTACCACGAGACTGAGACCAACCTTACTATGGACTTCTTGGTTGGTATCCAGGATCCATTGAAGGATGGTGTTGCTGAGGCTGTCATGCAATGTAAGATGGCTGGTGTTACTGTTAGAATGGTCACTGGTGATAACTTGGTCACTGCTAAGGCCATTTCCAGAGGCTGTAATATTTTGACTCCAGATGACTCTTCCAACGATCACGCTTATATGGAAGGACCAGTTTTCAGAGCTTTGAGCAAGGCTGAAAGAACTGAGATTGTTCCACACTTGAAAGTTTTGGCTAGATCTTCTCCTGAGGACAAGCGTATCTTGGTTGAGACCTTAAGAGAGGCCGGGGAGGTTGTTGCTGTCACAGGTGATGGTACCAATGACGCACCAGCCTTGAAATTGGCCGATGTTGGTTTTTCCATGGGTATCAGTGGTACTGAGGTTGCCAGAGAGGCTTCCGATATCATCTTGATGACTGACGACTTCACTGATATTGTTCAAGCCATCAAATGGGGTAGAACAGTTGCTGAGTCCATCAAGAAGTTTATCCAGTTCCAATTGACCGTCAATATCACTGCTTGTGTTCTTACTTTTGTCTCTGCTGTCGCATCTTCCAACGGAAGCTCTGTCTTGACTGCTGTGCAATTGTTGTGGGTCAACTTGATCATGGATACCTTGGCTGCTTTGGCTTTGGCTACTGACAAACCAGACGATGCTTTGTTGAAGAGAAAACCTGCCGGAAGAACTGCTCCATTGATTAGTGTTTCAATGTGGAAGATGATTCTCGGTCAATCTTTGACCCAATTGATTATCACTTTCGTGTTGCACTTTGCTGGTAGACAAATCTTCTTCGGTGGCAGAGTCATCAACAATCACGAGAACAAGCAATTGGACGCTATGACTTTCAACGCTTTTGTGTGGTTGCAGTTCTGGAAATTGTTTGTCACTAGAAAGTTGGATGAGTGTGCTGATGTGAGATCCGTGAGAGAGCGTTTCACTCTTGAGAACTTGAACTTCTTCTCTCATTTATTCAGAAACTGGTACTTTGTCACTATCGCCACTCTTATTGGTGCCATGCAAGTGTTGATCATGTTTGTTGGTGGTGCCGCTTTCAGTATCGCCAGACAAACACCAGCTATGTGGGGTACTGCAATCATTTGTGGTATGATCTCCATCCCAATGGGTGTGGTCATCAGACTTATCCCTAACCACTGGGTTGTCAAGATCTTCCCAACAAGAGCGTTCAACACATTCATCTACTATGCTGGCTTCAACTTCTTGAGCAAAGAGAATAGAGCCAAGCGTGCTGGAAAGGATTTGGAGAAAAACGATCAAGAGATCAACGAAACTTCTGAAGCGTCAGAAACCTCGGAAGTACTGGAGACATCGGCCGTCGAGAAGGCCAAGTGATGGGAATGTTTTAAACTATAGAGTATCTACATGTATATTAATTTATTAACGACTAATGCGAGAAATAATTTATTGATGACTATTGTGGATCTGTTTATTAACGTCTAGTATGGGAATTATTAACGACTTGCCACAGCACCATCGAGTTTCATGATGAATTTGGTATAGACTGGTCCAAATTGACTGAAAGATTGGAACAATGGCTTCCATGACTTCATCTCTTCAACTGTTATGACCAACTCTTTATAGTCCTCCTCAGTACCCTCTTTAACTTGGGTTTTGATGGTCTCTGCCACCATATTTAATGCATCTTGGAACTCGTCTACGCCAATGGCCTGATTTTCGGTCCCGCCGACCATCTTCCGAGCGTTTTGTAGCACGCTAAGAACCTTTCCAATGTTCTGTCTGAGGTTCTTCAATTGGATCAACGATTCGACCGGATCCGTGGCTGTATCCAAATTTTGAGGGTCCAATTGTCTTCTAGTGACTTCGACCTCACTCTGTAGGCCTTCCACTGAGTTTTTTAGACTGTCAATGTAGTATTTAAGTCTGGTGGTCTCATCACCTGGAGCGACGTCTAAATCAACACCAGAAACGACAGAAAGCGACAGTTTTCGCAAGAGCTCAATCTTTGAGGCCAACTCTTTGGAAATTTCATTGGTATTGTAATCCAAATGCGTCATAAGGTCCAGCAGCTTGGCATATACGTTGGCGAGGTTTTGCTTGGAATATCGATCTGAGGTGCCTGTCATGGATTGAAACAACGCGTCTACGTAATTAGACGCGCTGAATTCTTCATCGAAAAACATCGCAAGCGCATCATCTTGGAGAGCAGGAGCCATTTTGGATGGTGTTTGGGAGGATCAAAGTAGGCTGTAGGTCTAAGAGGACTAGGTGTTGGTATTCTGTGCAGGTAATGATTTGGGAAGAGAGAAGAGGAGTGAGTTTTGGAGTACTTGAGGGGAGTGAGGGGTGGGAGCTAATGACTTTGAGTATTATTTGGGGTGAAATAATTGTCAATTGAGTTCAAATGACGTTTTTTGAAGGTATGGTGTGTTATCTATGGTGGGTTCTGAAGTTACAGGTAGTGAGCACTTAAAGACACGAAATGTCACTAAAACCGAGCCCTACCTCGAGAAATATCCAGGAAAATTCTACAAAAATATTTTTTGCTAGAATCAGTATCCCTTAGTATCATTACAATTACATGTAAACTCGTCTAACCCTTTTAGTCTTGTCCCTCTTCGTTTCCTACTCTATCACGTGACTGCTCCACATAACGTAGGTGCTTCTTACCATTAACGTCTTTACACTCCATAATCCCCAATTTTCATCCCATTTTACTTTCCATCCTTTCAAGCGCCCTCTTCAATTCCGAAACTCTCAAAAAATCATGCACATTATCACAATTCAAGACTCCTTCGAGGAGGTTATCAATGATGTGGAGTCTAAAGTAGTAGAGTCCGAATCCATCTGGATTAGTCGAAGATATTCCGAAAATGAAGACAAACAAGAACTTTTCCTGGTGTTAGTAAAGTTAAATACCGAGGGAAATGTCGAGTTTGTTTCTGAAGAAGTGGAATTCTCGAAAGCTGGTACTCACAAGTATACCCTTACTATCCAAACCAATACCTATGAGCTTATCAGCAATAAGTACAAATTCGACACTGGAAAAGATGATGTTACTGCAATTGCCATCACAAAAGACGATTCTACGCTTCTTCTAGGCAATTCCGATGGAGATATCATCCAATACAATGTGGAACTTCGAGAAAAGACAAGATCCATCAAAGAGGCACATTTTGCAGGCATTCTGAAGCTCCTACTCTTCCCATCGGATCAAGCATTGTTGAGTGTTGGAAGAGACTTCCAAGCAAAGCTCTGGTCGCTTGAAAATGCCAATGAACAGCCAATGAGAACATTTAAAGACCAAAAGGACCTTGTAAGTGGAGCTGCACTCATAGGCAAGGGCAGAAACTTCATGACATCTTCCTTAGATGGATCAGCAAACCTCTGGGAATGTGGTTCAGGCAGTGTTGTCTCTAAATTCACCAGAATCGATGATCTTGAGGATCCAGCTACTTGTTTAGCTATAGCAGGTGGCTTCGAAAGCGTCAATAAGGAGGACCATGTTGGTGGAGATCTCCTCTTTGAATGTGACGATAAGATGGTTTATGTGGGGTACCAATCGGGAACTATTCAGCAGTTTAGCGTAGCTGGCCATTTCCAGACTAAAGTGAAATTTAAGGCTGAAAGCGAAGTGACATCATTAGCCACTTCAGGCGATAAAGTGATCGCTGGATATAGTGACGGTAGGTTGAAAGTGTGGGGAGAGAACAGAGACCATGAGCTACAATTGAATGAGAACTATGCGGTGGAGAATATCATAGTGAAGAGTTCGAATGAGCAGACAATTCAGTTTGTGACAAGTAATGGACCTGAAGTTCTTCTTCGAGTCAAGTACGATATCGAGGAGGGAACTTTCAAATATCAATATTTGGTGGGTCTTGGTGAGACTTTTAGGGTGCAACTGGTAGCACGTAACGGACGAGGTCTTATCATTGCCACGCAAGAGGAGATAGCAGTTTATTAAGGAGGAGGCGAGGATGAAAAGGATCCATATCTATAGGAAGGTTAAAAAAAGAGTACTTTATTAGGTAGCAGTTCATATGACGTAGCAGTTTACTTAGAGATAGCCGGTCGCAGTGGCTCGTGTCTCACTGTGGAAGAGGTTCCGAGGAAAATAGACGATAGTGGGGTATATCGCATAAGCTGAGAATGTCAAAAGAAGGGTGGACCTTAGTGTTTTTAATTGAATTATTTCAATCTCTGGGGTAAGTCAATGAAGTCACTTCCTCTTATCAGTTGAGATCTCCACATCCAGCCCCATCTTCTCATTATCGCACTGATCTACTACCTGGAAATTACCTGGCATTAACCTACACCTCTCTTTAATAAGCTATCGTATTGGGCAGTATCAAACTGACCCCGCATACATAAATATAGACACTTACAACTTTGGTCTTGGGTCAATGTTCTTGAAAACAGACTCAATGGCAGTGGCCTTCATCATGTTACCCTTGACCTTCAACTTGCCGTTCATGAACAACTTTTGACCGTTGGCCTTACCGTTGGCCAACTTGACAAAGTCAGCATCCTTCAACAACAATTGAACGTCACTCTTTGGAACAGAGTCGACCTTGGTAATGTCACCCTTCTCCTTCAAGTCCAACAACCAGGATTGGTCCTTACCCTCCTTGTTCTTCAAGGTAATGACAATGTTGGCCTTAACACCAGCAATGGCCTTCTTCTTGATGGCTGGATCGTTCAAACCATCCTTCAATTGCTTGAAAAGATCAGAAGCGTTGAATCCGTCAGCAGTAACGTCAGACATTATGTTTTATTGTATTGTAGTTGATAAGATTTAAAAATGCGTCGGACATCGTTCGCTTATATAGATCACTACATTTCACATGTACTGGCTGGGGCCTCGGTTGCTATGTGCACTTTCAGATGGGCTTTCTCCACACAAACTATTGTCATGCCCCATTGGGTAGTTGAAGCGCGGGCATGCGAAAACCACTGTGATTTTGGGTCTTGGTTTGTCTCGTGATACTGGGAGGGAGGAACGGAGAGGAGCACGGAGAGACGCTGATTAACTATGGAGAGGAGGGTAGACCATGAAGGATAGTCAAACAATGAAAACTACAGAAAATCATCAAACTTCACTAAATTCAATTCCCTACTAACATCTTCACTATGCCCTTATGGCTCCCTCGGACCCCATACTATCACCCTATCTTACTACCTATTACCCATTGGGCCCATTGCCTCTATTGGCGGAGGCCCCATTCGCTCCGATCTGTCTGCAAGCCCGTCCCCACTTTACTGCATACAGCCCAGTTCCATAGAGCTCGGTCACTTTTCCACGACGTGAAAAATAGCAAGCCGTTTTTCTCCAAAGATGCATTTGGAAATGTCATGAGCGTCCGCAAATGTGATTTGCTTTTCCGGGGTTCTGATTTTTTTGCAGCCATGCTCTCCGCTTTCTGGTCCTGTTTCCTCATCACTACCTCTATGTTACTTACACCCGTACACCAAGCCTCATCTCTGCCTACACCTCACTATCTAGGCCTGTCTCACACTAACTAAACCCAGTAATGGCATTTACATCCTCATCATCGAAGGCTAAGGCGAAAGCCACGGTCAACAAGCTCTTTGAGTCCATGCTTCCCGGCACAAGCTTGACCAGTACATCCCAACAAGCATCTTCCACCGAGAAATTCGCCAGAGAGGTCTCTAAGAAAAAACTCACTAGAGATGAGATCAGAAAGGCCAATAAAAACGAGAAGGCCAAGCAAAATAAGGCCATTAACAAGAAACTCGAACAAAACAAGAAGTTCCAAAAACTTGTCAAGTACAACATCATCAAATCACACAAATCTTCCGAGAAGCTTACCCCAGAAGAGGAGAAGTACTTGAAGAAACTCATAAAGAAGAACTCGAACGCCGTGAACAGAGCCAGTGAAGTTGGCGACTTGTTCATTAAGGACGAGATCGACTCCTTGCGTGAGGAAATCTTGGCTATGCAAAACGATAAGTACGACAGAACAAAGGATAGAAAGCTAGATGCCAAGTTACAGACCTTCAACGAGAAGATCTCCAAGGGAGAAGTTGCATACCCTGGCTTGACGCCAGGTTTGGCCCCTGTTGGTTATGATGATTCGGATGACGAATAATCTATAGGTTCTATTAATATATGGTGATGGAAGGACAACTATATATCCTCTGTAGCATCAGACATCATCTCTTTAGCATCGGAAACATCATCTCTAAAGCATCACGATCATCTATCCAACTCATAAAGCATTTGACAGACGTCACTGGTCTTTTTACGGACGCTTCTCTTCTTGTCGTCAAGACCAACAGCAAGACGGCTTCTAACTGGTGCTTGGTATTTGATCACTTCAGACAATTGGAGGTTGGTGAAAACACCCATGATACAATCCAAACTCAAGAGTCTGATTTGTTCGTTGTTGACCAACTTTCTGTCAATGACAATCTTCTTAGTGCTCAATTCCGTGAGCTTATTGATGAGACTGCCTAAGTTCTCCAGGATAAGCTGTGGAGACTCAGAAATGATCACTCTGAACGTCTGCAAGGAAGCCTGTAAGATAGCAGCGTTCTGTATCGTCAATCCAGTCAAGATCAACGGAAGAATCTCTTCCAAATGTGGCTTTAAGATTTTAGTGGAGATATTGTTGATGAGAATGGCCAATGCACTCAAATAGATCTCTCTTCTAGAGTCATCATTAAGGTTGACGAAACTCTCGATCAACTTACGCAACACAGTCTCAAACACCTGTTGCTTGTATAACAACTTCACCTCGAGGTTGCTGACGCCTGAAATCACCTTTGGCTTAGAATTGTCCTTGTTGACGTAAATGTCAAGGTCAGCCATCAAGACGTTAAATGATTTGGAGACAGCTCTGCTCAATTCGATGTTTGAAGAGCTGGTCAACAAGTCAAGGATCACACTTAAGTATTTCGATCCAACAGAGTCAATTCTTACTATAAGACCCTTAAGGATCCACACAGCAATCTCCAAACTGCCAGTGTCTTGCTCGATGTTGTCAAACAAGCTTGAGAGTAAAGTCTCATTGCCTTCGCTGTTACGTGGAGTGAATTTGTTGATGACAAGCAGCAAAACTTGCAAGTACTCGATTCTGACATACTCATCGGCTTCGCTTCTGATGGTGGAGATGGCACCCTCGATGAATGTGTTGACATCAGCAGGGAAAGTGACAGCTTTATCGATCTTCGACAAAAGGTACTTGAACAAAGTGACAGTGGCACATGGCTTCTTCAAGATACCGTCCAAAACCACACCCTCATATTGCTTACCTTCAACAAAGACTGGGTACATTTCCTCCAAGATCTCCTGGTGCTTCAGCTTCTCGATGTATCTGATAACAAGACCGTATAATTGACCACTCAAGTCAAGAGCAACAACGTCTTCATTGCACTTTTTGATGGTGATAGACAAGAATCTAGGAATGAACTTCTTGTACCAGGTATTGGTGAGGAATGGCTTCACTGTTTGGGTTTGGATGAAAGACTTGATCAAACACTCCACAACAGCACAGTATGTCTTCTGGTTGAACTCATCATAGGCCAATTTGTTCAAAAGTCTGATCGATAAGACCTCCAAGAATTGGTAGTTGACACAGAGTCTGTTGATAAGGTTCAACACTCCTGGTTCATCGATATTGTTCAATAATTGAGGCAAGACGATCTCAATGACGGAGGAAACGTTGACGTAGACAGAGTCATCATTACCTTCAGTCATGATACGCACCAAGCCACTAACGATCTCCAATAAGAGAATGTCAGTGTCCCAGTTTGGAGTTTGGCTTTCGACTACATTAATCAAATTCTCATTCAACCAGCCCAAAATCAATACAACCTCCTCCCTGGTCAAGAAGTCCTTGAGGTTGATCAATTTGATGAGTTGTTGAGTGAGCTTACACTTCAAAGTCTTCTCCAACTTGGAGGAGGCTTGGAGCAATTGTCCCATAAAGATAAGCAAGTGGTCCTTATACTCAATCAATGAGTTAGGCTCATCTAGGAGCTTGCAAGCAGTGAAAATGAAACCCAAATTATCAATAAGGTCTCTTTGACTGGCAATTGTGATAGCCACGTCAACTTCCTCTTCAGTTTCCATTGCTTGGTCACCGTCACTTCTCACATATCTTCCCCAAACATCGAAATCGAACAAAAACTCAACGATTTGGTTGAACATTTGCTTGTTGGTGCTTCCAATAGCACTCAAGATCAAAACAGATTGTTTGATGGTTTTTTCGCTGAGAGACTTGAAATTTGGCTTCAAATCTTTGAGAATCGTAGCAATGAAGGCACTCTGAGAGTCAGTGTTGGTCAACTTAGTTGCAAGAGCACTAATGGTTCTCAAGGTATAAATAAGCGACTTGTTATCGTCAGTTTCGTCAATACTGTCCGCATCAGGAGGAATGAGGAATTCAGCCTCTGGCTTGAAAATTCGAACATCATTGTGTAAGATCTCAAACTTCAATGCATCCCAAATGCTAATGTAGTACTGCTCGACAGTAGGGACAGAATAGTCCAAAACACACTGCCATAGAGTATGCAAAACATCGTTTCTGACAGCTGGGTTGGTCGATGTGAGTTTCTCAAAGAGAGATGGGAACGTATCTTGGGCGTATTGGCTCTGAGAAGCGATGGTATTACGCAATTCGTTCTTCAATTGAGCAGCAGTGATTTTATATGGATCATTTGCTGGTGGAGTGAACGAAATTGGGAAGTAGCAGAAACACACGTCAAAGAGATCAGTCAAGAGCTGATCATGGACAGAATTCTTGGTTCTATCCTCAAAGTCAATGCTCTTATTGATGCTGGCATTAAGCTTGAAGGACATGAGCAAATTTCTTGGATCTTTCTCACCAGTAGCCACATGAATGAATGTAGAGACGAACTGGTCGGCGTAAGCAGAGTCTCCGGCGATAATTTGGGCATGACGCTCAAAAAGAGTGTCGAGAAGGTTGAAGGCCTCGTAACGCACTTTAGCCAAGTGTTTTCTTGGTTCATACTTTATTGAGACGGCTGAAAGCAACGTCGTCAAATTGTCACTTATTTGTGGCTTGAAATTCTTGTATTTCATCAACAGAGCCAATGCCTGGAGCGTATAGAGGGAGAGCTTCTCGTCCTCAAGTTTAGCAGTCAAGAATTGCAAGAGAACAGACACATCTTGTCTTGTTAACTTTGAAGAAACGGTCTCGTCAGCTAAAGTAGATGCCAAGCAATGCACAGCATGTGTTCTATTGAGCAAATCATCAGAAGTCAAGGCAGGGCCCAAGCTTTGGATCAATTGGAGAAGAGATACATCGTTTGAGGCGATGAGATGGGCGATTTTTTGCGCAACAGCACCAAAGTCAGCGTCACTAGCCACAGCAGCAACGAACTGGTTGACTAAAGTGTTGAGGTTGTCCGTGGAAGACATGGTGGTGGTGACTACCAAGATTAGAGGGTGTTGGATAAGTAGATGTGGTGCTGTGTGTAGGAAAGTTATTGGTCAGAGAGGAAGGGTCAGTGTATTTAGTGGGGGAGATGATTAAATGATTGATTTTATTGATTGGTAGGATTAAGGATTTATCATGTTAATGGTCAATGTCAAAAGAAATGCATTTTCGTTGTTTTTGTATTTTATGTGTGCACTTTATTGATTAGTAAAAGTGAGGTGATTAACGCTAAAAGTTGCGAAATGGAAGTAAAAGGCTGGATATGGAACAGAGAGCACAGTGAGGTAAGTCAAAGAGACAACTAAACAGCTAAATTCATTAAAATTACAGAAATCTCAAAATAAGAAACAATCTTGAAAAAACAAAAAGTACAATTTTCTTCACCAAATCACCTTCTACAAAAATATCATTATTTTTTTTAGGGATCTCTCGGATCTCTCTCGGCTCTCTCGCTTAAAGAGAAAAAGCCACGAACAGGCACCGTGAAAAAAAACCAAAGCAAAAGAGCCCCCAATTTCCAAAAAATAAATGAGAACACAATTAAACACAAAACAAACGAAACAAAGAATAAAAATCCAAACCAAAAAAATCAATGGTCCCAGGGTCTCAACCAGTCGCATTGACGGTGACTGGAGAGCGCAGGAGTCAAGAAGGAAGGGCCCCTTTAGAAAAATGAGGCAGAGAAAAACAGAAAATGGGGCAGAAGAAACGAGGAGGGGGAGGGGAAAAACGAGGAAAGACGAAGAGAAAAAGGAGAAACAGAGAGGAATTTGGAAATTAGATACGTAGACAAAATCGATTTTCTTTTTTCCTTAGCTTTTTTATCATCTCTAGGACCAAATGCCTTCATCTTTAGTCACCTAATGGTGCCTGTTTCATGGCATTAACCGTATATGGAGAAGTCGCACCATGCACCTTCTGCCCTATAATAGAGGTTTCAGGACCGGGAAAAATGGGGGAACATGGCAATTTCATGAGCAAAATCGATACAAGATAAAAGCCATATTATCAAGCATTATCAAAATTCCTTTTTCGCCCTCAAACCTACGCAAATCATCCCATATTCACGTCTCTCCCAAATTCATAGCCCAGCCGCATTGTGCACTCAGTGATCTCTACAGGCCTGCCTGTGCATCAACATCGCTAAATAACGGTCTCATAATCGCCTCCAAAAACTACGGATTTTCTTCCGTTTGACCACTTCATTCTTCTGCGGACGCCCCGGGTCCCAGCCAGGAACTCCAATTTCTCAATTTGAAGCTCCATTCGTTCATTCCTGCAACTTTCACACGAATCACCGCCAATGATTGAAATCCCGAACTTGGATCAGCCCTCCTACGCCCAACACGAGCTTGACCAGCTCCAGGAACAGTACAATCAGCTCTCTGTTTCGGGTTCGGCCCAGCAGGATGTCATTTCTTCCGATAACACCATCCGTGTAGCGCTACACTCGGATCTGGACCCGCTGCTCCACCATAAGATGGAAGTGCCATTGCCAGCAACCCGAATGCTCGATCTGCCCATTGATTTCAACCACGAGGGGCCTCTACCCCTGGACGAAAATGCGTTTGTGTCGGAAAATCACCTACATCCGGCTATTACGGATGACTCTCTCCATGAGTCCACTGACATAAACGATATGGACCCAACCCAGTTCGGCGAAGCAACGCAAATCTCCGACGAGGACGCTGCCATTTTCGAACGAACTGACGCGTTCATGATTGGGCCCCAGGACCCTGCCAATGGCGAAAAAGAGATATCTGTAGTGCTCTCTGACTATGCTCATGAGCTAGAGATCGATCCACAAGAAGTCCAATATAGCACTGCCCAGCCAATCACAATGAGGTCCATAAACGCTGGAGCACATCCCTTGAGACAGACAGTTTCGGTGACTTCGCCAGATATCGACTCTGAGGCCGTAATGGAGACAGTCAGCGAGATAGACCTGGGCAATGGATCACCTCGCCAAATGCCAGGTATGGCATTCTTAGGAAGCGGCATAGACTTGAATTTGCCAAACCCCGTCCATAGCTCCTTGTCTCAGGAATTTGCTTCTCCACATAGCGTCTCGGTGAAACACATGCAACCGTCACCTCAACTACCACCTCCGCTTTCTAACAAATCGCTGAAGCTAGCCTTCACATTTTCACCAGAGTTTGTTAGTATGAGAAAAGGCTTGGCCACCGAATCGAAAAATCCTGCCGAGTACACTTTGCATATCGTTTTCACTCAGTTTGTTCGTCATGTGGAGCGGAAGTTGAACATGTGTCTCGAGTATCCTCTTCTGGAAGAGCCTCCTATCATAGATCTACTTGCCGAAGGTGCAGACCCACAATTTGACAACATTGTGTCTTCTCTCGGGTACATTGCCAAGAGAAAGCCTAAGCCAGTCATTGACAGTGTCATGTTCTGGCGTAAGTCCAAGAGTGAAGTTGCAGCTCGTGCTACTTCCGAGGTCGAGAAGATCATCGCATTGTCACAGCAAAATTTGGCCAAGATAGCGGCCGACAACGGTTCCGGAAACCCTACATCTGCTGCTCTTCCGAAAGCTACTCCTGGAAAGGGTAAGCGAAGCCTCAGCCTTATGAGAACTAAGAGTCTTTCAAAATTAGCACACCGCCGTAATAATTCCGCCTCGGTGTTGGCTGATCTGTCGCGTCCATCTGCTAGACCTAGCGTTGACAGATCCTCGGAGTCAAGTACATACACCACAGACTTTGCTCGACAGAAGCAATACTACGATGACCAAATATCACAGGCAAGAGAAACCGCTGTTCAAGCAGAGCGGAAATCTTTGGCATCTATTTACATTCTCTGTCGAGTTTTGATCGAGGTGGTCAAGCAGACTTCATACGATACTATGGGTGAAGATCTTGGCGATAAGCTTGAAGAGATCGTTTATACTCAGCTCAAAACGACCGATCCTGTCAGTGCAAGTGAGTCGTTCGTTAGACTGGCAAATTGGAATCTTTTTGCTGAGCTTCTAGGCTTCATGTCGGAGAAGCAGTTCCTAAGTGTAAGTGATCGTTTCATTGCAGACTTGGAAAAGGTCCCAGCTGCCGTCATGCACGAAGACGAGCCAAGATTGCATTTGCTTATCCATGGTATGCGTTACTTGAAGCTTACCAACTATCCTCTTGAGAAATTCGAGGAGAGTGCAGAGTTCATTCAATCTTTGACCAAGTTCTTCTGCAACGTTTCAAACCAGACAATTCTTTTGGCATATGCTGAGGTTCTCAGTAATCTTATTCTTCCTTTGGCTTCTCTTTTGACAGCCGAGGCTAATCACCCATTGTGGGTTGAAGCAATCACTCGTATTTATGACAGAGCAAAACGGTTGTGGTCGATTTCGAATACTAATTATTACTCTGGTAATGCCAGCAACATTTCTTTGGCTCCAACCATGAGAAGCTCAGTCATGCCACATAATGACTGGGACATTTCGCTAATGTTGATGACTTCTGCTTTATCTGTTGCACCCAAGGAATTGTTTGCAGACAACTGGTTCCTGATCGTTGAGGCAAATGCTCATAAATTGAAGCCAAAGGGCGACACGGATGCAAAGACCAAGTTAATTATTTGCACTTCTAGACTTCTTTGGGTCTACATCAACAGATTGCCAGATACTTTGAATAATACTATCAAGAAGCTCGATAGCCTTTTCGATATCTTGTTTTTCGGACCAAACGTGACAGGAAAAAAGCAGCAATGGATTGTTCCAGACATCAACCTCATCAATGCCTTATCTGAAATGATAAGAATTGTTGGTTTCCAACATTTCACTTACGTTTTGGATAACGTCATTTTGAAAATTCTCAAGTCTAGTTTCAATGGCTCGTCACTTGAAAATCTCTACGCTGAGAGATTGATCATGATCATTAAATCTTACATGTTCTGCTTACAAGACTTCAAGTCTGGAGAGAAGCCAGAATTCCCTACTGACGAGGTCTTGAACCGCAAGTTCAGTGAATCACTTAGACCTTTGGATAGATCGCAGAAAGCATTTGGCACTTTCGAGACCAAATTGGACGCAAAAGCTCAAAGAAAGAACAGACTCATGTTTGAGCAAAAGTACATTAAAAACCAAGCTGCACACGAGGATATTTGTCGAACTTTCACGACAATGCTTAAAATCTTGGATGCTAATTGTGGAATGATGAGTTGGGTGAAAACAGAAAACTCAACTATTTCATCTGCATACTCCAAATCCTTGTCTTCCTTATCACAATTCAACTTTGGACTTGAATCATTCACACAAATCTCGAAAGATATTCGAACAGAACTTTTTGCAACTTTATTGGATGCTACAGCATGGTCAATTGCGCCATTAACAAGTGAAAACTCAGGCAATTCCTATGCTGGAATTTCTTTCAAGGGTCTTGTTGAGATCTTGGTGAGAAACGCTATTCATGAGGATCCAATTGTGTGTTCTTCAGCTTTAAACTCATTGGCAAGACTTGCGCTGAGAAAAAATGCCGGCAATTTCCTTCTCACTTATGCCCGTATTGCATTTCGTTTGACAGAAAAGCCAGGACTCACTTATGAATCTGAATACTTCAATTCAGAGGTCTTCATCAAGCTCTTGAAGATTTATGTCGATTTGTTGAAATGTTGGTTGAGCGAGTTCAATGAAGAGAGTGCCATCGCTGAAAAACCAGACAATGATCTCAACCAATTGAAAGACAATGAAATGCTTAATGACTTGTACCAGGTCAACCATAAAGCATCAGATTTGACAAACTTAGAGCCTCCATCAACTAAGTTGAAACCATATGAGGAATTGGAATGGAAAACGGTGATTACTGTGATTGAAGAGATCGAGGGAAGTGGATTGTTCTTCCTCTGCTCTGATAACAGTCGAATTAGACTGTTTGCTGTATCGATCTTGAAGATCGTCGAGCAATTCGATCAGACAATCTATAATAACACCGAAAAGGAAATCACGCCAACCCCATCTGCCTCTGGTTCAGGTAAGGGCCACTCCAGAAGCTCTTCCAAGTACGTCGCTGATGAAGGATCTAGACTTATCCATATTATGGAGAATCTCGACATTTTGGAGTTGATCAAGCCTTTCAAAAAGGAATTGAGTGGTCCAGAGAAAGCCAGACTTGGAAAGATCAAAAACAAAAAGGGCACTTTGTTGAGATTTGCTGCATCTGACTACGGTATTGACTCCACCATTTGGTTCAGAGTATACCCTAAACTCTTGGAGATTTTCTTTGAGAGATGTCCTATGCCACTTGCTCTTTGTCGTTCTATTGTTTGCATTCGTTTGGTGCAAATGCATGAACTTGTGGTTGAGTTTTCAGACAATTTCAAAAATTACACATCTTCAGTATTTGGAAGATTATTAACTACAACTCCACCACAAGTTTTGGTCAATCAATGGAAACTTTATCTCATTTTTGCCTGTTGTTCATTGACAAGCACCAATGAACAAAAGATCTCATTCCCATCACAACCGACACACGGACGCAAGAGATCATTGCCTATGTACATTCAACATCAAAAGATCACCAGTGCCAAATCCATCTTCCGTATGGTTTTGCCATTGCTCAAGTCACCTCAGCCAATGATTAGAGAAGCCGTCATTACTGGTCTTAGTTCGATCAACATCAACATTTGCAAGACTTTGGCTGAAAACCTTCCTGAATGCATGAACGACTGGGAGATCCACTCCAGCAAGAGAAACACCGCTGATGACAGGGTCAGAACTGAAGTTGTTCATATTTTGAGCATCAGTACAAGCCGCTTCAAGTCGAATCCAATTCTTTACTCGGACGAGTCAACAGTTGCTAATTTCGTCTCCATTATCAAAAACGTGAAGGGTTTCTTATCCGTTCAGTTTGCTCAGACTCTGCCTGAATTCCAAAGCCTTAGGTGTTATTTCAGTTCTTTCTTGGAGAATGTTTTTACCGGGCTTAAGGAGAAACTGGATTTGAACAGATGGTTGCCTTTCGAAGCAAGAATAGGATGTTTCAACTTCTTAAACGAGTGGTGTGGCTACGGTGATTTCAAGAGTATTCTTGATGAGAGGTACTTGATTATGACGCAAAAAGCACAGCAACAGAAGTCGTCTACGACAGCTCTTGCAATTTTGGAAATCGAGAAGAAGACCTTGCAGAATGCCGCCTTGAGTTGTATGGCCACGATTTGTTCAGGTACTTTAAAACAAAAGTTCAATGCACCAGGAAAGTCTGCTGTCATTTCTTTTGATATCAGAAGTGTCATGAACTGGGTCCACGAGATCATCAGTTCTGATAATGAGAAAGTCAAAGAGATTGGAAAGATTGCTTTGAAGAACATTCTCGATGCTAACA
Source organism: [Candida] citri (assembly GCA_030571295.1). Taxonomy (NCBI): domain Eukaryota; kingdom Fungi; phylum Ascomycota; class Pichiomycetes; order Serinales; family Metschnikowiaceae; species [Candida] citri. The sequence continues at coordinate 285,933 of JAJLXN010000009.1, read as the reverse complement.
TCAACAACGATGAGATCTACCAAGAGGTGTTGAAACAGTGTTACAACCCTGAAAACTCCTTACACGTCAGGGAGGTTTACTACACTAATGTTGTTGATACTTTCTTGAAATTTGAGCAGGCCTCTTCAATGCCTCATGATATTTTCTGTCTTTCCACATTTTTGGTTGGAACAGATAATTATCAAATGAGATATGCCGCCATTAAGCTTCTCAAATATCTCGAGAAGAAATTCTTGAACACCTATACCACTGATTACTTCACAGAAAGTGTTTGTTGCTCCACTATGGTTGTCTATAAAAAGGTTCTTTTTGAAATTTCAGTGAAGCTTGCTTCCTCTCATTCGAGTGATGCTTTCATATTCATCAGTTACTTGACAAAGTATTTTATTGATGTCGACAATCCTACAAGAAGAGACATTTTAGCTTGTCTTCTTCCATGGGTCCAAACTGTTGAATTGAAGTACATTGATAGAGAGATTGATCTGGAGGAAACAGTCGAGCACAAATCATCTGTGCCAATGGAGCCTTCAGGCGAAATCGATGCAGCTTCCTTGATGGTTCTCAATAACTTGTTCGAGATCACTGTCAAGTTCAGTCAGAAGATTTCGAACGAAGTTGAGGCTCTTTGGGTCGCCTTGGGAACAAATGCTGACAATTTCGAGATCATCTTCGATTATATCATGAAGAACTGCTTGCAAAGAAGAAATGCCAGTTTTGTTTCCTATTCCAGACAAATCATTGCCTACTTGGTCTATTCCAAGCCAGATCCTTCCTATATCATTGGAAAGTTGATTGCAAACTTGCAACCAAGAGCAATGGTTCCTCTTCCACCACAACGAATCGTTTCGGTGATTCTGGACACTGCTCAAGATTTCCCATATACCGCCGACTTGTCAAACATCTTGGGTAACACCGGAAAAGAGTCAGCATTCTCGCTTGGTCAATTATCGTTAATTTTCCTTGTCGACTTATTCAGATCAAACGACGACTTGATAATTGAACATCTCCCATTGTTGTTGCATGTCTGTTTCTCACTTCTTGATCATTACTTCCCACTTGTTCAAGAGCAAGCAGCATGCTTACTTATCCATTTAGTGCACTCGCTTGCACCAGGAAACCAAAAATCTAATCAAGTGATGGAAATCTTGAGACAAAGAGACCACCACAAAAACTTATGGGTCTATGACGACTTGAACAATGACAAAAAAGGAGGTATGACTCCAAAAAATATGGACTTATTGGTTCGTAATATTCTTGAACTATTCACTCCAACTGTGCCTACTATCCAAACAGACTGGAGTAGAGTTTCCTTGAAATGGGCTACTACATGTGCTGTTAGACACATTGCCTGTCGTTCCTTCCAACTTTTTAGATCGCTTTTATCCTTTTTGGATCAAAATATGCTTAAGGACATGTTGAATCGTTTGTCCAATACAATTGCTGACGAAGCAATTGACATTCAAGGGTTTGCAATGCAAATTCTTATGACTTTAAATGCAATTACTGCTGAGCTCGACTCTGAGAAGTTGATTGATTTTCCACAGCTTTTCTGGTCTAGTGTTGCATGTCTTAATACGATCCATGAGCATGAGTTTATTGAGACAATCTCTATGATGTCCAAATTCGTGTCTAAGATTGATCTCGACGCTCCAGATACCATTTCTTGTTTGACTGCTACATTCCCTCCTAAATGGGAAGGTATCTTCGACGGTTTACAACAAGTCGTCATGGTTGGTCTCAGATCAGCCACTGCTTGGGACCCAACGATCAAATTCCTTGATAAGTTGAACAAGCTCAAGGATAGTAACATTATTGGGTCTGGTAACTTCAGACTTTTGAGTGCATTGATTGCAAATCTTCCAAGATTCCTTCATGCTCTTGATCAGAAGTCAATTACCCCAGAAATTGAAGAGGCATGTAACCTGATCAGTGAAATGGCCATTCCATGCGAGAAGCTTGCACTTGCGAGAATTTTGAATTCTCTTGCAAAGTACAGATTCCGTTCTAAGAAGGATTTCTTGGTTCAGACCATTTCTACCATCAGAACAAGTTTCTTCCCAGAGTATGAGGCACCAACCTTGATCATGTTTTTGAGTTTGTTGTCCAACAAAATTCCTTGGGTGAAGCTTGAGACGCTTAGTATCTTGAAACATATCTTCCCTCTTGTTGATCTTCAAGGAGAAGAGTTCCTTGGAGTTGGAGCTGACCTTATTTCGCCATTGTTGCGTTTGTTGTTGACGGAGTATGCTGAACCAGCGTTGGAAGTCATTGACGAGGCTGTTCTTATCTCAGGATCCCAAAAGGATAAGGATATTTTGAGAATGAGTCTTGATACTTCTTCGGCAATGAAGAAAGAGTATGAAAAGACTGCTACGCTCTTTGGTATTCCTGACGAGAGTGGATGGGCCATCCCAATGCCTGCAATGACTGCAGCAAACACCAGAAACAACGTCCATGCTGTTTTTGCAACATGTGGAGAATCAACGGTCATTGATGAGGTTCATAAGGATTCGTTTGCTGGTGAAGATATCCAATTCTTGATGGAAGAATACCAGGCATCAGACTATGGAGACGCTACATCAGTTGGTGTCGAAGAGCCTGCAGCTTCATTGAGTAATATGTGGGCTGCATTGGACGACTTCGATTCGTTCTTCACCAAACCATCGGATCAAAGAGCTCAACTCAATTCTGTTGCTGTTTCGAATGGTCGTTTCGCTAACAAGCATGCCATGTCTCACGCACACAGTTTCTCAATGGATACCAAGAACAGTAATTCCAGCGACTTGACATCACCAATTGATTCTGTTCCACAAGTCTACGACAAGAAGGCCCTTGTGATTCTTAACAGATCGTTGGCAAGAACACAGTCTAATACCTCATTCAAGAGCAGTTTGGCAGATAACTATGGATCACCTACAAGCTACGGAAATCTCGAAGGAGCATCAACCAAAAGATCCTACATTCCATTCCGTAATAGCAGACTAGCTAAAAGTCGAGTCGATCCATTTACAACACCAAAAATGACATCGTCGTCAAGCACTTTTGAGCAAACACCTACTATGACTCCACCGCGATCAGCGAAAAAGGCCAGTCCTCCAGTGCCACCATTTGCACCACCAGCAGCAAGTCCCCAGGAATCAAATTCGCCCGAATTGAACAGCCTGGAAGCTGTTAACAGATTCGGAAACCGCAAGAGAAACAGAAGGTCATAATTTTATAAAGATGGAGCTTTGAAGCAATTGTATCTGACCGGCATGTAGAACTTGCAACACTGATTGATTACGTCAGCAATGAACTGCGCAACACCAGAGAAGAAAAAGTAGACTGAAAAAAAAAAGAACCATAGTCTCTTAACTACCGCCATGCCACCAAAGAAGAAGCAAGTAGACCCACAGAAGGCCGCCAGGGCCAAGGCTAAAGCCCAAGATGACAAGGGTTTCGGAATGAAAAACAAGAACAAGTCGAAGAAGGTCCAGCAACACATTGCAACGATGAAGCTGGGTCAAGATGGAGGTATGGCCCAAAAGAGAGAGGCCGAACAGAAGAGAAAAGCCGAAGAGAAGAAGGCTGCCGAGCAGGCCAAGAAGGAGGCCGCTGCATTGTTTGGTATCACCCAACAAAAGGTGCCATTCGGTGTTGATCCAAAGTCGATCTTGTGTGAGTTCTTCAAGCAAGGTGTCTGTACCAAGGGTAACAAGTGTAAGTTCTCGCATGATCCAAACGTTGGCAGAAAGGATGCTAAGAAGGATTTGTACACTGATGCCAGAGCAGACGCCAAGGAGGAGAAGGAGGCCGACACAATGGACAACTGGGACGAAGAGAAGTTGAGAAAGGTCATTTTGTCCAAGCACGGTAATCCAAAGACTTCCACAGACAAGGTGTGTAAGTTTTTCATTGAGGCCGTCGAAAACGACAAGTACGGTTGGTTCTGGGTTTGTCCTAACGGAGGTAACGAGTGTATGTATAAGCATGCCTTACCACCAGGATTCGTGTTGAAGACCAAGGAACAAAAGAGACTAGAAAGATTGGCCAAGGAGTCTGAGCCACAAATCACATTGGAGGAGTTCATTGAGATGGAGAGAGGCCGTTTGGACAGATCCAAGTTCACGCCGATCACATTGGAGACATTCAAGAAGTGGAAGATGGAGCAAAGAAAGAAGAAGGCTGCTGAGAAGAAGAAGGAAGAACAGAGCGGAAAGAAACCGTTGACCGGAAGAGAAATCTTGACCAAGAAGTACGCCGACAAGTTCTATCAAGAAGAGGACAACGACGATGGAGATGAGATGGACTTGTCTGAGTTCAGAAGTGCATTGCCTGAGGGTGAGGGTGAGTTCAAGGACTACGGTGACGGTGACTTTGACGGTTTTAACGATGAGGAGGACCAACCAGAGGCTCAAGAGGAGGCCGAGGCTAAGAAGGAGGAGAGCCAGGCTCCAGAGGAGGAGAAGAAGGCAGAGGTTGCTGCCTAGGTGTACGATTAACGAGGAGCATAATGGGAAGCATGGAGGCTTCCCTCATGAGGATAACTATCCTGGGATCAATAGTCAACTTTAGATGACGTGTAATATAGAACGCAACCATGCAGATATATGTAGTATGTTGGTGAGAGACAAGAATAAGAAAGATTAGTCAAAATCTTTAAGAGACGTTTCAAAGAAGTCTTCTTCGCTGTCTTGAAAGAAACGAACCTTTGTTCCAGTTCCCTCTAGGTCATGCAAAACGGTCGTCATCCGTTGGATCCAACTAGCACCTCTTTTATCGACGTCTTCGAGCTCGTAGAACGATTCAGCTCCGTTGATCAGATGGACATTTTCTCTGCCTGAATTAAAACTGATATTTTGATCGATTGGAGCTTCAAAGTTTAGCGTTGAAGATGTAGTTGCCTTTCTTGGCGGTGGAGGTGGAGGTGGAGTAGCACTGGATTTAGCAGCAGATTGTCTAGTCAAATCAGAGTCACTTCTCATTCGGAGCTCCAAAGAAGAATTACCAGAATGCAAAGTCACATCAGGCTCTGTGGCTGATTTCTGTAAGTACTTCCTTTCCGGTAAAGGTGGAGCCTTAGTCAAGGTGTTACCCTTGAGTGAATTTGGCTTTTTAGGAATTAATGGTGGAAGCTTAGATGCTCTTTCCTTTGCAGTTGTTTGCTCAAGACGAGCGTCTGTCATGTCAATCAAATCAGGTGTAGATTCTGTGGCTCTTGGAGGTTGTGGCTTTGCTGCTTGACGATCATCCCATTCGGAAATCATCCATTTGAGCTCATCAAGGATGTTTTCATCATTAACATCAGAAAACGAGTCTCTGACAACACGAATGTAAATACGCTTGACTTGTCCAGGATGTGACTTTGCCAAATCAGCATACGCCTCTATATCTCTTTCTCCAGAGTCACCAACACAGATGAATTTCTTGTTTGGGAAATCCTCAAGGATCTTGAATAACGATTTCCTTTTACGGGACGAAGAAGGCTCCATAAGTGACGAAATGATGTTTCCAGTATACTGCTTCAAGTGCAAAGATCCAGGCGGTAGACTAACAGCATCAAAGTATTGATGGATCAACGTAAAGAGCTGCCATGGGGAATTAGAAACATAGTGGAAAGTCATATCTGACAGCTCAAGAAGTGCATTATACCAAGAGACAACCGGTGGAATGTTCCACGACATGACATCTCCCAATAAGAGTCTATGCATCAACTCTCTCTTGTCTCCAATGACTCCAGTATGTTTCACTGTATCGTCAATATCACTAATGACTCCGTATCCGGAAACAGAGACGAGTCTGACCTCTTGGAACGTGCAAACAGTCTCATCTGCCAGTGCACTTACTTGGACGACAGAAGGTTCATAAGGAACAAAGATTTCTGCCTCGAAATTTCCATTTGCATCAGTATGAACCGTTTTCTCTTCTAGAACGTTGCAATGGGCAGTATCCACAGCACCAACGGTCACTTTAAGTGCTGCATTGGCTATAGATCTCGCAATGAATGAACTCAATCTATCCTTGATAAGCTTATCACTATCTGACGCCAGAAGACTTGTTGTAGTGCTCTGAGATGAAATCGATACAGAATCCGAGTCAAGATCAGTCTCTTTTAGGGTATCCTGCTTCAAATTGGGGTCCTGCTCAAGCTTATCGATTGCAGCCAGAGCAACTTCTCCACCATACTTTGTCACTTGTTTTGCAAGCGACAAAATAAGCCTATTCTTTCTATTCATCACTCCAGGACACCACATCCATCCTCTGACGCTCACAACGTAGCCATCTTGACCTTGAGGACTGTCCTTTTCGGTAACTGGTCTTGTGTAAGTTGGAAAGAGCGTAAACGTCGTATCCTTTGGGAATGCAATGGGCTGGCCATATTCATCGAATTCTCCTTGTCTGTTGGCTACTCCTGACGCTATCAGAGTGACAGAAGTGGCCAAACGAGGGATATATGTATCTCGAGTTGTACGAGCAAAACTCAAGAGTTTTTGCCTCCTTGAAGAGATTCCAGCGGGTGTATTAGACATGGGAGACTGTGGATGGGCCAATTGGGAACGGAAATCAACCGAATTACCTTTTTGGGATGAGTTTGGGGTGGATTTCTGAGCAGTAGATCCAGTTATGGCACTTTTCGAGGAAGGTGCACTGATATATGGATTTCTCGCACGAACACGGCCCCAGAGCCCTAGTTTTGGACCTCTAAGGGCTCTATAGTCTCTATAGACTTCTCTGAGGAAATTAAACTTTGCCTTTGTGTTTTTACCACGAGCACGGAAGAGGCGACCTAGAAGAACTCTGGAAGCGAGGGAGAGCGAGGCAAATGATTGTTTTGGAGTTCTCAATTTGATCACAGGGGTTGTTTCTGCAATTAATGCAGAGGATCAGGAGAAATTAGTGGTTGAAATGGCCAAAATGGGTGTTTTGGGCCGAAATCTTGGATGGTCTAGGTGATCCAAATGTGGTAGTAGTAGATTGCGCATATCTATATAGAGGGCTCTGAGGTGGTATGGGAGCAAGTAGTGATTGTGAGGTGAGGTGAGGTGATTTACAAGGGTAGGAGTTGGGGGAAATTGATAGAGAGTTGATTAAAGTTGTTACTATGTGACTGGTTGATTCAGGTCTATTTCTGTGTAATTTTGGTGGTTTTGGTGGGTTTTGTTGGAGGTATGGGAGGTATGGTGATGGTTAAGTATGGTCATACGAGAGTGAGAAAGAGGCGGTGTACTTTGAAATTGGGAGAAGGAGTCTCGGAAAAGGAGGGAGATTTTGTTTAAAATGGAGTTCAGGTAATGTGGTCATTGATATTCTATGTGACTTTCTTGTCTCTTGCTGTAAATCAATGGGGTGATTGGTTCGGATTGACCTGTATTGGCCATGGCTAATTTGCACCCATTGAGAGTTACAACAATGGCAGATTGTCCGATGAAAACTGAGGTGTATTTATAGATAAGGGATGAATGGGGGTTTGACAGTGCTATCAAATTTATAATTCAATCGATATTTTTTTCATTTGACTAAATTTATTCATTTAGCTCAATGGAGTGGGTAGGACTATTCATATGAGCAAAGTGTCACTATGGGTTCCACAAGATCCGATGCTTTTCAACAAGTGTGAATCATGATTCCCGGAGAGTTATTTAATATGAATGTATAGAGCATCATTTATCTCTTTCATCACTCAAAAGCTGAAAATTAAACGAGAATTGAATGAATCCATCATTTGTTGAGTCCACTAAGGCTTATGGCTGAGGACATGGAATGAGCACTCTTGGCAATGAGAAACACCCAAGAAAACATGAACACACAACGTTTTATACAATAAAAAAACCACATTACATTTCCAAAAGACATTTTAAACTATTTGGTCAAATCAGAATTTCTTAGTATTGTACAAAATCTCTGAATCATTCACACTTGTTCCTACTCTTTCTCACCCTCGGACTGTGCCCACACATGACCGAGAGGTCCACCACCACGTCCATCGAAAAGCCCCATGAAAAACCACAAAACACAACGTTCACAAATTCAGATATATGAAAATCTTAATCAATTGACTTTAAAAAACACGCCTTTTTCCTCAATTTCTTTTTTTCTAATTCCTTCCCCAAATTCCTATGGCCTTGTCTCGCCTTGTCTTACCCTGTCTGCCCCCACTTCCCCATAAACTGCACGGGTCCGCAGTAAGATAGGAGTCGAACTACTACGTCACTCTTCTCCACCATGTCCTTAGAGGAGCTCTCTATAGGTAACGAATTAAAGGATTCGTTCAAAATCACAGAAAAATGGGTCAACAACGGAATCAATTGGCTCTCAGATATCGATGATTTCTATAAAGAACGAGCAGCACTCGAGAGAGAGTACTCCACCAAACTCAAAGATCTAGCCAAGAGACACTTCGACAAGAAGGCTAAGAATTCCTCCCACTTGTCCGTTGGTGACAATCCCCAAATCACGCCTGGATCGTTGGAATCGGCGTCTGTGGTGCTCTGGAACGAGGTGTTGACTCAGACGGAAGCAATCGCAAAAGAGAGAGACAATTTTGCATCGGAACTCACTGCAAAGATCTCGGCTAACTTGAATAAGTTACAGGTGAAGCTGAACAGGATCTCCAAGAGCATTGCTGCCATCAATGACTTCTTAGAGTCCGAAAAGAAGGCTACCGAGGAAGATGTGAATAAGGCCAAGAAACAGTATGATGCCTTGTGTCAGAGCACAGAAAACGCCAGAGAAAAGACGGAGAAGTCTGCCAGTGAGAAATACCAACTGAAACTTCATGCCAAGGAGGTGGAAATGAACATTGGCAAGAACAATTACTTAATTGGCATCAGTGTGGCTAACCGTTTAAAGGATAAGTACTATTTCCAAGATTTACCCGAGGTTCTTGACTATTTCCAGGATTTGAACGAATCCAGAGTGGGAATCTTGAATAAGCTCATGAAAAACGCCTCAATTATCGAAAGAAACTTTAGCGATAAGATCAAAGAGCTTCTCCATGAAGTAGACGATGTGGTTGACCAAAATAACCCTAAATTGGACACTGCCATGTTCATTAAGCATAACACAGTTGCATGGAAGGAACCACAGGACTTCTACTTCATTCCCTCTGACATTTGGCACGATGACGAGTCTCTTATTACTAAGGAGCCTGAATTGACTGATTTAAAGAAGCGTTTGAACTCGGGCTTGAATGGATATGCTATTTCTAAGGAGGCAACGCTCATAGCTAAGCAGAAACTCGAAGAAGTGGCTAAAGCAAGAGCTCTGGGTGACGATAAGCTCACACTCAAGTTCGATGGTCCATTACAAGACTCATTAACTCTCTTACAGAAGTTCATGAAGGAGGACTCGAACCGTGTTAAGCTAGAAGTCGAAATTGAGATCATCCAGAACTTTGCTGGCGACCAAGACATGTCCTATGTCGAAAACAAGACAGAAAAGAAGCTGAGGTTCGGTATATTCAAGTCAAAGACATCTACAGGCGGCGAGACCGTCGGAAACGATGTCCAGTCTATTCACACCGTTGGAAGCAACGTCACAGCACACTCTGGAGGACTCTTTAGTTTGCGTAGAAACAAAACGGTCACGTCTAGTGGACCCTCTTTAACTAGAGCCACGGCGATTTATCCTTACGATGCAAGTGGAGAGGATGAAATCTCCATAACTGAAGGTGAAGACCTCGAGGTTGTGGCTGAAGACGACGGCTCGGGATGGACTACAGTCCGTCTGGTGCATGGTGGACAGGAAGGTTTGGTGCCTACTACATATATCGAGATAACCAAGGCAGAGGGAAGCCCCAAGCGTAAGGGCCCATCGGTGGCGCCTAAACGTGGAGCTAAAAAAGTAACGTATCTTCAGGCCAAGTACGACTACACAGCACAAGAAGATAATGAGTTGAGTTTCAGTGTGGGAGACAAAATTGTGTTGATTCAAGACGACACGGATGGATGGACCGAAGGAGAACTCAACGGAGTCAAGGGGTTCCTTCCAACATCGTATGTAGAGAAAATATAGACTCAGTATAAGCTACAGATGATTAAGTAACGTAGGAGGTTATTTATAAGACGATAAATACCAAATTATAGTATTTGTCAGATTTGCTAATATAGCATGACAGGTCTAAATCAAGAACCCGAACCGATTAAATCCAAGCACCCAATTTAAACGTTAAAACACAGGGGAAATCGTTTTGAATAACATGATGGAAGTAAGATAGGAGCATGAAATAACAGGATCATCAGTTACATTTAAAAGACGTCACCTGGGATTTCAAAGACAACTTGCTTACCAGTCAACTTGTTGTACAATTGGGAGAAAGACTCGAGCTTGTAGTCAACAGCGGAAGAGTCCTTGGAGTCCAACAAGACCTTTTGGATCTTGTTACCACCGACCAAGTATCTAACTCTCTTACCGACGATCTCAGTTGGGAAAACCAAGTCCTCCAAGATCTTGTCGTGGACAGCGGTCAAGGTTCTGGATCTTGGTCTCTTTTGGAGCTTCTTGGACTTTCTAGCTGGCTTTGGCAAGATTCTTCTCTCAGCCAAGAAAACAACGTGTCTGTCTGGGAACTTCTTCTCCAACTCTCTGGTCAATCTGGTTTGGACCTTTCTGTAACCAGCAACGGATGGGACTGGAACGAAAACGGCCAAAGCCTTCTTACCACCGGCAACGTCAAACTCCTTGATGGACTTGAATTGCAATGGTCTCAATTCAGCCTTCAAGTCGGTTTGAGCCTCGAGGTCAACGAAAGCTTGAGCGACTTGCAACTCCAATTCGGTTGGGTTCTCAGACAAGATCTTGTTGGCAGCAGACATGTTTGATTAGTTTTGTCGATGTGGAAGGAAAATTTTTAGAAGGGGAAAAAAACTTGCGAAGGTGAAAAAGTTGAATAGGGGAGTGCACACAATCCACCGCACTGGGTGAACTTGTGCGACCCGGTTTGGCATATAGCGGGTCCTGATGTACGGGTTCCCTCACCAATTCTTTTGTGTGTGAGAAGTGTGATCACGTGTGTGTCTGTGACTGCGAATCTCCATGAATGGTACCACATTGTTGCTGCAATAGAGATTAAGGTGGCAGGGGTCTGATGTGGTGTTTTTCTCTTGTTAGTGTGTTTCTTTGTTTGTAAGCAGCTTAAATATGCTCATTTTGGGGCTTGTTTGGTATGACGACGATCTAGAACTTGTTGAGCCAAGCTTGTTGAGCCAACCTAGGGAGTAGTTAAAGACGCTACCATTTGCAATACAGTGTTGGTGCTAAGAGCGTCAAATTGAGAATCTAGAACCAAAGTTAAGGGTGCTGCAATTTTGATGCAATTCAAATGTATCAAAACTCACCGATTCAGTCACATTTCCCAAGATTTGACCCCTTAAAGGGACGTCAGGAAACGTGTGGGGCTTACAAAAACACAAATCAACAAAAACGAGAAGAATTTAACCAAAAAACAGAAATCCAAGAAAAAATAACAATACCAGAAAGAAAAGAAGTACCCACAAATTATCAAAAAATTGTGGATTTCTTCCCCCTTTTATAGTTTGCCGCCCTCACTTTTGCAGCCATCCAAAATTGATTCCCGCAACGTTGTCTTGCGACTGCACAGTATCAAGGTGCATCCAGCAGAGCCGATACTCTGCCCCACACTCTATGAGTCTTACTCTGATTTCCAGGCTATTCCTTGCACAGCATAAGACACATAGAAAAATGTCAACTTTAGTGGACCAGGCCAAAAAGGCTGCAGCTTACAGAGCTGTTGACGAGAACTTCCCAGAGAAGGCCAAGGTTGTTGGTGTTGGTTCTGGCTCTACTGTCGTCTTTGTTGCTGAGAGATTGGGCCAGCTCAAGAACAAGTCGCTGTTTGTTTGTATTCCAACTGGATTCCAATCAAAGCAGCTTATTATGGATAATGGCCTCAATTTGGGTACAATTGAGCAATACCCAAAGGTGGACATTGCTTTCGACGGAGCTGACGAAGTCGATGGCCAACTTAACTTGATTAAAGGTGGAGGTGCATGTTTATTCCAAGAGAAGCTTGTGGCACAGGCTGCTGATAAGTTTGTCGTTGTTGCTGACTTCAGAAAGAAGTCTGAGGCATTGGGTACCGAATGGACTAAGGGTGTGCCTATTGAGATTGTTCCAAACTCCTACGCAAGAGTTACATTGGACTTGCTCGCTCTTGGAGCCAAGAAGGTCGACTTAAGATCAGGCGGTGCTGCCAAGGCCGGGCCAGTTATCACAGACAACAACAACTGCTTGCTTGACGCCGATTTTGGACCAATCGCAGACCCCAAGGCTTTGCATGCCAAGATCAAGGCTTTGGTGGGGGTGGTGGAAACAGGGCTTTTCACCAACATGGCAGAGAAAGCTTACTTTGGGGAGGAAGACGGGGATGTTTCATTGTGGACGGCAAGTGCGTGATGGACGACAATATTTAAAGAATGAAAGCATATCGAAGAAAGGATTAAGCAAGTAGTCTGCGAGAAATAAAGCGGCCCATAACCAGTATAGGAGCCAACCTCTAGGAGCCAGATGCAATCTGGCCTAAAATTATTGCTGGCAAGCCCTATTACTTCGAGTGGCCAGAGATCCAGTTCAAAGTCTCTGCAAGTCCAGTACCATCAATGGCGATGGTAGGGATCACCGACCAAGTATGCTGTCCACTGAGAGAGTTCATGTCGAATCTCTCGATCAAGTCCTTAGGCTTGATAGCCTCAGGCACGTCTTGTTTGTTGGCCAAAACTATCAATAAACAGTTTGCCAACTCTTTATCGTTGATCACTCTCATCAACTCTTTTTTGGACTCATCCAAACGGCTCCAATCGGAGGAATCCACCACGTAAATCAATGCGTTGGTACCGGTGAAGTAGTGTCTCCACAAAGGTCTGATTCTCTCTTGTCCACCACAGTCCCAAACGGCAAAAGACACGTTCTTGTGCTTGACAGTCTCCACGTTGAAACCGACAGTTGGCACGGTCTTGGATGTTTTCCCAAGCTTCAACTTATATAAGATGGTAGTTTTACCCGCGTTATCAAGACCCAACATCAAGATTCTCATCTCTCTGTTCTTGAACATGCGTGACTGGAATGTTAGTATCACGAGTAGAAGTTATCGACATGTGGAGAATACGCACAATTTTATGACCCATGGCTGGTGAATTTCTAAAGAATGACGGTGGCGGACGCGCAAACGCTCGAGAAAAGAAAGTAGCTGGCGAGTTTTGGGAAGCAGCGACAGTTATCGGTAAAAAAGAACACGAAAGTGCCCAGACGTGGGCACTGAGACGGCGGTGTCTGCCTGCACAATTTAGACGAGTCGCACCGTTTAGAGAGAGTTAAAACCCGTGCAAAATGGGGGCCATTCGCCATGTGTCAAGGGTGCTGCACTGTAGACGAGGAGGTCGGTTCTCGGCTATAGTTTGCCGGATTTTGCTTCGTTTAATGTTGGGGACTTTTGGGGCCAAAATTGGGTGTTTTCATCGTTTTTGGTGCCATGGCCCAAATCTCCTAAATAGTTATGGGCCTCAGCACCAGCGATCCTGCACCGACCCTTAAGAACAATTAGCCGCTACGATTCAGGTAACTGCAAAAGGGGAACGCAAAAAAATGGGTGGCGTTGAAGAAGAAAGTGGGCCGGGCGCGGAATATAAAAAGGGCGTCATTTTCCCATGAAATTCTGTCATTTTTTGCAGGGTGTCACTGGCGAGTTGTGGGGCCGCGCGGGTTGTTGCCGGAACTGGTCAACCGCGTGTGCGCAAATGGCGCGTGGTTGTCGCTTAAGCGTAACGAAAATGGTCGCTGCGAGGCCTAAATAATAAAAAACCAGGCATTGTGGTGCGTTACGGTGTGCCTTTGTTTTTGTCGATTCTGGACTGTGAATTTTCTTTAAATCGCTTGTTTCGTTTGCGCTTCTTATTCTTTCCTATCTCGTATTTCTAGTATCTAACCAGGGTAAATTCGGTGCGCCAGAAGGAGCCTTTGACTGAAGAGTCTAGAGTTTGTTAAGCAGAGAGTGAGCATCATGAAATCAACTAAAATGACTTGAAAACCACTAACACATGAAGAAGGGCAAAAGAGCAAGCTAAAAGACTAATCGTAGATTACCCTGTGAAAATCTCATGGAATAACCGTTATAACCACTGGCTCAAGCATTACTACTTAAACAGACACAACTTTACGAAAGCCAAGCTTATCATTACCCCATTAAGGAAGAAAACACCCAAAATAATACTCAAAAATGATCTTAAATTAATCTATTCTAGCTATGTCCCAAGCTCACTATGCTCTACTTTTTCTCCACCCTTTTCATCGCCTCATGTCTTCCGATGATTCTCTCCAATGAGAGACGAACGTCTCCCTTGCTGAAATGCTCCAAGTTGTAGTACTTTGGAGCCAACTCTATCAACCAATCTGGACGGATGTTGGTCACTGTACGGATGTAGTTCTTGGATGTAAGCACAAACTCGTTATAGATAACCCACTCGTTCTCCTTGGCCAACACTGTCAGCGGATGGATCAACACATCTTGGTTATCCTTGATGGTCAAGAATCCCTTGTTTCCACTCTTCTTCTTGGCAACTTGCATGAAGAATCCAGCAGTCAATGCTTTACGGATGTTGATCCAGTAGCTTGGATCTTCAAATGGTGTGCTGTTCATCTCCAAGTCGTTACGCTCCATGATACGTTGCAATTGCGAACGGACACTCTTGGCAGAGGTAAGAGAACGGTAAGACAAGAAGTTGTCTCTGCACCATTGATGCAAGCCGACGTTGTAGGCGTCGTCGGAGTTGAAACCCTCGTAGACATTAAGCAAGGTCAAGTGGTCACCATCTGGGTGAGCAAACAGCATCTTGATCTCGTCAGCTCTCTTTCTGGCAGATCCTGGACGAACAAAGACGTTTGGAACGGATAAAAGGGCCACAATGGACAAAATTTCCTCGGAACAGTTGAAGGCTGGAGATCCAATCAACATGACGGCAAGCATAGGGTCCAATGGGAACAGGGATGCAAGACGACCCAATGCGGTCAAGTCACCTTCGTCAGAAAGACATTGCAAGTAGTTCAACTCTTCCAAGGCACGCATCATGGTCTCTGGGGCTGGAGGATCCATGAAGTCGAAGTGGACCAAGTCGTCAACACCCAACTTCTTAAGTTCCAACACAGTAGATGCTAAATTACTTCTCAAGATTTCTGGGTATGATTGCTCGATCAACTCCTTCTTGAAGGCTTCTTCGGTGTAAAGACGGAAACACTTACCTGGACGAGTACGACCAGCTCTACCAGCTCTTTGTTGTGCAGAAGCCTTAGAAATTGGAGAAACAAGCAAGGACTCAACTCTGATTCTTGGGTTGTAGACCTTTTGCTTGGAGAAACCAGGATCAACGACGTAAACAATACCATCGATAGTCAACGAGGTTTCAGCGATGTTGGTAGACACAATGATCTTTCTACCTGGTCTTCCACCTGGCTTGTGGTTCTCTGGAGCTGGATCGAAGATCTTTTGTTGTTGATGTGGAGGCAAAGAACCATACAATGGGTAAACCTTCAATGGGCCACAATCTTGCTCTCTGATAAGCTCGTCACCTTCCAATTGGATCTTACGGCATGCATCTTCAATCTCCTCTTCACCAGTAAGGAACAACAACACATCACCTTCATCCTCGGTAGCGTGGATTTGCAAAACAGTACGGATGGCGGCGTCCAAGTAATCCTTTTGGTATTCTGGAGTGTAGTAGATCTCGACTGGGTGAGTACGACCTGGAACTGCAAGCAAAGGAGCCTCGTGGAAATATTTCTGGAACTTCTCAGCATCCAAAGTAGCGGACATGATGATAAGCTTCAAGTCGGATCTTCTCTTGGTGACTTGCTTCAAAAGACCCATAAGAATATCGGTAGACAATGTTCTCTCGTGGGCCTCATCCAATATGATACATGAATATTTGGACAAGTTGTGATCTTCCATGGCCTCTCTCAACAACATACCATCGGTCATATACTTAAGGATGGTCTTTGGAGAGGTTTTGTTCTCGAAACGGATGGAGTAACCGACTTCCTGGCCCAATTCCACATCCATCTCGTCTGCCACTCTCTTGGCAACAGACATAGCTGCAACTCTTCTTGGTTGAGTACAAGCAACCATGTTACCGTGCAAATGAGGCATGTCATCGTAAAGAACAAACTGAGGGATTTGGGTGGTTTTACCAGAACCTGTCTCACCGACGAAAACCATCACTTGTGTGCTTTGGAAGATCTTCAAGAACTCATCTCTTTGAGCGTGAACTGGCAAGTCTCTTCTGACCTTCAAGATGTCAAAGTATTTCTGGGTGAACTCCGATCCGGTGAAAGGGTTTGTGTTACCGGATTCCAACTTCTGGGCGATCTCTGCTGTGGTTTCGTTACGTTGAATGCCCTTGAATTCTCCTCCATCGTGGAAGTCCATGTTTTGTGGGTCTTCATGGTGAGGGTGCTTTCTCAAGGATTCCTCAGCAGCCTCAGCAACAGCCTCAGCCTCAGAATCCATGAGCTTTTGCTTTTTGTACTTCTTTTCGTCTTTAGCCATTGGATGATTAGGAGATGTGATAATGCTCATCGCTCTGTTGCGCACTTATTAGGATGGGGCCATGCAGGCAGAATGTAAGAGGTTGAGGCTTGACATGAGAGGTAGACAGGGAGAGAGATTGAGTTGACTTTTGAGATGGATTGATTATTATGGGGATTATTTGGGCCAGATTGGTGTGAGAAATTGACCTTTCGATTTTTCAATTGAATTTATCGAATTTTTTCAGGGTGCAATTGGTTATAGAGGGTTGGTCATCTTCGCATTTTTATATAAAAACAGGTACTCATTTCCAGAATTTAGAGTGAAAGAGGATAAACATTGATAACAAAAAAAAATTTTTCTGGAAAAAAGCAAAAATGAAAAGAAGCGTATCACTTAACGTAAGAAGCCTTTAAAATTCTTTCCCAATTAGTTTGCAAGTTTTCATTTCTGATCATCTGATCCACTTATCCAATTAAACCCATACTAAGGCCTATTACGCTGTCAAGCCCCATTTGACACTACTTCTATATTTGGCAGAAAAGCCTCAAGTCACTATTTGATTGCAGTCAGAAACCCCAAATGACTCGTGGCCGTATATTAAGGAAGGTGACACTGAATGACCGGGGAAAGGTTGCAGCTGGTACGTGGCCATAAGCCCCGGGCTTCGTTGCGTAGAATGAGGGATGTTTCAAGTAATCAGGCCCCACAAAAGGGATTGATTTGCAGAAAAAAAGGAGCAGATCAATGGCACACCAGCCTAATCACCTATCAAGTCATATTCTTCTTCAAAACCACCAGAATCAAAGAAACCTTAACCTCATACCCCCAATCATCTTCTTCGCATGATGCATGTTCGCGGCTCAATTTGGTCAGTTGCATTTTCTACGCAGCCAAATTCACACCAAGAATTACCAATCAAATAAAATGCAGATCTTCCCAGCAATTTCTTCAAAACAACAAAAAAACCATATCAAAAATGAAAGCAATTGTTTATTACGGACCAAAGGATATACGATTTGAAGAAAATTACCCTGAGCCAGAAATCGTCTCTGGTAACGATGTTAAGCTCAAAGTGCACTATTGCGGAATCTGTGGCTCAGACTTACATGAGTACCAGAGTGGACCAACGTTCTTTGCAAAAGAAGGTGGAAAACATGCAATTTCCAATAAAGCATATCCACACGTTATGGGACACGAAATGAGTGCAGAAATTGTTTCACTTGGTGAAAGCGTGAAGGACTTCAAAGTGGGTGATAGTGTGGTGGTTGAAGTCACTGGAACATGCTATGATAGAGAGAGATTTGGTGACTCTCCAACTGCTGGTGAAGCAATGTGTGAAGCTTGCACAGATGGACATTATAATGCCTGCAAATACCTTGGACTCACAGGGTTAGGGTTCTCTGATGGTGGATTTGCAGAGTATTTGGTGACAGATGCGGGCAAATTGGTGAAATTTGACCATTCGAAAATTCCTTATGATATTGCTGCACTTATTCAGCCACTAGCAGTATCGTGGCATGCTGTGAAAACATCCAGGCTCGAAAAGAACCAAAGTGCAGTTATTCTAGGTGGAGGACCAATTGGATTGACCACAATTCTCGCATTAAAGGGCAATGGAGCATCGAAGATTGTTGTAAGTGAGCCTTCTGCTGGTAGAAGAGCCATAGCCAAGAAGCTTGGAGTAGAGACATATGATCCATCAAATAAGTCAGTGGATGAAGCCATTGCTGATTTGAAAAAGATGTCTCCGGATGGATTTGGCTTCCATCGCTCATTTGACTGTGCTGGAGCACCATCCACTTTCGATAAGAGCGTGAAAGTCTTGAGAATTAGAGGTGTAGCCACAAATGTTGCAGTTTGGGCACATAAAGCCATTGACTACTTCCCAATGTTAGCCACATGGTCAGAGAAGTCGCTAACTGGATCAATTTGTTTTGTGAGAAAGGACTTTGAAGATGTCGTTCAAGCAATTGAGGAGGAAAAGATCAAACAAGACGATTTGAGATTACTTATTACTTCAAAGGTAAGGTTGGAAACCGCTGTCCAGGACGGATTCGATGAGCTCATACGAAACAAAGAGAAGCATATAAAAATGTTGTTTTATGCTTAAGAGAAGGAGCGATGAAAATGTATTGATTACAGAACAATCAATAATGGAAAAAATCCCGTTGACAACAAAACTTACAATAATGGAGAAAAATTCTCATTCATCACAGAACAATCGTTAATTGCCGAACAATACCATTCAATTCCCCACTTCATTTACAATAAAGTTACTAGATGAAATGTTATATGCATAAAGTGAGCATTGAGTATGGGCTATGGTTGGTCCTCTGAGTAGCACCTACCATCGTACACCAATATAAATAGAATAAGGTATTACGAAGAATTTGATTTATCTGCTCATGTTAAGAGTGTGCTCATGTTAATATTTTTTTCCTAGTCCAAAAATACCACTATTAGCTCTTAAAGGTACGTTTATACGATCTAAAGGGAACATGCCAATTGGATTAAATTTACGTAACTAATGCACCCAACGGCCGTTCCTAGTTGCCAAGATGATCAAATCCCAGTGTGAAGGATGTGACTCGTCCAATTTAGGTTCGAAAAGTATCAGGTCACTCTGATGCGTATAACCTGCATTTCCTCATAATGAAGATCAAACTGTAGATCCCAAACAAAAGGGCCATCTCCCGGAAAAATTAATTTCTTTTTGAATGATAATCCCGAGAGGACTCGACTTTCGGCGTAGACGACTTAAAAACTCTTCAAATTTGAATTTTGACTACTGTTCACCCTGCCTTATTGAAAACGCAATGTGCTGCATATTCTGTCAAAGTGAGAGAACAACGCTCCTCGAGATCTGGTTGCATAATGGGCCCAATGCTAATATTTTAGGCAACTCCAGATTGAGTCGCTACCACGACGGCATAAAAATAGAAATTTGCTCGTTTTACGGGATGTAGACCCCGAAACACCACCACATCGTTCGAGAGCAGATGTTACTGAATGCGGTCATTTGTGGCACTTTTTTGGGATTTCATGATTCAAGTGAATAATGGAGACCATAATATATCTCTCAAAAGTCTAAATTTTTTCAAAGCTAAAACCCTTCATATATTTCCGAAGACCCTCTAAGGTTAAAAGCTTCACACGCAGCGTATCAAATGCAGCGGTTTGGAGCGCGCGCCTTCATCTTGCGTCCGACATGACTGAACATTGAGACGAGGTTGCAGTAACAATATTAACTAGCATATTAGCACAAAGAATACGGTTTTTGCAATGAAACGCACTTAATTATAGCTGTTCTGAAATATCACAATCAGCTGATGGTCGTAAAGACGTACCTTGTTTTGCTGGATTGTATTTATTACCCTTTACCTGCCATAGGCCTCACTCAGACCATCAATGAATCGAGTAAAAAAAGTTATCAAACGCTGTTGCGGCCCAGCATCACCAGAAGGAAAGATCCTTGCCAAAGATTCAGTGGCCGCGACTCAAAAAAGAATAGAAGAAGATGATTCTTCCAACGCAGGCTCCGACGACATCTTCTCCCAATGGCCAGCCTCTGGAGAGTCAAGTCAGTCATCATGTGTTTCAAGCGAAGTGATTGAAACCTTTCAAGACAAAAAAGAAGTTCAAATTGCAAAAACTGGAGGCTCTGGAACGCTACGTAGGGTAGTGTTCCCATGGTACAAGAAGCGTCTGACAAGCAAAGAAACACCAAGTAACACAAGAGTAATCGTTACCAAAAAAGAGTCACTTAGCGATTACGTTCTCCACAGCAAGCTTGGTGAAGGAGGCTTCTCGGTTGTGGTTCGTGCTAATCGTACAAACAGTACAAAACAGGTAGCACTTAAGATTATACTGAAGACTACAGATGAGCAAGATAAAGCTCAAAGACTGACATTAATTAATGAAGTGAGTATGATGAGCCAAATGAGCCATCCAAACATCGTTCAATTTTATAATTTCTTCGAAGACGATTCCTTCTTCTGTATAGCCCAAGAATTGGTTGGAGGAGGTGAAGTCTATGGGGAAATCGTCAAAAACGAGTACCTTGCCGAAGAAGTATGTCTCAATATCATGAAACAGGTTTGTCTGGCAGTTATGTACTTACATGAGGAGCTTGGCATTGTTCATGGCGATCTTAAGCCGGAAAATTTACTTTTCTATAGTAAGAGAGGTCAGAAGCTTGGAAATGCCAATGATGGTGCAAGAAACAGAGGTGGAGACATGGGAACAGTCAAATTGATTGATTTTGGACTCTCTCAAAAGGTTGGAAACCATAAGATCTGTTACTATGGTGGAACTCATGGGTACATGGCACCAGAAATGATCAAATCGAAGACCTTCTCTAAAGCGGTCGATATGTGGTCATTAGGATGCATCTTATACACATTGTTATGTGGGTTCTCACCTTTCTTTGCCCAAAACATGGAAAAATTGACCAAAAGGGCCATGGATGGCGACTATGCATTTTTGAGCCCTTGGTGGGACGATATAAGCCTCGATGCAAAGGCGGCTGTTTCCAATCTATTGATGGTTGATCCAGACAATAGGTCCACCATCCAGGAGTTTGTTAAGGAACCTTGGATGTTAGCATAATATCATAATTTACATAATTACGTTCATTTCATTAATTTAATACAGTCATTATTTTCATAACCCGCTATTCAAATATTCATCAAATGTACTTCTTCAATCGATTGACCAGAGTCATCATCGAAGAGAAGTCATAACAAAATACAAAGATCTGAATCCAATCATTTATTATCAATCCTAATTAAAGTTTTGATCTCGAAACCAATCAGCAAAAATCATTGTTAAGGTTTCGAACATCAATACATTGATCAATGTTGGGGTATACAATGATTGATGTGGGACAATCAAACCATGCCATTGTATTTAAGAAATTCGATTATTCGATACAAATCATATCATTAAGTGCATAAAGTTTATAATTTTTCTTTCATTTAATGCAATTTATTACCCCCTTTAATCCCCAGTTTAACGTACTCAATCACTACACTCTTACATCTTTGATTCAACTTGAGATCTCACTACATCAATCACTCTTCAACCAATTAGTTCTACTATTCCCTTACACTTTCTAATCTTCAATCGTTTAATACAAGCATATGGACATTATTAATGGTATAATTGTCTATCACTCAAATTAGAGGTATAACGGACACGTCTATAAAGTCACGTATGACAGTCTCATGGTCCATATTTTTGAGCAAAAGTGACTCTAACTAGCACGCTAAAACTTAAAGTCGGAAATGTTATCCTGCGAAGGATATGGACGAAGGTCCTGCTTTGCGTCCAATTGTGAGGATTCTCTAGACTCCTTCGATTCCTTATGGCTGTTACCCTCGAAATCGAATGACAGTCCGAGCTCAGAGAGGTCTCTGACTTCACTCTCGGTGGACTCACGAGGAGTCTGGAATGCACTCTGTTCGGCAGTAATGATCGATCTAACCACCTTAGGCAATCTGTCTGGACGGTAGAATCTCAAATCGACTCTTCCGACAATATAAATTACGTTGATGATCACCTCGAATGCTCCCCAACAGATATACATAGCAATTGGGTTTGTAAGGGCCTTTTGGTATCTGACAATCTCATCTTGGAACAAGACAACACACCGAAGAAGCGAACCGAGGAAAATCAACACCGAGGTGATGGTGATGATAACCATGGAGTAACTATGCTTCAAAGTGCTCTCTGATTGGACACCTTCGACCATATTGTGGTGGTGGTGAGTGGCAGCAATGACTCTAACTGCATGACGATGGTTATGGTTTCTGTACATGAAACCAAGAGCGTGTTCTTGTGGCTCACCCTTTTTGACGAAATAGAATGGGTTGAACGACTTGATCCACCATGGTTGGTAGGTATACAAGTTCTCATCCTTAGCGGTTGGTGGGAACAAGAAGGCCAAACCAAGCAAGATAACCGATGTCAACGAGTACAAAATAACCAAAACAGACGTTGCCTGGACCACCTTTCTATAGTTGCTCCATGCGGTATAGTTCAAGTAGTAGATATAAGGCACGAAACAGGCCATCACAGTAATAGCAATAAGGGCACACACAGTGACGTACATACCAATCATAACGCCCCAGAACAACCGTCTGGAACCACCGACTGGATGTCTCCATGTGAAAAGTCTTTGAGCAAGAATCAAATCGAGCGAGACGAAGATGATACTTGGAACAATAAGCAACACCTCACTGGCCAAACCAATACTCAAAAGAGTAATGTCGTGGGCCCAGAGAGCTCTAAGCAAGAAACCCATGGCAAGCAAAACACAATTGAAAGCCCAGAAAAACGACAACCAGAAGTAATGGCCTCTCAGGTAGTTCACTAGGAAGATGATCAAGTGAATAATACCCGTGAGGAGGTTTAACACCACAAACAACACACTTGGGGCGAAATCCTTGTTGTGAGGATAGTCACCGAAAAGACTGATTTGCATATCGACGGCATAGTTCAAGAAAATGGTAGGAGGATAGCCCATAATGCCCTCGGTGAACTTCAATGTCTTGACAATACCAGTACCTTCAGAAGCACCATCAAAAAGCGACTTGTGGAAGAAATGTGAGAGTCCCTTGATGGCAGGGTACGCCTTGAAGTCCCATGGATCCGCGTATATATCAGACATGGTCGACAGGAAGAAGGAGTAGCACGTAGCGTTGAAATTGTAAATTGGATGATGAGGACATCTTAACCGGGAATCACAGGCATAATTAGGGCAAGATCGAATACCCGCATTGCAGAGGCCGCATGGAGAAAATCTCAGCCGAGCGTCCGCGCCTGCCTAATTAGGCATTTCGGTACTAGAAAGGTAAAGCAATTGATTTGGTGGGCCTTTATTTACGACGGTAGCCTCACCTAAACGGGCAATTACTGCATACAAGAGCGGTGTGGTGTGTCTTACGCTGATGTCCATGTACTACATAGACCGTTGGAGCCTACATATATTCGCATAGAGAAGCGTTAAAAGTGAGGCAATACCTAAGGCAATTTAGTGGATATGGACCAGGTTTTGGACCCACTTGGCTTAGCCAACAAATGCTGATCCCAACAAATTCTGAGGCTCTTTATTTCCCTTTTCGTACCTTCTTTTGTCGTCATGTTTCGTCGATTGTTCTGACATTGTTTTAGTGCCTTCCTATTTGGGACACTACTTATAAAGGAAATAATTAATGACACTGCCTAATTAGGTATATGGTCTATCCGTGGAACAATTTCTAAGCGAAACAGGGAAAGGAGGGGTGGAAATGTTCGATATTCAGCTGCCGGAGATTGCTACGACCGTGGTTAAGCCGATCTCGGTGGTTTGAAGATTTTGTGACGGTTTTGAAGGTTTTTGGGTTCCATATCGTTTTGGCTTCGTTTAGATGAAGTACTGCATACACTAGCGAGTTTTTGGGTAAGATGAGCTTACGGCGATATATACATCATGTAAGATTTTGATGATTCGGTTAGAAGGCCGAAGATACCGAAAATTGGGGAAATGTCAATTTTGGCATTGAATTTTGGTTTCTGTGTGATGTTTGGAGGTGTAATTGGTCCCCTCATAGTGGGACATAGACACCATACAAGGTAGTGAAAAATTCGATTTTTTTCTTGATTTTCCTCTTCAATTTCCTTAATGTTTACGTTTTTCTGTGATTTGACAACACCGGGGTCTGAAAATCCTTCGTTTCTTGGCTTATTCCGGACTTAGAGTGAGGCCCATATACCGAGCAGCATCACCAGTTGACCTACCACTAAAAGTACAAAAGAGGGAGATTTTTGAATTTTTTTTTTCATAGGTCATTTCTTCATCACTCATAGATTAATCTTGATTTCTTTCTTCTTCGCCTACTTCTAAATCATCGCTTTCCTCTCCCTTTCTCACTATGGGTCTGGTCTCGCGGTGTGCGGCACCACCATCACCAAATAGGGCCTGAAACGGCACGAAAACAGCCCCATTTTTTTTTTGTTTGCATCTCAATGTCCTCCATAAACATCGCTTTGTTTACCTGATCAATCCTTAAGTTCTACCCCTCCTTTTCTAACGGTTTTCCTTACCTTCTTTCTTATCTCATGACCTCCTGTCTTCATAACCTGCCTTTACTTAAAGCCTGTCTCTATGACCTGTCTCGAAATCTGCCTCCACTATAACTCTCACTAAGAGTATACGAACCTCTGGGTTCCAGAGTCCTGTACGAGACGCCCTACCACCACTAAAGCGGCAGTAGCCACTTGCAAAAGCCAAAAAAATTTACCTACCACTTCTTTTTCCTGGACCTCTTCCCCTAACAAAAAAACCTGTTTCTACACCTTTTTCCAATTTTTCTTCTCGGAGTTCCTTTTTTCCTTCCCATTCCTTTATATTTCTTCCACGTTGCTTCTGGGCGCCTCCACTCACGCTCACCTCCACCTCTCTGTATATTAGTGCACCTAGTGCGCCTAAAATTTGAACCTCCACGCTCAACTGTGATTACCACTCGTCCATAAGAGAACACAAATGCCAGTATCCAAGTCGGTCTTCGAGGCGGCCGTTGTGTCTGCCTCGGCATCGCGTGTGCTCTGTGAGTCTGCTGCTGTTTTTCAGGCCGATATGGCGCGTTGGTGGAGGAGTTCTTTTGTCAAGGCCCAAGCGTCTAATTTGGACGCCGACGCTGCCATGTGGGAAGAGGCTCGCCAGAAATCTTCCTCTGCTAGAGAGGTTCCTTTGCTGAAACCGGCTGGTAGCTCAGGAGCGGGTCAAACCACGCAAAAGAGGGCGTTTTCCACTCGTGTCGCTCCTCTCCAAGCAACCAGAAGCTACCTGACCAAATCGGCACCTTTGATGGGCGAAGACACCGTCAGAAGGAAGCCCGCTGCTCACAGAAAGAGCGTCAAGCCAAAAATGGTTGGTTTGGCCGAGGCAAAGGAGTTTGAGATGTCCCAAAGTGAGATTCCAAGCACTCGTTTGGCCAGAATCTTCCATTACGGAACTTTGGCTGCCGGTATGGGTATCGGCGCTGCCACCCACGGTATTAAGCACTACGCCTCTGGAAATAAGCTGTCGTTGACGATGAAATCGATGTTTTTGAGTCCTGCCAACATCGAACGTATGGCTAAGAAGTTCTCCAAGATGCGTGGAGCCGCCTTGAAAGTCGGGCAGATGATGTCGTTCCAAGATTCATCGATTTTGCCTGCTGAAATCCAACAAATTCTCTTGAGAGTGCAAAACTCCGCTCATTACATGCCTCCAGGCCAGTTACACCGTGTAATGTCAGCAGAATTGGGCCTGGACTGGAAAAAGAAGAACTTCGCCAAGTTTGAGGACGTGCCATTCGCTGCTGCTTCCATCGGGCAGGTTCACGATGCTGTTACTGCCGATTTGACCCCAGTTGTGGTGAAAGTTCAGTACCCAGGTGTGGCTGACTCCATTGACTCTGACTTGAACAACTTGATGTTGCTCTTGACTGCGCTGTCCATGTTGCCAGCTGGTTTGTTTTTGGATAAGAGTATCGCCAATGCCAGAGTCGAATTGAAGTGGGAATGTGACTACATCCGTGAGGCACAAAACTTGATTAGATTCCGTGAATTAGTGAAAGACGACCCTGTTTTCGAGGTTCCTAGAGTGCTCCACCAAATGTGTGGAGAACATGTGATCACAATGGAGAAAATGAGAGGTACTGAGATCGTCAAGGGTAACTGGAGCCAGGAAACAAAGGACTGGATCGCCACCAACATCATGCGTCTTTGTTTGCTTGAAGTGAAGGAATTCAAGTTCATGCAGACCGATCCAAACTGGGCCAACTTCTTGTATAACGAGGAAACAAAGAAAATCGAGTTGCTTGACTTTGGTGCATCCAGAGACTTCAGCGACGAGTTCGTTTCTGACTATATGGAGGTGCTCCGTGCTGCAGTCAGAGAAGACAGAGAAGCCGTGGCAGAATGGTCTAAAAAATTGGGATATCTCACAGGCTTGGAGTCCCCACAAATGGTGAAGGCCCATGTTGACTCTGTCATGGTTTTGGGAGAGGCTTTCCGTCCACAAGAAGGCGACAAGGCCTTTGACTTTAGTCAGCAGACCATCACAGACAGAGTCAGAGAGAACATCGGATTAATGTTGGAGGAGAGATTGTCGCCACCTCCAGAAGAGACATACTCGCTCCACAGAAAGTTGAGTGGAGTTTACTTATTGTGTGCTAAGTTGAATGCCACGGTTCCATGTGCCAAGTTGTTCAAGGATATTATTGGCTACTAAATGACGAATAATGCTTCATGTATATATGATGGTGAGAGACCATTAGGTTGATTTATTGTGATCTGGTTGGCCAGATGAATGTACTTAATATAATGTTGTACGATAGTTTGGGTAGGGATGTACGACGGTGGGCATTGTAGCGTTCATGTTATTGAGATTTGTCAAAAGTGATGGTAAAGTGGAAATTAAGGTACGGCTTAGTTTTAGGTTGTTCAGTAGTTGCCGCGGTTTGGAGCGATGAGCTCTCTCATCAGTATGGGTCAGCAGCAACAGCATGAAAAGTGACAAAATGATGGAAAAAAGACCGAAAAAATTTGAGAAATATGAAGAAATGACTGTCATGTTTCTATATTTGTCACTATTTTTCCTTTTTGCCCTCTTTTTCCTAACTTTCTCTCCACTTCATGTGCTTCTCACCGTCTATAGTGACGCACTCATAGTAAGACATCACCGAAACAAAAGGCCGATGAATATTGCCATTTTTCTGAACATTGTTCGACTTTCTTTGGTCCAGCACAAAGCTTCAACTTTACAAAGCACAAAAACATCCTTTTTCAAAAATTAACTCACATAAAATCCAGAATTTCCTTACCCCTTCTCTTATTCCCATCTTCCTTCACATAATGGCTCTTATCAGACATCACTTATCTTCACTATCCGCCAGCAAAACAGCCACATCCACTGGCTTTCACGATTTCAACAGTCCATAATAAATAATCGCTTCAAAAACTCCCCAATTGACTCTTTTTCCAATTTGACAGATGCCCGAAAGAGGCCCCTCCATTACCATACAGACGTCGTCTGATCAGTCTACAAAACTGACTCCAGCACAACAAAACACGTCTAATTCCAATGATACAGTCGACGAAACCGATGGAGACGTGGCGCTTTTCTTCAATAATGGCGGTGGACGACTTGCTCGGCACTTGGCGAAGCTGAATTCGGTGATTCTTGCTGAATCCGGTCAGAAGGTATATCGGTCGAATTCCTTCTTTAATGCTGAGTTTGAGAGTTTCAATGATGACTCCCTACATGATTCTGAGTACCTGGATAGTTTGATAAGCGTACCTCTTCTCCAGCTGCAACGACAGGCGACTCCAGTTCCACGTCTAGTGCGTCGATGGAAGTCGAGATTTCTACGGTTTATTAAGACAGAGATGTTTCGAAACGTTTGCAAATGTTCATTAGCATACCTAGTTGCCTCTTTGGGTGTTTACTGGGCTCCATTCAACAGATACTTGGGTAATACGGACTCTAAACATGTGGTGGCTACTACGGCAGTATACTTCCATCCAGCACGTACTAAAGGGTCTATGCATCAGCTGCTTGTTTTCGTTTTAATCTCGTTACTTTTCAGTTTCGTCGTTTCGCTCACTTGTCGGACCATTTCGACGCTTTTCTTCGTTCAAGGCCAAGACGAAGTCAGCTATATAATCGACTTAGTGGTCAGTTCTATGGCTTTAGGATTCATTGCATTCATGAAGCAAAAAGTAGGAAAATTGACGTTTAACACTGCATGCTCCTTGGCGTCGATCTCGTTGATTGCTTGTATAGTTAAGGAGGGATCGCTTAATTCCAATGTTATCCCTCTAGGAAGGCTTTTTTCGACTTCTCATGTTGTGGTGGTGGGTGCAATGATATCAGTGGCGATTTGCTACTTGATTTGGCCGAAAAGTGCCGTTCTGGTGCTCAGAGCATCGCTCAATGACTCGTTTAACATCATGTCTTCACTTATATCGATTACAACACATCGATTTTTGAATGGAGAGAGGTTTACTCATAAAGATGCTGAAATTTTTAGCTTGCTCCGGAAGAAAATCACCGAGTTTGAGGGGATTCTCGAAGAGGCAATGTTCGAATTGAAGTTATTCGGCAGAGAAGAGGATTATAAGCTCTATTGTCAAATTGTGGAAGCTACAGCTGCCCTTGCTGAACATTTGCAAGCATTGAAGTCCTCCTGTGAGATGCAATGGCTCCTTTTACATGAAGGAGAGCTTAATTATGGCTCTACAACTCAAACTGAGGATAACGAGGTTGTACCAAGTGAAGCAAACTCAGTTCGGAGCATTTCCAGCTATAATTCCGATACAATCAAGTTGACTAAGTCTGTTGAGAATATGGGAACGATATTCCCACCTAAAAGTCCTCAAAATAACGAATTGGACTATAATGCCATCTATTCTACTCAACTCTTCGACTTATTCGTCTACTACTTGGCTCCTTCCATCAAGTCGTTTGTCTTTACAGTCAAGGAGGTCATGGGAGCTGTACCTTTTGAGAAAAAGTACATGGAAGACGAAAACCAGAGTGTTTTCGCTAAATCCACTAACTACCAGGTCTCCTTACTTAAGGCCATTAATCTTTTTGAGGATAAACAGGTCCGTTCTTTCGATAAATTGTACTCACAGGACATTTTCAAACCAAACAATGCCATGTCGAAAACGGGCCAAGAAGAAGTGACCGCGTGTTGTGGTAATTTTTCCTCTTTGTTGGCTCTTTATGGTAAAGAGCTCGTGCATTTCTTACAACTTACAGAGCAATTCGAGGTGGTTTCCAAATCTGGAACCAGAACTTGGGAATGGCTCAAATGGTGGAAGAAATCAGATACAGCCTCGAAAAAGAAGAAGAACACAAGACTTGAGGCAACTTTCGTCGAAGCTTTAAGAGAGCTCAAATCTCAATTGAAGCCAAATCGAAGACAAGTTTCCGAACATAGCGCTCTTCTTCTGCCAAAGAAGAAACTCGATGATTTCAGACTCAGAATGTGGAAGTCTCTTAGTTTCTTCAGACGTACTGATGTCCAGTTTGGGTTCCGTGTAGGTATCGGAGCTTTCTGTGTCTCTATCTTTGCATTTCTTCCAGAGACTAAGAAATTCTTCGTTAATTGGAGACTCGAGTGGACGCTAGTGGTTTACTGTATCATGATGAGTAAGTCCTTGGGAGGAACTACAATGACAGTTAAATGGAGACTTATGGGTACGTTCCTTGGAGCATTCATTGCCTGGTCAACATGGAAGATCTTTGACGGAAACGGAGCTGGTCTTGCAATCACTGGGTTCCTTTTATCGATTCCATGTTTCTACATTATCATCTATTGGAAGAAAAATAACGCGTATGGCCGTTTCATCTTGTTGACCTACAACTTGACTGCGCTTTATTCTTACAGTATGCTCCAGAAGGATTCAGAGGATGGAAACGAAGGAGGAGACGCGCCCATCGTTGGAGAAATTGCATTCCATCGTTTCGTGTCTGTTTCTATTGGTATTCTTTGGGCCTTGACTGTTGCTGCTGTCTTCCTTCCTAATAGTGCTAGATCTAGGCTTAAGTCCGGATTGACTGTCTTGTGGCTTCGTTTGGGTGTCATTTGGAACAGTGACCCTATGGATATCCGGAAACAAGGAAGTGTCAAGACATTCATTGGCCTTAAAGACTATAAAGGTACCAGAGACTTGCTTCTTGAATGTCAGTCTTTGCTTAAGCAAGCACCCATTGAATTTCGTCTCAAGGGTCGTTTTCCAAAGGCCACATACGAAAAGCTTTTGGCCAGCACGTCTGCAATCTTGGACGCATACTCGAATTTCCAGTTGATGATAGAAATTGATCCTCGTGTGGCCCATAATGAAGGGTTCGTTCTTGAGTACATCGCGAACGAAAGAGAGGAACTCGAACACAGAATTTTCTTGATTTTCTACATGGTGGCAAGTGCATTGGCTCTTGGCTTCCCATTGCCAACAAAACCAGCATCAACAGAACACGCCAAAGACCGAATGCTTCTCAAGTTAAGTGATATTCGGTCTAAATCATCTAACGGACCCACAAGACTTAGTAACGAGGACTACGTGTTGCTTTATTCGTACATTTTGGTGACGTCTACGATCACCAACGAGCTAGACAAGATCATTGAGCTCATTAAAGATTTATTGGGAGACATTTCGGAGGAAATTTTCCTTCTTGTGTGATTGGGTGCAAATTGTGAAACGCACCGTGCATAGTAACGGGGAATGAACGAAAAAAGGAAGAAAAAACAATAAGAAATGACACGAAACAAGAAACGATTTTTTCCAAAGAGATTTTGGAAAATTCATATTTTTTTTTGGGGGACCCTTTCCTTCACATTCTCCATATTTCCTTCTCTGAAGCAACCCCGGAGGTTAGAATATCTGGCCTCACGTGACCGGGCCGTGTAACAAATAGAAAGCTTGAAAATCTCGATTACCGGGACTCTCTACACCAGCACAAATTGACAATTCCAACAGGTTCCTCTTTCAAGTGAGCAGGCTCAAATCCCACTGGCGTCTTCCCTTTGCATAATATCCATTTTTTTCTGCATTTCGCCATGACAAAAGACCGAAAAACGCCCGATGACTACCATTCGCTCTTCGACAAACTAGACATCAAACATCTGGGAGAGATCACGTTCCTGGACTTCAAAAAAGCCATCAAATCATTAAACCACCCTGTTGGAGACAACCCAGACTTGGTGGAGAAAGTTTTCGAGTCTTTCGACAGCAATCAAGACAAGGTCATTGACTTTGATGACTTCAAGCTTTACCTCACCACTACAGACGATCAGATCCTCAAAGGATTCCATAAAATCGATCAGGATCACGATGGTAAGCTCACGAAAGCCGACTTCATCTTCTACTTGAAGAAAACGCTCCATTTGAGTCCCTCAGACGAAATCGTCGATAGCATCTTCAGTCGCATAGATCATAATGATCATGGATACATCACCTACGAGGAATTTCGAAATTTCTTGCTCTTGATGCCTCGGTTGAACGGATCCCGTATCAGAACCGCCTTTACATACATTGCTGAGGAGTTGGACTTGTCGTCCGATGGTGATGTCACATTAATCAACCAATTTCTCAGTGGATTTGGGTTCTTCCTTGCTGGAGGCCTCTCTGGAGTCGTTTCAAGAACCTGTACTGCTCCATTCGACCGTATCAAGGTTTTCCTTATTGCCAGAACCGATTTGTCCTCCACAATCATGCATTCCAAAAAACAAATCGCTAAGGAAGTGGCCTCCGGTGCATCACGTCATGTCATTGAAGAGGCCCGTAAAAAACTTGCACAAATCGAGCTAGAAGCATCGAGACGTGCTCCAGAACTACCTCACCAAAGAACCATTCGTTCTCCCATCATTCAAGCAGCACGTACTTTATGGAAGCAAGGTGGATTCAAGGCATTTTACGTTGGTAACGGTTTGAATGTGCTTAAGGTTTTCCCTGAATCTGCGATGAAATTCGGCTCTTTCGAAGCCACAAAGCGTTTCTTGGCCAGAATTGAAGGTGTAGATGACACATCGAAATTATCCAAGGTTTCCACGTACTTGGCTGGTGGTATTGGTGGTGTGGTTGCGCAATTCACAGTATACCCCATTGATACGTTGAAGTTCCGGTTGCAATGTTCCAACATCGACTCGCTGCTAAAAGGAAACGCTCTTTTGTTCCAAACAGCAGCAAATATGTATAAAGAGGGTGGTCTTCGGATGTTTTACCGTGGTATTTTCGTGGGTACTAGTGGTATCTTCCCTTACGCAGCATTGGACTTGGGTACGTTCTCCACCATCAAAAATTACCTTCTAAAAAGACAAGCAGCAGCATGTAACGTACCAATTGATGAGGTTCGTTTACCTAATTGGATGGTGTTGACGTTGGGTGCCATTTCCGGTACTTTCGGTGCTACTATGGTGTACCCTATCAATCTTTTGAGAACTAGATTGCAAGCACAAGGAACATATGCTCATCCATATAGATACGATGGATTTAGGGATGTTTTGCTTAAGACGGTGGAAAGAGAGGGAGTGCCAGGATTATATAAGGGATTGGTTCCTAACTTGGCCAAGGTTGCGCCGGCAGTTTCCATCAGTTACTTCATGTATGAGAACCTTAAGAATCTCATGTCGCTTGACAATAAATTGGATTAGAAGTTGATATTAATACAGGTTGGCAAGAAGAGGGTGTAGGGGTGAATGATGAGGCGTACATACTTTGGTCTAAGAAGTGGACTCATTGTGTGGTCTCAAGTGAGTCATCTTATTCCTAGAATGTTCCTAAAGTGAGCCTTGTCTATCGTTTCAGTCTCATCGTCTTTCATGGTTTCTCGAAGAAAAGTTCTTATGACTTTTAAATGAATCATTACCGCAGTCAACGAGAAAGATTAAAATAATCTATGGTCTCGAGAGTATTTGATAACTAAAATAATCAGTTTGACATGGTTTTCAGTTTGACACTGCTAAAACTTTCTAGAATAGATTTTCTCCTTGGTATATAATAGTACATGTCTTCTAGATATTATCTTTAGTGGATACTCTCTATGGTCTCAAGAGACATCATATCCACACTCTTTATATCCATCTCCTCTATTTACAGAGTAGATGTTTTAGCTGTTGGTTTGAAATTATTATCATTATAGCATTAAGCAGATACTTATGGTCTCTTTAGTGACCCTCACTATGCTCCCACTACAACATCTCCATTGAACCCTCTATATTCATCAACTATACCCTTCTTAAACCCTAGTCAAATACTCATTATGTAGACCAAAACAAACAAACCCTACTGCCATTTCACCCACCAGAACAAGCTTTGCTGGCCCTGTATCCTTCTCTGAAGTCAACTGAATCCACAGTGTATCTTGCATCGTCAATGGCATTGAACCATCGGCATTTAGAAGCAATTTATAGAAAAGACCCTCTCCATTCTTCTCTTCTGTCCTTTTTAGCTCCTCTACATGTAAAAACATAAGACTTCTAAAGTGTGTCTGTAGATTATTCCATGTCATCTCTGGAATCTTCAATCTTGCCAGATGAACCTCCGTTTTGCCATCCAAAAAGTCCAAATTGGACAATTGGCCCGCCAAGCCAATGAACTCGCCGAAATTAGCAATATACCTCCTTTTAATCCTCAAATTAGCCTCATCATACGTTAAAACCACCACATCATGCACTTTACCTCCACCATCCTTTTCGACCAAGATTTTGATCATCAGATTGGCAAAAGTGACCAAATATTCAACGAGGGGTGGAACTCGACACTGAAATACGACCACATTCATATAAACACGTCTCTCAAACACGTTTTCTGGGTAGATATGGTTATAGTATAGGATCTGTCCGATCCAGACAACAAGGAAGTCACGAACCAGCAAAATGACTTTTTCTAGAGTTGGAGGAGACATGTAAATTCATGGGATTGTGAAAAATTGGCGTTTTTAGCCCGAATTTTGGTGGTTTGATGAGGACGTTGGTGTATACTTGCTTAACTATGGGGAACGCGATATACACGATCATCTAGACTAGTGGTTGTACGTGAAGAGGGACAATAACATAACTACTTACACCCAAAAGAAGATAGTTTTTTTTGTTAAATTCAATTATTCATTACAATTGATCATTTCATCTTTTTTCCAGGAGTTTCAACTCATTTCTTGGGCAATATAAGGCAACGCACTTCAAAGTCCAAATCAAATACAAAAAACGTTCGAAACACGTCTTAATTTCCCATAATTTTTATTCAAAATGGCAATCACGTCAATTGGAACGTCCGATGTCGCCAAAATCACGTCTGGTCAAGTCATTGTGGAGCTTGTTTCGGTGGTTAAAGAGCTAGTTGAGAACTCGCTTGATTCAGGAAGCAATAAGATCGAAATCACCTTCAATAACCATGGCGTGAACTCCATTGAGGTCTCAGATAATGGTTCTGGTATTGAAAAGTCCGATTTCGAAGCTTTATGCTTGAGACATCACACATCGAAGTTGTCAAGCTTCGAAGACCTCTCATCGGTGGCTACTTTGGGGTTCAGAGGCGAAGCCATGAGCTCTCTTTGCTCTGTGGCCAATTTGAAGATCACTACATGCACAGATGCTACTTTTCCTCGAGGAACAGAGCTTAAATACGACAAAAAAGGCAGGTTGTTGTCTCAGAAGACCGCTGTCTCAGGAAAGAAGGGAACTACCGTGCTAGTTAGCGATTTGTTCCATAATATGCCTGTCAGACAGAAGAACTTCGTCAAACACAGTAAAAGGGAGTATAGTAAGTCCTTATCGATGCTTATGGCGTACTTATTGGCCTATACTGATGTCCGGTTCACTGTGTTCAATATCAGCGGAAACACTGGTAAAAAAACGATGGTTTTGGGAACACAGGGCGGAAAAACAACCATTTCAGACGCGTTAGTTAGTGTTTTTGGAAGCAATGGAGGCTACGGGTTAGTTCCAATTGACATTCATTCTGGAAACATCGATGCAAGGTTCAAATTGAGTATGCAGAGTGTCCCAATGAGTCTTAGTATTCGCCTAGTTGGGTTAATTTCTGATAGTTCGTTTGGTTTAGGTAGAGGGTCTACAGACCGGCAATATCTCACTATTAACAGAAGACCAGTTATCCATAAAAGGCTCGTCAAAGTGATTAACGAGGTATACAAGACGTTCAATACCACCCAATCACCGGTGTTTGTGCTTGATATCATTTTAGATACGGCGTTTTTGGACGTGAATGTCACTCCTGATAAGCGAATGGTGCTCATGCAAAGTGAGGATGTAATTTGTGAAGTTGTACGCGAAGAACTCACGTCTTTTTACGATAGTCGGCAGAATGTTGTTCCGAAAAGTCAACTAGGAACAGTGAGAATTAATTCTAGTCAAAAAAAGGAAACTTTTTCATCAAGTTTGAGAAGAACGAATGAGAGCCAAGAGCCTGAGGAAGGGCCCAAGAAAAATAAACAAGGCTTAGGAAGAGAAGTTGAAGAAATTGAAATTGTGGATGAAGCGGAAGACGAAGAAATTCAGGAAATCGAAAATGACGAGGAAGAAGACGAAAAAGAAGACGATGTCGAAGAGCAACATGAGGCAACTCACGACGTTGCAGTGGTTCATTACGACAAAAACGACGAGCACAACGTAACAGTCACACCGTATCAAATCGATCAAGAAACCGAACAGCATGAAATAAATGCGACGTACAGTGGAGCTAAGCAAGTCGATGCAAGTTTAGTCAACGAGGCAGAAAACGAAGTCCTGGACGAAGAAGTCGAGAAAACTCTGCATGTCGAACTAAATGACTCTCAGACACAGGAACCCGTTGTTGGTGATAGCGATAATGAAGCCACCGAAGAACAAGGGTCAATACAGGCGTCCGTCAATGTAAGTCAACTCCCCGTTGATGCACTGTCGGAGTTACTCCAGCATGACAATATCGCTTTCAAGCAGACATCGACGCAAAACATGCAGGCAGAGTCGGAAGATCAGGGCGATGAGATGAGCGATGGAGATCTCGAGCAACGCGGTACGGGCGGACCCGAGGACGATTTTCGTGATCTTCCCGAAGACGCCGTCGATGTGCTATTTGTTAGTGACAGAGATAGTGTGACGGATGATATGCATGGAACCGTTGAGGCAGGCCGCGTGCATGCATGGATAGATTCGAGCGACAGATCCACGCACATCAGCCCTGCACAAATCACTAACGCAGCTAAACGCAAGGACTCATCCTCGCATGAGCAGGTCCATGGACTAAGATGCGAGTGGGCTTTTAGTACAAGCAAGCCAGATCTACAAGCGCTAAGCCTGGGCATAGATAACTCCGCTAACGGTTCCTCGAGGCTTCTGGCGGCCCTCCATGATTTGGCAGACCGGTTAGAAATTAAAAAGGACGATTTTACCAGCATGCAGATTGTGGGGCAATTTAACCTTGGTTTCATAATCGTTACGCATCAAGACAAGCTCTTCATTGTTGACCAGCACGCGCTGGACGAGATTTATAACTATGAACGGCTCATGCGGAAATTGATTCTTCGAGCGCAGCTCCTTGTGGTGCCGAGGACGTTGGAGCTCTCGCCAATAGACGAGATGGTGATTCTAGAACACACGCTGCAGTTGAAACAGAACGGGTTTCTCGTATCGGAGAATTTAGACGAAGTTCCAGGCCGCCGGGTTACATTGACTGGAGTACCCGTGCTGAAAAACGTTGTATTTGATGACGCTGATCTACATGAACTTGTGCACAGGCTACATGAGCATGGGCCGTACAGCAGTGGCCTGAAACAGAGCGCCTGTGGAATGTCTGGCGGAGTCCCTGTAAGATGCACCAAAGTTGACACCATGATCGCGCTGCGGGCCTGTCGGCTGAGTATTATGGTAGGACAAGCGTTGACCAAACCCACCATGCGGAAAGTCGTTAAGCACTTGGCACATTTGGATCGGCCATGGAACTGCCCGCATGGAAGACCCACTATGCGGCATCTTGCAGACTTAGAAGGCAGTGGCTTTGCCGAGGATTATGAGCTATAGAGCAGAGGGCGAGTGATGTTGCACTTATTTACGAGGGTTTAAGAATCGCCAGTTTATTTTCTTCGTTTTGAGGGGAAACAAAGAGGGTCGTTGCACAGAGGTATAAATGACCTCGCTCGAATGGGCAAATTCATGCATAGGATTGTGCTGCTTGATGCATGTGGGCGCATGACACAGGCGTTCCACATAGTACAATTTAGGTGATGATTGAGCGGAGCCTGCCTGCAAGATTGGATAGATACCGGCATGCGGCTGACCCACATTATACCGGGCATCAGTGCAATCCGAGACCATGCAATACCGCAGATGCTGGCATGAGCATTTAGGCGGTTATTGATCAATGCGGCCGATGACCTGTCAAGGCAACCTTCGGCCAACTCCGCAGCTTGGGCCCGCCCCAAACCTCATAACCAGCCCCTAGTCTTACATGGGCAATGGCAAGTGCTATTGCAGGACTAAGTTACATTATGATAGTTTAGGGGCTCCGTCCATGCACGTAGCGCAACAAGGATAGGGCCTAGGCAGTGCAGATGTGAAGGCGAGTGTGACATTGTACAGGAATGACTCAATCTATAATACCTCAGATCTTGTAATGAAGAATGCATGCATCGCGCAAGCCTGTGGATCGAACGCTTCTATGATAGAAACAGTAGCCTGGTGGAATACCCTCTGGGGAATGTGCAGCACTATTCTGCATGCATGGCGACAAATAGTCATTGCTACCGCATGTCTCTCGTCAGCTGTGCAGGG
The DNA here is from genome assembly GCA_030571295.1 of [Candida] citri. Lineage (NCBI taxonomy): Eukaryota > Fungi > Ascomycota > Pichiomycetes > Serinales > Metschnikowiaceae > [Candida] citri. Next base: position 248,121 of record JAJLXN010000009.1, on the reverse strand, counting down.
TTACTTGCCATGGTCTAGGAGAAGTTCCATGCAGGTGGTTGTCTCCGTTTTGACATTCACCAATCTTGTGATTTCGTGGTCATTTTGTGGATTCATCCGCTTCTTCTTCATCATCTTCATATTCCCTTGCATTGCGTGCTGCCTGGCCCACATACCACTCCGATTTGCATCCCACATTGTTTCCCGCGTCACATACACTTCTGCGTCTTGCTGCCAACCTGGTGAACCCACTGCAAGGTCACCTTTAAAATGTCAAAACCTTCGCCGGTCGCCCCGAAGCGAGAGCGAAAAAGTCGAAGAACCCATAAGAATTCGCGTGACGGGTGTCCGAATTGTCGAGCAAAGCGTATAAAATGTACCGAAGAACTCCCCAGTTGTCTGCACTGTGTCAAGAAAAACTCCCGATGTGGCTACCTAGATTTCCCGGAAGAGCGCCTTGAAGTGATTCGCCGCAAGAATGAGCTCAAGAGCAAGTTGGGGCTCGAGGATCCCGAGCTTTCTATGTCGATTTCGAGTCTGGGAACGTCCCACGGAGTTAACGACAATGACCACAGTCATCACAGTCATCACAGCCACGCGCCCACAACGATATCTCGAGACGAGATCTCTTCAAAGCTGAGAGTCCATAAGAAACGGTTCCCGGCAATTAAAATCCGAAAACAATCCGAACAAGAGCTCGAACAGCAAATTGTGGCTAAAAATAACATGAGTAATCTACGATCTTTGGTGTATCTGAATGCATTCAAGGATGTCACCCAAGAGCTTGAGACGATCGAGAAAGTGCTTCCGTCCAATTTCAAGCCATGGGACCAGAACTCTGACTTCTCTTTCAAATGGGATGAACGCATCACTGACAACGCTATCAGACCTCCCGCATATGTCGAGGAATTGTTTCCTAAAGCAATGAATGGAGAGTTCCCTACAAAGCAAATCGGGTCTCCAGGAACGTTTGAGCCGTTTTCTCCCGATTTTTCCGCAGAAACAAGGTCCTCAAACACTTCAACTAATAGCTCATCGAACAGTGTTACTAACGCGGTATATTATCCCGATAATTCCTCCAAGGTGCCCAGCAGACCCATTCTGAGACAAAGAGTGGCCGGTACGCCGCTTCCAAATGCCATAATACGCGAGTCTACGTTCCCTAAGCTCGAAATTCCCCACGAACTTAAGAATAGGATGCTCGCACGAGCACTTAAGCAAGTACACGATGGAAAATTCGACTTGAAGTCCGTCATCAACGACGAAATCAAAATCACAGCTCGTGCAGTGTGGACAGAAGAACAACAGCATCGGTTTTGGGTTCTTGTGTTCCATCAGGCCCAGATGCTCAGTCTCTACTTCAGCTATTTCCTCTATAAGTCGCTCACTGTGTTGCTACGAGCCTGTGACGCCGTTGTCAATGGAGATATCGATATTCTGTCGCTGCCATCTTCCATTCTGAACAGCTCCTCGCCAGGGAGTTCTACTCCTTCGAGAGATCATCAATTTGCATTCTTTTACAACAAAGAAGACCTCCAAAGACTCAAATACAAGACGTTTGAGGCTTACGGAAAGCTTATCCGTGAGCTCCGGGAGTCAATTAATGATTACCATTACGAATATCCAGCGAAAATGTCCATGTTCTCGGCCTGGGGCTGCTACATGAATATTGCATCCGATATCCACACTTTTTGCTTGATGTCGACCGGAACACTTGTCCTAATTAGCAATATCTTGCAAGATGTGAAGTCTACAAGTGAGATTTCCACTGCTCTTCGCCAGGAAATCATGTTCATCAAATACTATACCCAGGCAGCTCGATACCCAGACTACCTGTTTGAAGTGATCAACGATTTAAGTGATAGTTTCGCTTTTTATCAATCCACGGTGGATGAATTCATCACAGAGAATGAGACAGAAGCTCCTTATGACGAGGAATTGACAAGTGTCCTTCGCGATCCGCTTTTCCGCCACGACTACCACGAATTTGATAAATTCCTCAAGAAACTCCAAAATTTCTACTATCCTCAGCTTAAACAAGCCAACGAACACTTCAAAATGATTGATAATACCGTGGATGACCCATATATCCGGTATGTTTCGTCGTCGCTCCTTTACGACATGCTTTTTGAGTGGTTCAAGGTTTATCCGGGTGATAAGATGTCGATGGGCTCCACGACGAATCCATTGAAGAAAACACTTTACATTTTTTACCATGCTCTTGGTAAGTGTCTTGCCCATGTCATTCCAGCAATTAAGAGTTTGCAATGGGCAGATCCATGTAATATTTTGTTCACAAAAATTGGATTCCAAATTTCGTGTTTCGATCCGCTTAGTCGGCCATTATACTCGTCTTTGGAGCCTACCGTGATTGGATTGGTCAAAACGGTGAAATTCTTCGAAGCTCGACTGCAACTTTTCTCGTTGTTTTCAGATGATATTAGTGCCCTTTATAAACCCTTTGTTCAAGGTGTTCCCACTCCAGCACCACAGAATTGGCAATACAGAGACTTTGTCTATATTGCCACGCCAAAGGTGATTATAGAGGAGAACCAATTGAGTGGATTTACTCAAAATTTACTCAGTGTGGGTAACTTTCCGTTCCCTCCAGAGATCAGAAATGACCCTATCTGTGTTAAACTCACGCGACAGGAACTCGAGAGGCAGTATCATGCAATTCACCATGACCCATGGCAATTTGACTATGTCAAAGGCTTGCTGAATCATGATTTCAATCCTGAAAGCATTATTGCCCATTATACTGACACTCGAGGCCAGGAATTGCTTGAAAATCTGCTTCCTCCAGTGGAGCAGATTCGTGCGAGAATTGATGAGTTATTGAGAAGTCGTCATGAGGTTACGAATGCTTTGAAGAGGGTTGAGGGGGCGTAAAGGCCACAGTGTAAGTTAAAGTGGTCAAGGCGTGGAAATGGTGAATTTGGTCGAAAGTTTTGTCCAAAAAAGCCGTTTTCCTGCTAATAAGGGTAAAAGTGAGCGGTTTTTTCATTGTCGCAGTGCATGGTACTTTTGAAGGATGCATGACAATGGACAAGGTATATAGATGTTCAATTCGGGAATGTGATATTATGGTAATTGGTATATTGGTTGTAGAGTAAACTTTATTTCGAGGCAGTTGAAGAAGTACGAGAGGGGAATTACGAGGAGATGAATTAGACGCTATAACAAGGTGTATTGAAATGATTGTTGATGTGGTTGAAATAATGGTATTTGTTGTATTATGCGAATTGGTGCATTGCAGGCGACTCTCTTCGTCTAATGGTGTTGGAAAGTTCTCGTAAAACGTTTGAGATCACAATTGAATACTAAATGACTTCTCGTAATTGGTATGGGCTGATTAAATATCATGAAAGTCAATGCATAGGGATTCCACTGAATTGGTGTTTAATGCTATTGAAGGAAGGGGAGGGTGTATTGTAGAAGACAATGGTTCGTACCTTAAAGAGGGGATGGGATAACGTAGGGTGGAAATTCGTAAACTCCATTTGTAATTGTCAGGGAGATTGCAATTGTCAGAGAGATTGCAATTATGAAGGGAAAACAATAATGTTTGGTGTATATTTAGTCATACCTACTGAAGTGAGCAGTTTCCAATATTAACATACTGTGTTGAACATGGTGGAGATGATCTTGTAATTGGCAATTTTATCATGAACTTACTAACAAAAATTGAGCTCCATGGTTCGTACATTAGGGTTCAATGGTCCATGTCAAGTGATTAATCATGGTGGGTAGTATATTATAGTAATTGGTGTTTCACGCTCACTATTTGTATCACTGAACTGTCCGTGGCATGGAGACCATGCTGATCGTTTTTTAAAATTGTTGCGTTAAACAGTACCTTTAGATGAATTGCTCAATTTCAGTCCCTCATCTTAGTATAACTTTTGCACTTTTTTTTCTTCATTTGATGAAAGTCCCGTGGGGTGAACTGCGCCTTGTACAGTAAAGAGAAATGCACTGCGAGGGCCAGTGCCAGCTTCCAAAATTCTTTGAGATTCAAACGATTTTTTCGTATTGAACTGTACTGATATCCATTGATAAAATGTGTCTGATAACTAATCCTTGGGGACCTTCACATCTTTGATCACTCACACGTTGGAGTTTTGGGTGCAAAAAGCAACATAAAATGATACGCATGTGACGACGGGCAAATCTCTGCAACTAATCTTATTGCTTTTAGTTGAGCAGAGATCATTAAAAAATTGAATCAAACTTAATGTGAAAAATTATTATCAATGTGATTAGTTTTCCATGGATATTGCTTAAGTATTTAATCTGTCTACCATGGCTTTCAGTAGATCAAGACACGTAATGTAACATGTGGTAGCAATTAATTCAATAAACTCCATATGAATCCATAGCTTCAGTTGTAATTGATGTCATGTATTAAAAGACAGTCATTGACTTAAACAACTTATTCAAACTCGGAATTGGATTTAAATATTATTTATGTATATCAGGCTAATTGCTAACTATGGGACCACTCCAACACATCGCACAACTCTGTGAACAGTATCGTCCTATACCAAAACGATAATTCATTTCGCTATCCACCTGTCCATTTGCAGTCTATCGATTTCACAAAGTCCAATTTTCGGCCAAAAATATTAAGTATACATCACACCGGCCATAATACTCAGCAAAGTGTGAGAACCGGGTATCATGAGAGTGAATGATTCTACCAATTGACACATTCTTATTCTGACACGTTAAATCGACCTGTCAATTTGTAATGACATGGTCTAATTAGTAATACAACATTCCGATCCTCATAGTGATGCAAACTAAGTCACATCTACCATACAAAAAAATACTAGCTATGGTAATTTTCACCTACGGAATTTCCCCACTACGGAAATGGGGATCAAACCAAATAATAATTACCAAAATCACCACATCAGCATATCCTCAATTCCGTCTTCAACTATACCCTCAATTGTCTTCCCACGTCGCTATATCTTCCTCCCTCGTCACATTCCCTTACCCCAGACACGTCATTCTCACACCCGAGACACGCCATTATTAACTAAGTTTCAAATGTTGATACCCCTGCAGTTTGTCACCGATTAGGCATCCGTAACTTTGTTGAATGCAAGGTTTATCGACGCAACGCTCACGCATATGCATCCCAGTTGCTTATACTCAATTCCTGGTATGCTAGATCTCATGACCATGGGTATTAGTGACGAAATTAGGCTATTCTCCAAACGAAATGCTATTGTTAGCGTTTTGCAGACACGCCGAATTCCGCCGGCTGCAAGACAGATTACATTGCCTTGGAATGGCTGGTGGTTATGCAGACATGGGCATCGATTGCATTGTCCTCCCACCATTGGGGGCCTGACGCGCGATTGCAAATGATAACGCTTGCATAAAATGTTAATCTTGGGAATTCCGCTTATTGTCGCGAGTCAGCATTTATACATCTAACATGCCTCTACACTAGTCCTCATGCACGCGGTATGTGTGACCAATCAAGGATCAGGTCTACTGGCATTTTGAAGCGGCCCCTACCTGCAGTTAATGCAGGCTTCGTTGGAGTGGCTGCTTAAACGTGCGAAACGCATGTGTTCCACCCCACGCCCTCTTGAAGTTGACCTCGCGAGAAAGTTGCCATCAGGAGCAAACAATTGCGATGATGACCCCTCAATGGCTACAGCTTGCCCATCCGCAACCCTGACTAATTAAAATGGCTTTAAGCGATCAACTGCAATAAGTAAACCCGCAGAAACCGGCATCTGCACACTGCAGGATCACCAAAGAAAAAATAGGCCAGTGGGGGACCTCATGTAAGGACCTCTTAACTGAACAAAATACGTCTCAACCGTTCACCTGCATCATTCTTTCCCACACTTAACTTCAGCTTGCAGCAGACAATTCAACCGAAGTATGCTGACATTGCAATTGTTGTTTCACGCTAAATTAAGAATTCCGTTGTTCAACAATGGACGTGCTAGACTGCACGCATAGGTTCACTTACATCCCCAGTTGCATTGGAGCGGCGAGGCACCGCCAGTGTTTCTGAATCATCATCCGCGCAACAAGGTGGAGGCACGGATAAGCCCTCCAAATTAAGCGGGTGCAGCACATTGTGGCTTCCAACTAATTGCCGTGTCACTAACACTCAAGAATCTGCACAGTATCATGCAGCCCAGTCTACGCCGTATGTGCACGCCGATTTTTATCTCCGTTATAAAGGTCGGCACCTGCTGCATCAGTATCACCGACCAAAGTCACCTTCGTCGCGCCATGTCCGACGAAAAGAAGGGCTCTCGACGGAAGAAGCATAGAAACTCAAAGCTAGGATGTGCAACCTGCAAGAGAAGAAGAGTCAAGTGCATGGAAGACCTTCCAGCATGCACCAATTGCGTAAAGCATCGAGTGCGTTGTGAATACCTCGATTATACGGAAGCACAGCTTGAAGAGTTCCGTGCTGCCAAAAAGGCCTACCTCGCCGAGCAGGACCACTCAGTGGCCGATCCACCTGATCATCTGCCTCCCAATGCTGATGCTTCCCACCTGATTGAGTCATTAAGCATAAAAGATCCAGATCGCGCCATACGCACGAAACCTGATTCAATCTCCAGCACATCTCAAGGAAGTCTTTTGGCGATTAACGAGGATTTTCTGGGCCATGATTCCACCCATAGTCTCCCCGAGACATATTCGGCAGATGCTGCAATCTTGGCACAACCACTTGAATCGCGAGCGCAGGTGAGCGGCATGCCCTCGAATGCACGGCGACTCCCCGGTGGAGTGCTGGGAGTATTGAACTTCCAGGTCAGTTCCATCACCCAAAACTTCGACAATTTGTTAACTACCGAGGATCGACAAATTATCTACCCAGTTTACTCGATTCACAACAAGCACGATCCCGACGGCACTTATGGACATGTTCCTCCGCCGCATGATGCATCGAAACCTTCTGGGCCCTTTGCTGCAGCAAGAGACGTCTTTCGCCCGCAAGAAGCTATGCATCTCGGAGACTCGCCGCTGTCGATCCTGGCGCTTCCACACGCAATGCACAGTGGCCGTACATTTAAAGTGCTTCGAAGAGAAATGACAAATTACGACGAGCTTTTATGGCAGACAGTATGCCGCTTGGGACCGCTAATTCTGCAAGGACAAGCAACTCTTTCTGATATCAGACACTTGTACCATGTCTGGCTCGGCTACTTCATTTACAAGGCCCATTCACTGGAGGTGATGTTTCTGTGTCTCACCAACCTTACCACAAATTACCTCATTACCAACGTTTTTCTGACTAGAGATACACTTAAGTTCGACGCGTTGGTCTCACAGACAAAATTCAGAAACTCGTTGGTCGTCCACCTGATCCAGCATTATGCAATGGTAATTAAAGGTTTGCGTTCCCTCCTAAACAAGAACGGCGACCCAGAAATGGCCGCCATGGTATCCTACATTCTTTCCCTTATGGCCATCTACGACCCTGAAGCCACAGCTAATTCTACAAAATGCTTCCGTGATGGAATGTTCTCCGTGCTTAGTTACACGCTCCACTTGGCCAAACGAAAAGGGTTTGAGCCTCCAAGACTTGTGCCCATCCATCTACAGCTCATGACCAATGTCGCCAGAACCGTTTACATGCCAGCATACAATTCGACGTTCTTGGTGGAGTACAAGGAGATGTTGGCTCGGTTTGGTTCAGTGTTGCTGGTGGTTGAAGGCACAAATATAGTGAAGCCAGAAACAGCCGCTTTCGTATGCAGAGTTTATGGAGACCTATGGCAATTCTGCAATGAAACGTTGGAGTCTTTCATCCCAGCGATCAACAACAATTTGGACAAAACTGAGTACCAGGAAGAGATGCTTTTCGTGATGTTCCATAAATGGGCCAATGTGCAACCGTCGAGGTTGCTCACCGGCAGCACCGACACTGACCCGTTGGAAAAAGTGCTCAACTTGTTCTGCCGCTTGTTTAGGAAAGCGTTATTTGCTGTGATGCCGCAGGTTCGGTTCTTCTACTTACGTGACTTCGACAGTCCGCTTATGTTGGACGTGTTTAACCACACAAACGATCCAGACGTGTTTTTCGAGCTCGACTTCCCTGAAAACGTTTGCATTTTACCTCAGGTTTACGACCACATCAAGAGTGAACTTAAAGTGTTGGCAAGCTACGCCATTCGCTTGATTACATTCCTTTCCATGCGTCTTTCGCTCTTGTACAGAAACTTGGTCTACAACGACAAAGTCAGGCAGTTGTACCCGATCCAGAACGTTGTCGAGTGGAGAAATTCAGTCACCGACATCAAGCAGATCCGTGAAGAGTTCCAACAACGAATTGGCCTTGTGGAGTATCCAATTTTTTCCTTTAACGACACCTACATTGCGTCGCTGCATTACCCACAAATTGTTGATCCAAATGTGCCCAGTGCACGGTTGGAGACGCCACACCCTCCCGAGGTGGACGGCGTCAATGGAACGGTGGACCTCTTGAGCATGCAAAGGTATGGATTGCTCAAGTTGGACGCATTGCCATCTGTAAATTAGTATTTTTTTATCTTTCATAGAGGGTTTATAGAAACATTGGAGTTTTCGACAAGAGCTGTATCACCAATAGTTTAACACATTAGAGGCGACAATAGCGGAGTTAACAAAGCAGGTATGAATACCAAAAAAGCAAAAAACAAGTGGGACAATGCGTTTCTATTGTCTCCATTTGGATCGTTCAACAATGCCCTGAGGCCAAGGTTAAGAGATTGTTTAATGTCCCCCGAATGCAACATTGACTCAAGCAGATAAGCATAAAATACACTTTTAAAAGCCCTTCCAGCGTGTCTAGGGCGCCCAATTGGTTATTCGACTCGGGCTAGACTGAGCGTGAAGAGCCCCCAATGTCGGTTGCTCGACATAATTTCGCCGACATAAGAACAATAGATTTAGAGATCGAGATCAAAAATTAATTTCAACTTGTGACGGCCGTCTAGAAGAAAGACCCTGGACATAATTAAGAGAAGTGCGTTCACGCCCTGGGCCAGTGCTTCATTCCGCAAGTGAGTTTCCCAATTCCGCTATTCTAAACGGTCTCGATCTGGTTCTCCGCTCCGTATTTCTCGAACGATCAATGGGTCACATCGACTCGTTTCAGGTGTAGATTTCTCGCGTGTACAATTGCGTTTTCTGTCAAAGGGTTGATCGCTCGTAGTTCCCTGCCAACGGTTAGGCTTGGTCTAAGCCTTGTAAGTAGAAACGCTTATCAAGCAAATGCATGCTGAAGGACTGACGTTCATACTCATTGGAATGCAGGGTGTTCATTGAGTGACGCCAGCTCTCGGAAGCTGACCCTTTTTCAATGTAAGTGATTAACCACTTGCTTCACATGCCGCTTGCTTGCTTGTCTTTGTTTTCACTACTGAAGCTCACGCCGTCAACGATACGTGAACAGAGCCGTGCAAGCGCCATTACTGTGACACGCCAAGACTCCTCAAGTAAATTCCTATCAAAATTTCCGAAAAAAATATCACACCACATGCTGCAAACGCTTAATGCCGACGTTCTTCGACTCCCGTTTGCGCCTTATTACCGTGATTCTACCTTTTTTTAGCACGTCAAAGGCATCGCATCGAAGCTCATACCCACCTAGGCAAGTTTAGCCTGAACACAAATGGCTATGGCCTTTAAATCCCGCTCCTGATTATAGTAAGTCGTGCCTCAGTTCCCCGGCGACAATAGCAGCCGGTCGTTTTGTTCTTCTGCATGCACCACAAAAGGGCTACCTATAACAACTACACCAAACGCCGTAAGCCCCCTCTTCCGCGGGTTCGCCGATAATTGTGCTAGAATGACAGTTGCTCCCCGGTAAATGATCCCATCAATTCGAAATTCTGAAATGTTCATTGTGGACTCTGCAATCATGGAAAATCTTCCGTTTTCTCTCACCCTCTTAAATCGACCTCGCATCAAATTCGCAGCCTAATACTTCCGCAATCCTTCCCCTGCATTTTCTTCCTCACATATGCTCCATGGACAACGAGTACCTTGCTATAACCGCCACACTAAACGCATTTTTCCTTTTCCACAAATGGCAGTATGATCAGGTTCTTAAGCCTAAATCGATAAAGTACAACTCGCTCACTGATGAGGAGAAATCGTTGCTTCATTTCTATCCCAATCTTCTACGTGACTTACGCCAATGCATCGACTTAAACCAGTCATTTACGCAAGAATTGGCTTTGGTGGCTGCTCAGGATTGGGACATTCTGGCTCCTCAGCATACCTGGGCTGAGCCATCATACACAGACTTCGATAAAGTCCGGTCTACGTTGCTCCAATTGAGCCGGGAATGGGGGGAAGACGGAACCGTCGAAAGGGAACAGACATTTGGACGTCTTATCAGAAAAGCATGCGAGCTTTTTCCGCCTGAATCACGTCAAAAAGTCCACGTCTTGGTTCCGGGTTGTGGCTTAGGAAGATTGGTCTATGAGTTTGTCAAAAACGGGTTTTGGACTCAAGGTAACGAAGTCAGTTACCATATGTTGCTTGCGCTGGGCTTCATGTTGAACCGAGTATCGATTCCTCATAGCCATACTATTTTTCCTTACATTCATCGTCTGTCTCACTTGGCTCGTCGACTTTACCAGGTTAGGCCAGTTCTGATTCCAGATGAAAGCCCAATGTCCATCTTCAGTGGCACAGAGGAAGAAAATGCCGTGGTTGGCGAGCTCATGTCAATGGCTGCTGGCTCATTTGTGGATTTATACGGTCCTCAGGGTCTTTCTGAAAGTGAAACATACACCCAAGACACAAATGCCACAGAGTTTAGGAACGAAAACGAAAAAAGCTTTGGTGTTGTAGCCACTTGTTTTTTCTTGGATACGGCCCACAACGTGATTGACTACTTGAAGACGATCCATCATTGCCTCAAGGACGATGGAGTTTGGATAAATGTAGGTCCTCTTCATTGGCATTTTGAAGGAGACCTGTCGACTCAAATGGTGACGAAAATAGAGGAAGGGCAGCCTCCAAAAAAGGTACAGACCACCATGGAAGGAATGGAGCTTTCCAGAGAGGAGCTTTTTGCATTAATCGACAAAATCGGGTTTGATATAGTCGAGTCAGAGTCTGGAATAGAGACAACATATAGCACTGACATCCGGGCGATCTCAAATTTCACTTATAACGCTGAGTTTTGGGTAGCCAGAAAACGGAAAGACACAATTACTCAAGACTATTGAGAAAAATCAGCTTGAGCTGACCAGGAGATCATTTTTATAATCCAAAAGCATTTGTTATCGAAGAAACCGTTATCCATGCGATTTGTAACCCCTATCTTTGGTTTTTAGTGAAAAATCTAAGTCAATGACGTTGAAAGGCTTCCAGAGGTGGGTAAAAAATAATCCGGACTGACCCAATTTCCGAAGAGTCTAGCCATTGGCCATTTGAATTTAGGGGTCAACGAAAGTATCGGCGTCAGCCTTCTGAGCTTGGAAACCTTGCTCTTTGGCTAAATAATACTTCTTCACTCCGAACGAAGTCATCATCATCAGAACAAATTCTTTTTTTGCAATACGATCGGATTATCATGTCTAAATGTTCCGATAATTGAACCAAAGCCTGTTTGAGCCATAATTCGTCAGGAAACCATTTTTTTCCTTGAAAATTTTGACTCCACAATACCAAAACTTCGCTATCAGACCCTCTTCGACCCCACATAGAGATTTTCACCTCTTTAACCCCATTGAATTCTGCTGATTATTTACCACGATCACACCTAGCTCAATTCCATCTTAAAGCAAATATTACTCATATACCAAACCTTATAACTGGTCAGGTACAATTTTTCAGCTAGAAGACGTGGGAAAATTGGGAATAGAGTTTGACGTGCGGCTCAATTTCGCCGGTTTGCTGTTGCCTGCCCTCCGGCTTAAATCCCTCGGAGCCCCATGTTCGAGCTTCTATTACAACGCCGACGTTTCCTCTTGAAGCATCTGGAGCCATCTAAACTGGGAACTGACGATTAAGATGAAACAGGCGCCGCTCGACTTTTTGGCATATATGCGCAACGCTTGAGATATTATTTGAGGCGTTGCACAGCATGTGGTGTATCACTTGGCGCATTCTGATGGACTGGCTTCAAATTCGGGACTCCACCTTTCATATGATTCTTGTGGTTATTACCAGGCTTGCAAAGTGGCTTTCGTGAATAGGGGTTGCCAGGCACAGCAAGTTTTTGAGAAGTTTATTTTAAGTGGTGGAACGTCTTCGGTTGGTGATGATGGAGTAGATTAAGCGAGGGCATAGACCTTGGCAAATTCAAGTTCGGAACGCAAATTAAATCGCTCAAAGTTCAATGAATGGAACATGGGTTAAGCTGAAAACGTGGCGACCTATTGTTTGTTTCGGTTGGACAATTGGGTCATATTTAGTCATCCATTAGGAGCAAAAGTCTGGTGTGGCTAGTGAGGATGTGCAAGAGTAGAAAAGCACAAGAGTTCTTTCCATGAGAAAAATCAATCTTGATGGGAAAAGTCGATCTTGATGGAAAGAGCATCTTCATCGAGATCGATAAGGTTTAGTGAAGAGATCTGGTGATCCTGGGTTTTCACATTCTAACGGAGATAACACGGCTGCAACGAATCTCCGGCTATAAAATCAGAGGGGATGGTCTGGTGGTGTTCTGAAGTGCTATTCGTTTGATGGAGAGTGAATTTGAAAGGAAGTGGTGGGTTTATGGAGGTGGTTCTTCAGGGACACCAGTTTGAGTATTAATTGAGGAAACAAAAGAACACCCTCAGTCTACAACTCCCAAGAAGATATCCATACCTGAACAACAGCTTCGAAAAAAATTATCCCAACTTTACTTCCAAATTCAACCACCACATCATCTCCATAAATTGTTCCTCCTTATCGTTGTCCAACTTCACCTTTTCACCTGTCACTTTGGCTGCGAAATACCTAACCAAGACTCACATCAGGAAGAAAAATTCTCGTCCAATGTCAATTGACACAAAAAGAATCACTCCTCCTGTCAATTGGATTTCCTCTAAAAAATTACTCCTTACGTTCCTCGAGTCTCCCAACTTATCGTCTCACTCGTTACACTGTCCCTGTTACCAACCCCTATAGTCATGAGGCTAAAAGGTCATGCTCAGGAGAAGAAAAGCATCGACAAACACGAAACTCTACAAGAAAAAAACTACAAAAAAACGTCAAAAACCCCAAACAGACACCCAAAACCCAAAAACTCACCGCTCAGGAAGAAAAGTAGTATAAAAAAAATTAAAATAAGTTTCCCCAGCCCCAAGCCTCTATGGCCCCCGGTCGTGCCCATATCACGCAGCGCCACCAGGACCTCCTGATAAACGAGGATCCTCAATCACCACATTTATACACCACTTTGCTTATACCTATACCCAAATATACCCCACAAAACAGGGCAATTCAAACCTTGAACCACCTATAGATTAATAGCCCCTTCCCCGCACATTCAAATCATCAAATCCCCCCAAAAATGAGCTTCCCGCCACCAACAACCTCGGTCAAACTAGTGCTACTTGGAGAAGCCGCCGTGGGCAAATCGTCATTGGTTTTACGATTTGTGAGCAACGATTTCCAAGAAAATAAGGAGCCAACGATCGGTGCCGCCTTTTTAACACAAAAATGCACCATTGGCGAGAGAACCATCAAATACGAGATCTGGGACACCGCCGGCCAGGAACGGTTTGCCTCTTTGGCTCCAATGTACTACAGAAACGCTCAGGCTGCTTTAGTCGTTTACGACATCACAAAGCCGGCATCGCTCATCAAGGCACGCCATTGGGTCAAGGAATTGCATGAGCAGGCATCGAAAGACATCACCATTGCTTTGGTGGGTAACAAGTACGATTTGGTGGCAGACGATAACGATTCTGAGGACTCTTTGCGTAAAGTGAGCGTGGAAGAAGGTAAGGCATTGGCCGAGGAGGAAGGATTGTTGTTTTTTGAGACATCTGCAAAGACTTCCCATAATGTGAACGATGTGTTCGTGGCTATCGGCAGTAAGATCCCAGAAGCCAAGCCGGCCGCAGAAGAAGCAGCTCCTAGACCTAGCGAAGGCGGCCGGATCGACTTGAGCGGAGGCGGACAGCGTCCGAACTCCGACTGTGCATGTTAAATGGGGAGACGACAGTTTCATCGGAGTTTTGTGGATCCGGATATCACTCGGCTGGCTACACGTGTTTAATATAAGGAACAGAATATGAGCCAACGGTAGGTGTTCCTCTCAATGAGCCTTTAGCCTCTGAATTTTTGGGCTTTAGTGCCTCCAGTCCTCTGTCTCTTGGTAAATGGGTATAGTATACCCCAGTCACGTGAACTGCTCTGTCTTAACTAACCTTCAAGGTGTGGATTCTTCCACCAACGTTCTTCAATGACTAAACTCACAGTTGCATACATTCCAGAGCATTTCTCTACGCCTTTGTTCTTTGCTCGTGACAAGGGCTATTACGCTGAAAAAGACTTGGAAATTGAGTTCTTCCCTGTGGTTGAAGGATCCGGAAGACTCATCAAGTTGCTCAATGAAGGCACCGTCGATATTGCCATTGGATTGACTGAGGCTTTTGTCGCTGACATCGCTAAAGGTAACAAGGCTTACGGAGTTGTGGCCACTTACGTAGAGAGTCCGTTGTGTTGGGCAATCTCTGCTGGTAAGGACAGAGACGATATCCAGAAACCAGCTGATTTGGCAGGCAAGAGAATTGGAGTTTCCAGAATTGGATCTGGATCGTATGTCATGTCGTTTGTTTTGGGATCCCAATTGAACTTCCCAGCTCCATTTTTCAGCGATTACCCAATTTTGCACAATTTCCAAAACTTGAGAGATTCGGTCAATTTGAAGTACACCGATGAGGAAGGCAACAAGCTCGACTCGGAGGCCTTTATGTGGGAGCACTTCACCTCGAAGAAGTACTATGACTCTGGCGAGATCAAGCGTATTGGTGAGATTTATACCCCATGGCCATCTTGGGTCGTTACAGTGAGAAAGGACATCTTGGAGACCAAAGAAGCAGATATCCAAAACTTCTTGGGCTGTGTCAAGAGAGGAGTTGAGTACTTCTTGGCCAACCCAGACGAGTCGGTTGAACATATTCTGACCAATTTGAACTACACAGCCGAGGATGCCAGAGAATGGTTGAAGACTGTCAAGTTCAACGAGACCATTGGAAAGACAGAGATTGACTGGAAGACAGTCGTGGAGAACACTGCTAGCGTGTTGAAGACCGCGGGTGTTTTGACTGACTCCGATGAGGACATTGACTCGAGATTGAAGAGTCAGATCAAGTCTTTGGTTGAGCAATGAGCTGATCAATAGAGATAACGCAAGAGAAGAAGCGTAAAGTGTTTTAAGAAAATACCAAGAGGCTTCTGTAATAGAACGGCCGAGACTGCAACAAAGCAAATGAGCAAATAAAACGAATAAAAGATGAAGTCATGATTGGACGATCGCATGATCCGATAAGTCGATAAGATGAGTAGGTCAGATGACTCGATAAGCGGATGAGTCGAGTAATTAGGAGATTGAAATAGGCGATAAAAAGTTCGATCAAAATTTGATGATGATGGAAATGAAATAAGGCGATCTCAATTCTTCAATTTTTTTTGGTCATTGAAAATTCCCAAAAACGTTGATGGTTCTCAAGTCCTAAATTCCGCATCTCAACGGCTAAAAACCAACTTCCATAAGTCCCATACTTAAGAGATCCGCGCACCCGAGCTCGGGGTACCGGATCCAACTCCGACGGACTTAAGTGCATAGCCTGTCAAAACTGAGATCCTTCAAGATTTCGAGTTAAAAAAAAACGGCATTGATGAGACATCATCGCCATCGCTGGATGCGGGCCGAACCCTCGACGGCGTCGGGAAATTCCGCACCTCGAGCCGTTGGAAGATCTCATTGGCGGATCTCGATAGCTGAGACATCGCGGGCTTTAGTGGGTCTTGGGCCTTATCTAGAATGACTCGGACCACCGATTCCGGGATGCTGACTCTGGTTCCGACTCTTGTTCCGGGGAAATCTATATAAATGTCAAGAAACGGCCCATTTCCGATTATCTCCTCCATTATCGATTATCTCTTATCATGCCATACTCGTCGCTCAATAACGTGGAGGTTCTTGCACCCATTTCCAACAAAGCAAAGTACGACTCGGGTACTTCTCAAGGTGACATTTTGACCAAGTCAGCTCTTTCATTTGTGGTTTTGCTTCATAGAACTTTCAATTCTACAAGAAAGCAATTGCTCGAAAACAGACAAAAAGTTCAAGCTGACTTGGATAATGGAAAAGCGCTCGATTTCTTGGAAGATCCAGAACTCGTGAAAATCAGAAACGATCCAGTTTGGAAAGGTGCCATTCCTGGTTTGGGCTTGGCCGATAGAAGAACTGAAATTACTGGTCCTCCAGAGAGAAAGATGATTGTCAATGCCTTGAACACTCCAGTCAAGACATACATGTCTGATTTTGAGGACTCTTCCTCGCCAACTTGGGCCAATGTCATTGATGGACAGGTCAATTTGTTCGACGCTGTTAGACACAAGGTCGATTTCGTGCTTAAAGAGACTGGAAAGGCTTACCGTGTGGATAGAACCCCAGGAAGACACGTTCCGGTGATTTTGGTGCGTCCAAGAGGCTGGCACATGGTTGAAAAGCACATCTTAGTCGATGGAGAGCCAATTTCTGCCTCTATTCTTGACTTTGGTCTTTACTTCTACCACAATGCTCGCCAATTGCTCGCTAATGGACACGGTCCATACTTCTACCTTCCTAAGATGGAGCACCATTTGGAAGCCAAGTTGTGGAACGACATTTTCAACGTTTCCCAAGACTGTATTGGCATTCCAAGAGGAACCATTCGTGCTACTGTTCTTATCGAGACACTCCCAGCCGCTTACCAAATGGAGGAAATCATCTACCAATTACGTGACCACTCTGCTGGTCTTAACTGTGGAAGATGGGACTATATCTTCAACACCATCAAGAGATTGCGTAATGACAAATCTAAGGTGCTTCCAGACCGTGGATTGGTCACTATGAAAGTGCCATTCATGAAAGCTTACTGTGAGAGACTCATCAATGTCTGTCATAGACGTCAAGTCCATGCAATGGGAGGCATGGCTGCGCAGATTCCTATCAAGAACAATAAAGAAGCGAATGCTGCAGCAATGGCTAAAGTTGAAGCTGACAAACTCAGAGAGGCCACTATGCACTATGATGGAACATGGGTTGCACATCCTGCTTTGGCATCTATTGCCAATGGTGTTTTCAATGAGCATATGCCAACACCTAACCAGATGCACATTATCCCACCAGAGAACGTTACTGCTAGCGACTTATCTAACACATCGATCGAAGGATCCAGAATTTCCACCCTGGGCATAAGGGAGAACTTATACATTGCGCTTTGTTACATGGAATCCTGGATCCGGGGTGCCGGATGCGTTCCAATCAACAATTTGATGGAAGATGCCGCCACGGCTGAGGTTTCTAGACTTCAATTGTATCTGTGGGTGAAGCACGGAGTCACCTTGGCAGACACAAATGAGAAGGTTACTCCAGAGTTGACTCTGAAGCTTTTGGATGAGGAAACGAGCAAACTTAAGGAGAAGTATGCATCGATCCCTAACAAATTCGATGTTGCAGCTAAGTACTTGCGTCCAGAGATCCGTGGAGACAGTTTGGCGGAGTTTTTGACCACTTTGGTGTACGATGAAATTGTCACTATAGGGGAGAAATTGGACTTGACCAGTTTGAAGGACTAGATGGATGAGTATCGGGACCGAGTGGGAAATATTGGAATCAAATAAACGGATAAAAGTGATTTTTTGGTAGCAAGTGAGAATTGAATCTTTTTTTGCCTCAATCATGGTTAAGAGTCATCGTTCCGGGAGTTTCTAGAAACTCGATGTCATTTGCAGCTATTCATGCAGAGAGCTCCACCCAAGACGAAATGGCGATGACGTGAAAAAAGCAACAATAAGACAAAAACAAATAGAAAAATGACGACGGGAATTGTAAACTCTAAATCATCAAAACAAGCAGGTTTCCCCGAATTAGTCGTACCTATTGTTCTGAGTCTATTAGGTCCGGGGCCGCACCTCGAAATAGACCCACATCCGCCTAACCCTGCACGGCCATCACGTCAAAGTGAGGCAGACGCACGAACTGGACTAAAGCGAGGCCAGGAGAGAGAGAAAAGAAGCAGAAGAGGGATGAGCTACTTTCCTTAAATAGACAAATAGAATCCCAAATCAGACATGCCCATATGAAATCAACCTCAAATGGGTCTTTAAAATCTCTACCTCTTCTTTTTGCTCTCCCTCTTGCTCTCCCTCCTGCTCAGGCCTGGTCTAAACCCGCGCTTACTCAGGACCCAGATCCATGCAGAGATCCGCAGACCCAGCACAGCCGTCTCGCACCGAGCAAGAACAAGAAGCAGCATGGAAAAGAAAAAGGCTTAATTGCATGGAAAATGTGTCAATGTACTACTTTGACTTTCTTTTTTAGGCCTCTCTTCCCTTAACTTTTCTTCAGTTTCCTTCCTCTTCTGCTTCCTTCTTCCCTCTACCCGCTGCCGCCTCAGTCATGAGCACTTCCCATACATGCCACTATAGGAATTGCCGGAACCACACAATGCTCCCACATTTCCATGGATTTGGCCATTTATAATCCCACAAGACGATCCCTATCGTCAATTCCACAAATAAACTCTTCTGTTGTGGTCTCCTCAAACCTAAAATCATCCCACCTAACTAAGCGTCTCGATCTGTCCCCTGTACAAAGAACATTCCCCCCAGATTATGGCTGATGTGCTCCCAGTAAAAACGATCTGGCCCCTAGTCAGTCACAAAATCGTCCAGTTGGCACTTTCGACATTCCGACGCATCAAGAGCTTAATGACGGTGGCACCGCCCTTTTTATCGCTCTCAAGGACCCAACAGAGTGCCCGTTTTGCCGAAATCTCCAACCAGTGCAATGATCGCTTGGAGATGGCGGTTTCGCCCGCAAGAGAGTCTGAGTGGACGGTCTATGAGGCCCTCAGACCGAAAAATAGATCCAGAAATCGTTATCTGAACGTTTTCCCATGGGATCAGTCCAGAGTAGTGCTTCCTTTGATGGGATCATCTGGTTCAGACTACATAAATGCTTCATGGGTGAAACTTTCACCTGAAGCGCAGTATATTGCTGCTCAAGGCCCCTTAAACAATACAGTGCATCATTTCTGGGCCATGTGTTTCAATGAAGCTGTGAAACTGGACGTTAAGACCGTCGTGGTGGCGATGGTGACTCCTCTCGAAGAGTTCGGAAGAGAGAAATGCGCAAAGTATTGGCCTGGCAAGGATGAACACAGCTGGGACATGTCGGAGTTGTTAGAAAGAGACCAGATCCATCCAGGAAGTCTTCAAGTCAAGTGGATCAGTGAAGAGTCTCATGAAGAGGGCCTCCTTGTCACAACGTTGGAGTTGACCAGTGGAAGCACCACGAAAAAAGTATTGCATTATTATTACCAGAAATGGGCCGACACAAGAGTCCCTGATTCAGTGGATTCGCTCATTCTGCTATCGAAAGAGATCGCTCATGTCAGATCTTCTGAAAAGGACTTGGTTCCTGTAGTGCATTGCTCTGCTGGTGTTGGCAGAACTGGAACATTCATTGCGATTGATTACTTCCGTAATATCGAGAATCCGTTCTCTGGAAATTCGATCGATCCAATTTTCGACTTGGTGGGCCGTCTTCGTAAGGATAGAATGATGATGGTACAAACCGTGCACCAGTACTCTTTTTTATATGATGTGTTGTTGCAGATGTTCCAAGAGCGGAACATTCGTCGGTGAGCCTGATGGTTGGTGACGTCTCGGTGAGTCTGACGGTTGCTGACGGTGAGCCTGACGGTTTTGCTGATCTCTCGGTAAGTCTTTAATGTATTTGGTGGTTTCGTCGAGGGTAGTTTTCAGGTGGATGTAGTGGGGGAGTTGTGTTGACTCCATGTAATCGGTCCATCCAAGTGGATCTGGTAGTACAATGGTCAAGAGAGTGAACACCTCAATAACGATCATACCTTTTAAATGGAATCCATGGTATCTTTCCAAATTGATTTTCATGACATTTTTAATCAAATGAGAAAATCAATCCATTCTTTTGATTGTCTCTTCCCCACTCTTTTGTCCATATATTCAAAGTACCTAATTGATGCGAACCAACAACGAACACAACAAACATACTACTCTTCTTCCAATGGAACCTCAGAAATCACCCTCAATCTTTGATGTTGAGGTTCTTGTCTATTCTCTGATTCTGTTTGTTTTGGAATTTCAATTCCATTTTGAGGAAATTGATGAGTTTCAATTGGATGTCTCATTCAACACAAACGAACTCATTTTGGCACTCCACAAATGGTCACAATTATATCACGTAAAAAAGAAAGATCTGGATAACGTGGTTCTGCCTCATTTAGCAGTAGAGAAATTGGCCCCTTGTCTCTGGAAAGCAAGTCTTATAGGTACTAACACAGAGATCATCAGACTACTACAAACCGCTGGACCACAGATCTGGAGCTTTCATACCTCAACATTCACAGAATCAACACAAAATCTAAGAGGATGCTGGGTAGAACTGGTTTTAACTCGTGACGTTCCCAATTTGGTCACGAAGTACTTGAAACCACGTCATACTAACCAACTTAACTTAACTAAACAGGTGATACCATCAATTGATGAGCTCAGAAAAGGAATTGAATTCGTTGATATGGAAGACAAGTCCGAAGTCACAGAAACAATCAAATTGACGAAGAAGCTGATAGGTGTAGTGATTGGCTATAAAGGGACCCGTATTGAACATATCAGGAACGCCACCAAATGTCAAATATCTGTGTCTCCAATATGTCCTGAAATGCTTCATAAGTATAAAAATCTAGACCCTGCTGATATACCCCAAAAACTTGTCCTTACTGGAACGTTGAAGCAGGTAATCAGGGCTAAGTATGAGATCCAAAAGGCCTTATTAAAGAGGCATACTTACTAAGGTATGGAGTCAAAGAGGCCATTCCAGAACGTCTTTTTTTGTTTGAATTTGGTTTGAATTTTCTTTGACGTTATCAATTGGTTTCAATTGAATTGTTGGGATTCATATTCGGTTACATTTTTGTATTTGCTCTGGATTGGCGGTATTCATCAGGTTTCGCAAATTGACAAAAGCTTACAGAAAAATTCTTACTCTTTGATCTTGACAATCCTTATCAAAACACATCCCAAGGCTAAAACACCATACAAATCTTAAAACTACACCATTAAAACAAAAAACAAAGGCGTTTTCATTAGCCGCCACCCCATAAGAAGATGGGGTGGTAGTTCTCACCTGCCGTTGTGGCTGCAAAACGTTGTATGCCGTACCTGTCACACCTGAGAGGAAAAAGGAGCCCAGCTGAGCAAGTGTCCAAGCGCAGAGATTCGGGCAATTCATGCATTGACACCCCCGGAATTTCTCAAAGAGTACATGTGTTCACCTCTTTTGGTTTGCCACTGAAAACACCATGTCTCTTAACCCAAATACTATATATTCCACTGATCTGCTCCCCCCTGACAGTCTTACGGGCGGGTAACACCCGGGCGTATTTCTCAGACCGCTCCTCATCGAGGTGCACGGATTTTTCACAAGTTTTTTTTTTTTTTTGGTCCTCAGGAAAAATTTTCTGTGCGAAAAAATTTTCATTTAAATTTGTGCATTTCCCACCTTCTCACATCTTGTTCCTTTTCCACAAAAGTTAAATTAACAATGGCTGACGGTGTTTTCCAGGGTGCTATCGGTATCGATTTGGGTACCACTTACTCTTGTGTTGCTACTTACGACTCTGCTGTCGAAATCATTGCCAACGAGCAAGGTAACAGAGTTACTCCATCTTTCGTTGCTTTCAACTCCGAGGAGAGATTGATTGGTGATGCTGCTAAGAACCAAGCTGCTTTGAACCCAAAGAACACTGTCTTTGACGCTAAGCGTTTGATTGGTCGTGCTTACTCTGAGGAGTCCGTCCAAAAGGACATCAAGACCTGGCCTTTCAAGGTTATCGACTCTAACGGTAACCCATTGATCGAGGTTGAGTACTTGGAGGAGACCAAGACTTTCTCCCCTCAAGAGATCTCTTCTATGGTTTTGACCAAGATGAAGGAGATTGCTGAGGCCAAGATCGGTAAGAAGGTTGAGAAGGCTGTTGTCACCGTCCCAGCTTACTTTAACGATGCTCAAAGACAAGCCACCAAGGACGCTGGTGCCATTGCTGGTTTGAACGTCTTGAGAATTATCAACGAGCCAACCGCCGCTGCTATTGCTTACGGTTTGGGTGCTGGTAAGTCCGAGAAGGAGAAGCACGTTTTGATCTTCGACTTGGGTGGAGGAACTTTCGATGTTTCTTTGTTGAACATTACCGGTGGTGTTTTCACCGTCAAGGCTACCGCTGGTGACACTCACTTGGGTGGTCAAGATTTCGACACCAACTTGTTGGACTTCTTCAAGGCTGACTTCCAAAAGAAGACCGGTCTTGACATCTCTGGTGACGCCAGAGCTTTGAGAAGATTGAGAACTGCCTGTGAGCGTGCTAAGAGAACTTTGTCTTCTGTCACTCAAACCACCGTTGAGGTCGACTCCTTGTTCGAGGGTGAGGACTTCTCCGCTAACATCACCAGAGCTAGATTCGAGGACATTAACTCTGCTTTGTTCAAGTCCACTTTGGAGCCAGTTGAGCAAGTCTTGAAGGACGCTAAGGTCGGTAAGGCCACCGTTGACGAGGTTGTCTTGGTTGGTGGTTCTACCAGAATTCCAAAGGTCCAAAAGTTGTTGTCTGACTTCTTTGACGGTAAGCAATTGGAGAAGTCCATCAACCCAGATGAGGCTGTTGCTTACGGTGCTGCCGTCCAAGGTGCTATCTTGACCGGTCAATCCACCTCTGAGGAGACCAAGGACTTGTTGTTGTTGGATGTCATCCCATTGTCTTTGGGTGTCGCCATGCAAGGTAACGTTTTCGCCCCAGTTGTCCCAAGAAACACCACTGTTCCAACCATCAAGAGAAGAACTTTCACCACTGTTGCTGACCACCAAACCACCGTTCAGTTCCCAGTTTACCAAGGTGAGCGTGTCAACTGTTCCGAGAACACCTTGTTGGGTGAGTTCGACTTGAAGAACATCCCACCAATGCCAGCTGGAGAGCCAGTCTTGGAGTCTATCTTCGAGGTTGACGCTAACGGTATCTTGAAGGTCACCGCCGTCGAGAAGTCCACCGGTAGATCCGCTAACATCACCATCTCTAACTCCATCGGTAGATTGTCCACCGACGAGATCGAGAAGATGATCTCTGACGCTGAGAAGTTCAAGAACGCCGATGACGCTTTCGCCAAGAGACACGAGCAAAAGCAAAAGTTGGAGGCTTACGTTGCTTCCGTCGAGTCCACTGTCACCGACCCAGTCTTGTCTGCTAAGTTGAAGAAGTCTGCTAAGGACAAGATCGAGGCTGCTTTGTCTGACGCCATGCAAGCTTTGGAGATTGAGGAGTCTTCTGCTGACGACTACAGAAAGGCTGAGTTGGCTTTGAAGAGAGCTGTTACTAAAGGAATGGCCACCCGTTAAGCATAATCGAAGAATGATAAGCTAATTCTGTACAAAAAAATCATTTTGCCATTTGTTTATTATACTTTGGGGACGAATAAATATCAAATATTTCTATCAGATATTTCTATAAGTTTAGTTGTAGGTGGCATTGTTCACATGGAGATGAAGGTGTTTGTTATTGCACTGACAATGTTAACTTTGATATTAGTTTACCTTTGCTCTATGAGAACATGCTAGCTAGCAAGGGTTATATGAGTGCCTGCTAGTATTACCATGCTATCCATAGCATTATAGTAGTATAACTATGCTTTCTATGGTATTATGGTGGTTTAACTATGCTTTCTATGGTAGTAATGTGACTATGCTTTTTAATATAGTGATATCAGTATAACTATGGTGGTTATTGAATGAGTATACCTATGCTTTCTATGGTATTATAGTAGTATATCTATGCTTTCTATGGTAAAGGTGTAACTGTGCTTTCAATGGTAAGAGTATACCTATGCTTTCTATGGTATAGTTACAGCCTGTCTATGCTTTCTATGGTATAGTATCAATATAACGATGCTGTGATATTACATGAGTATACATATGCTTTCTATGGTGTTATAGTAGTATACCTGTATTTTCTATAATTACAGTAGTATAATTATGCTTTCTATGAAGTTCTCCTAACATATCTATGCTTCAAATGAGATTCTCCTAATATAACTATGCTTTCTATGGTACTATATTGGTATGATTATGTTATACATGCCTCCACAAGGTTGTTTACTACTAAAACTATGCATTATATGACATTTCATTGGTGTGACTATGCTTTCAATAGTATCGTAGTAGTATAGCTATGCTGTCTATGATACTGTATCAGCACACCTTAGCTCTATCCATACAACCCCAATACTACATCACCATCATTATGCTTTCTATATTAATGACAACGTAACTAGAACTCTATAGTAGCTACTCGTCGTCCAAAATGTAATTACCCAATTTGTCCATCTTCAAGTTCTTGGATCCCGCCGAGATAGCCTCAATGATCTTCTCGTTCTCTTCCTGATCATCCTCAGACTCTTCACTGAATTGCTCTTCAAGATCGTCTTCCAATTCACTCTCATAGTCAGACTCTTCAACCTCCTCTGCCTCAGAAATGTCCAGAGCATCGTCCAAGTCAACTGCTCTCATTCCTTGCACAGCAGCCTCCAAATCAGAGTCCTCCTTGTTCTTTTTCTTGGTCCAGCCCGAAGCCTTGACCTCAGCATCCAACTCCTTCTCTCTCTTGACGTCTCTCTTGAAGTTAGGGTAGGCATACTTGTATCCATCACCGTATCCATCAGTGTCAAACATCGAGGCGTCATGCTCTGGCTTATAGTTGAATTTCTTCTCGAAAAACGCTCTGATACCTTGGACGTCTCTGTCGAAGTAAAATTTGGCGTCTACGTGCTCAATCGACACACACTGAGGGAAATCAATAACCACAAAGTCAAACTCGTAGCCATTCTCCTTGATGTCCTCAGCATCTCTGATAATGATGTTAAATTCGTTGAAATCACAGTGAATAAGACCGTGGTTGGCCAATTTCACAATGAAATTCATCAAATCAGAGTAAAGTTTCTTGTAAGTTGGGTACTTTTTCATGTGTTTCATGGCATATCCTCTGATCCACTCCATCATCACACAATGACGAGAGTAATCGTATGGAGTAGGCACAATGAAGCCGTTATCGTGCAAAATCGTCATAAATTGGTACTCCTTTTCAGCTGCCAACCTACTCAAGTACATCCAGTTGGAGGTTTGTCTGTTCTTCAAGTAGTCTCTATTGTTCTTGACCGTTTTGAAGGAAGTTCTACCCAAACGGTGGATTTTAAGCACTTTTTGCGTTCCCAGTGGATCACTCACCGAGTAAATGTCAGACTCTTTACCCACACCAATGGTACAGCCCACAGAATATAGAGTATTTCTGTTCAACATCGACTTCAAGGCCAAGTAGTCGTAACCCGAGTAGGAGATTCTAAAACCGTCGTATTTGGCGTTTCTAAGTCTCGAAACGAGCTTAAGTTTGGCCAAATCTCCAAGGGCCCTGTTTGTACCCGAAGGAGACTTGAGTCCTCCGATGGAATGGATCATTTGAGTTGGAACCAACTCGTGGTTTCTGGATCCGAGCTCTATGGCCTGAAGAACCCGGAAATCGTCGGCAGTTAAGTACCGCATGTGGGAGGTATCCAATTTCATGGTGGGAAATGTGGTTTCGGTGGATTTAAGGGTGTTTCCGAAGAAAAACTGGTTATACTTGTACTGAGGTCTGTACACTCCGAGATGCCTATGTATGTAGTGAGAGCGTAATGAGAGTAATGAGCGTTAACTATGGGGCACGCAGGTACCACTAGTGGTTCATAAAAGAGTGAGAAAAACCACAAAAAGACGCCCTGAAATCGCTCAATTTCATGTCGAAACGCGTCTGTCTGTACGTTCATGTTCTCTAAACGAAAATATAACCGTAAAAAACGAACTCGCCGCCTGTTTCGGCCGCGTGTTAGGAAAACCACCATATTGCGAGCCAGAGACCCAGAATCGAGTGAATTTCACGTTGAAAAGAAACCCGATTTCGATGCTCAGGGTGCCTCCATCTACCTGTGGCAGTACCTACTGCCTAGTATGGTATTTGAGGGCAATTCTGCTGAAAAAGCAGTGACAAAGTTGCGAAATATATGTGCTTATCAGGTCGCTCTAAATGCCGAGGCATTGTCGTCAGAATACCTTGCTGAAGGTTCCTGGTCATGCTGGAGCTTGGTTTGGGAGAAGATCTTGGACTTGGGCAAAGATTCGCCTGAAGTTTTCAAGATGTTTGCTTCCCATTTCGGTGCTAATTCCTCATTCGTTTGCCATGGGAAATCGTCGTTTTTTGGCGCTGAAATCGGCTTGAATTCAAGACAAAAGGCTCTTGATTCTTGCTTGATTCCAGTCCATAGAAGCCACAGAATGGAGAATTTATTTAGCAATTTCTCCGTTGACGACTTCGTGCCTTTTGCTCTGAAAATACCATGTTCGGTCGTCGTGGACTGCTCCCAAAATGCCGCCATCTCTCCTTCCCAGGTACTTGCATTGTGTAACATTCCCACCTTGGTGGGCCTTGACTTGTCTGGAAATGCTTGGGTAGACGACCAGTTTCTTTATACGCTACGACAGTGCATTTCTTCAAGGAAGCTCAACTTGAAGATATTGCGACTTGGGAGTTGTCCCAATGTCACGAAAAACGGCATCATGAACCTTCTAGAGGAACATGAATCGTTTGAGTTAACTTACATTGAAACAGACGAGAATATGTTATCTAAATCGACGTTTGCACTGAGGTTTCTGGATACTCCAGCGTCAGTGTACCATGCTCCAATACCTCATACAAAATGGAGATTACTAGACGAAAAGGATCCTTCTACGGCACAGGTGGCCAAATACCCATTAGCGATGAAATTGCATTATTTACTGAGGAATACCGACTTGGTGACAGCTCCCACGATGGTGTGGGACTTCAAGGTCTTTCCTGAGACTATAGATTTGTCAGCAGCGTCAGATGCATCAGCAAAGTATCAAGAGACATGGCGATTGCGAGATGTTGGTGCATGGACAAAATCTGCTTATGCTCCTCATTGTTATGTTAAAGATGCACAGCTTGATGTGAAGCCAAAACCACCAAGTAAAAAACCGGAAACGCCACAGTTGTTTCCAAGGCAAGGTAATTCTGTGACCAAGCCTAAATCATCGCAAAAGAAACCACGAATGATTTCTGCCAATGTCCAAGATTTCTTTGGCATTTGAGGTCTTCAGGTTACTATGGAAGACCCCTTATTGGTGAAGACCGCCCTTTAATATGCTCAACAACTCGTTTCCTCCGTTTGCAGAAGGCTGAGATTCCAGTGGTGGGCGTCTTCCCAATGCCTTGAGGAAGTCCGATGCTCCCTCGTTTGGTCTAATTACATTTTGATACGCGAATGGGGCAGGCGACAGTTCAGCGTGACCGTATGTGTCCTGTAAGCTTCCCGGGCTCGAAAGTGGAGGTTTGCCGCCATTGAGGAGCAGAAGCAAATCGCTTCCAGCTGAACTTGACGATGGCATTGGTTGAGGTGCTGGCCTCTCGTTGACTTCGACTGGTTGAGCAACTATGTCGTCGTCAGAGTCAACGTCAAAAGTTCTAGCGACATTTTGATAGATTTCATTCTGTGATTCAGCCAATTCATCAAAGTCATCGAAATCTTCAAAATTCTCAAAATCTTCGTAGCTCTCAACTGGAGGTGGTGGCGTGTAGATTGCTGGCTTTGGAGTAGCCGATTTGCGGTTGATTGTGCTCAAAATGTAGTTTCCAGCACTCATTTCTGGAGCAGCCTGAGTTGGCTCCACTTTCTTTTCTTCTCCGAAAATGCTCTTAAGGTCAGCAGGAGAATCAGTGGATCTCTTTGCTAGTCTGACTGGTTTAGTTGGGTTATTGAGGACACTGAGTAATTCCTTGGATGCTTTTTTGTCTTCAACCTGCTCTGGTTCATGCTTTTGCTCTGGTTCGTGCTTAAATTGCTGTGATTCATGCTTTTCTGGGTGCTCTCCATGGAGAACCTTCAAGAAGTCGTTAGGATTAGACAATTGCCTTGGCTCCAACTCCTCGACAGTCTTTGCTGGAGAGGCTGGTTTAGGCTTTCTGTTAATAAGGCTGAGTAAATCCGTTGATGCATTTCTGGTCTCTTTTGGAGACTCTTTCTTCTCCTCCACCTTTGGCTTTGGCTTACCTCCATTGATCAAGCCCAAGAGCTCAGCAGAAGCATTGGAGGTCTTTGGAGTTGGTGCAGAGATTTCTGTATTTTGAGGAGCAGCAGGAGCAGGAGCATGAGCAGGTGCTGGAGATTGGGCTGGAGGCTTCTTGCCCAAGAGTCCCAATAAAGTTGCAGACGCGTCGTTTCCTTGTGGATCTTTCTCGCGTTTAAGAATGGTGATTTTCTTCGATGGTGTATCTGGTCGGCTGTTTGCATTTTCTGAAGGTTCCTTTCTGTTCAAAATCTTCAAAATTTCCTCTCCCTTTGACTTACCTTGCTCTTGTTGAGCATTAGGAGCAGGAGCAGGAGTTGGCTCTTTCTTGGCCAATGGACCTCCCTTCAAAATGGAAAGTAGCTCCTTGGAATTACTTGGACCATTGGAACTCGTTGGAGCACTCAAAGACTGTGACAGTGGTGGCTGCACCGATTGTAGAGACTGGACATTTGGACCATTAAATGCTGGCATCTGGTTATGGCCCATGATTGGAGGATTTGGGAATTGTTGCCCATTGTAATGTGGGAACGGAACAGGATTTGAGCCAAGATTGAACGGAGAGAAAAACTGTGGTGTTTGGCCCATTCCAGCGTAGAAATTATGCAAATGCAGAGGCAATGTCATTTGGATGTTCTGAGGTGGAGCCATCGATGGAATTCCATTGACATTCAATGAAGTTGGCTTCGAGGCACCTTGCAAAATGTCAAGCAATTCACGTCCAGCATCAGTGTTCACAGCAGGAGAGTCCAGAATGCCCATCAAGGCCTTCAACTTGATCTCGGCCATTCTCTTCAACTCGTCCTCATTGGCCAGGCCCTTGTTCTTATTGATCCAATTGGTCAATGGCTTGAGAATTGGACCCACAACGAAAAACTTATTTGGGTTGTGTTTCACCTGTTTCTGAAGAGCCTTGATGTCGTACCACTGGATCTTAGCGATCTCGTTTCGGACCAATGGCTCAAAAGCAAAGTCTTCTGGAACATTGCGGGCTATGAATATCTTGAAATTTTTACCGTACACTGTTCTCTCGATGACATCCTTCTCGTTGACATGGTCTTTAGCATCAAATCCAGTCTCTTCTCTAACCTCTCTGATAGCACAGTTCAAGTCGGTCTCGTCCTTCGAAATCTTACCTCTGGGGAAAGACCACGACGCAGACTCGACTCCTTGCACCAAAACAACCTTGGTCAACTCCTTATTCATCAAAGCTATTCCTCTAACAGGAATGGTACGCTTATACTTCCCGAATCTCGATAATGCATCATCCGGGTCACCCCACTTCCAAAGCAACGGACATTTGTTCAACAATCTGGGCGCAAAACTTTTCATCTTCATACTGGGCAACGAAGGATTGAGCTGTCTCGCAAAATCAGCATAAAACCATTGTGCTTCTTCGATTTGGAAGAACACTCTCTCAATCGACGATAAATCCTCGTCGGGGACATTTATAACGAATCTTACAAGAAGATCTTCAAGCACGTGATCGGCTGTCTGATTAGCCAACCCGTCTCTTAGCTGTATACTCATTAGTTAGTAGGTGGTTGTAGTGAGTTGGTGGTAGGAACGAGCTTAGTGGAGTTTTGGTGATTGGCGACTGCACATAGTGCAAGAGTTAATACCAGGTAGAGTCAAAGAGGAAGTGAAGGATTTGGGAGATTTCCTTTGTTTTGAGATTTTTTTATTTGGTCAGGGTTGTGATTTTATGGCATTGGATGTGTCTTTAATATGTTCTTTGGGTTCTAGTGGTGGTTTTCATGGGAGTAGTGATGTACCTAAGGGAACAACGAAAGGGTCAAGCAATCCACACCAAACGAGCAAAATTTGATATTTCGAGAAGTTCAATGGAGTAAGAAACTCATTCTCTTCCCTTTCTATACCTTATCCCCCGAATTCCCGAGAAGTTGTTCAAAATTCATTGACCTTTGTCGATATTTCCCATGGTCACACCCGTACACCAATACATTACACTAGTATAAGCACCTAAACCATCGATAATCAACCAATTACTCACCCAAAATGCAATCTAGACTCTTCAGCATATCTGCTAGAGCCTATCAGAGGCAAGTTCCACGTTTTGTGACTACTCTCAAAGAAGCCTCGAAGCCTGCTTTGGAAAAATCACAGCCAATCACCAAACCTTTTGGGTTCGATTCTCCAATTCTTCTTGGTGAGTCTGAAACGTCAATTACGGGTGTTTTCAGCAAATCTGCAAGAGATGAACGTCAAAGGCAACTAGATCATGATATTGCCCATTCGCCATTCTATGAATCGAAGTCATTTTCGAATGTTCAGGGTAAGATCTTTACACCACCTATCTCATACTTTAAGAAGGATAAGGCCAAGTATTTCCCTGATTTCAAGGGTTACACACTCATCAACGATAAGCGTCGTCTTTATGATGTCCTCAAGGGCAAAGTGACGCTTTTGCGGATCTTCTCTACCATCTCTGGAGAGAATTGTGCCAACACTTACGTTGAAGACTATTTGAGCCAGAAAGGATACGCTGAGCTCCAAGAGAAATACCCACATACACAAATTGTCGATGTTAACCTTCCACAAAGTTGGATCAAGGGACTTTTCGTCAAAATGGCCAAGTCTAACTTGAAATCGATCGTTCCTCCAGCCAGACACAACTCATACTTCATTTTACCCAACTCTTTGTTCAATCTGGACGTCAAGGGCACCCTTAAATGTGACAACATGTGTTCTGGATACCTCTATGTGTTGGATCAAGATGGAAAAATCAGATGGGCCACCAGTGGCTTTGGCAATGAAGAAGAATGTGAGATCTTGTGGAGAAGTGTGAGAGGACTTGAGAAGGAGATCAACGGAATGGGCCAGGAAAAGTAGAAACTGTAAATAAATGAGAAGAATTTGATAGGAGGATATTTGAGTAGGTTTGAGTAGGTTTTGGGTGGTTTTAGATGTTTTAATGTAGAATTTGGAATGGGTGCAAATTAGTAGTGGTGGTGGTAATGGCCCTAGGGCCCTAATCAATGCCCCAGTCGCAGTGTTCGCCCTAACCAAGTGCCCTCAGTCGCACTAATGGCCCTGGCCTCACTAAGCGCACTTATCGCCCTTACCACTCTAATCAATGTAATAAGTCTCAACCACCATAGTTGAATTCCATTTGGCAACCGCGCCCAACATTGAGTCATCCTCATATGCTTCTCTTTAATATTCAAATAACGTACAACATCTTTTCTTGAACGTGACTTCACGTAACTACATGATCATTTAATCTGGAATAAACGAAATCGACACGTCTTGTTCTCCTAAAGCCTCCAAATTGTATGTACATTTGTCGAACTAACTGATGAACTTTCAATTGGGAATCTCTCTGACTTAATCCAAACAACCCATGGAGAAATCCTTAATAATTGTATCTGATGGTTTATGAATGTATCAATACTAATAATTCAGGAATGAAGGATTTTGATTGAAGAATTTCGATTGAAGGGAGGTTACTATCTCAATTCAGATACTTTGAGGGAATAAGGTTGAGATTAAGTATCAACAGGAGTAAATGTATGTTTGTAAATTAAGAGTGACTGATGTGTCCAAGAAAGTTTGATGATGCGGCTCATATGAGATCTATTTTTCTGTCGATCTTATCTAAGTGCGGTGCTTAGTGAGATGCGATTTAGGTACTATTAACACGATGAAAACAGTCAAAAATCATAAAAAGTATCCTGATTTAGAATTGATTAGCCACCAATAACAGATGAAATTGGAAAACCTCTTGAAATTGATCGATGATCTCGTTTTGGTGTGTTTTGGTGTGGTTGACTATGCCCTCTACGTACTATGAGCATTTACCTTAAGCATCAATTCATTGAAGCCACCGCTCTTCTGATAATGATCTTGATACTAACACTGTCATGGGTCTAGAACCATATGCAGTTATAAACTTTCATACCTTTATTAATAAGAGCTTTAGCTGTTTTTGGATTTAATAGTTGACATCTAAGTGAATCACTTCACCAGGTCCTCTTGACTATGGCGCGCTTCTTCATGCCCGCTCTGAGACACCTTAACTGCCCGCACTCAACAGCTTTTGCAGCCATGAACATAAATCCCGCACTTCCTACCACATCATGCGGGTCTAAAGAGGAAGTTCCCACATCTTTGTGTTCTCTACTTTCCATACTACTCTTCTTCTTCCTGCCCCATTTATTGGTTTCTCTACTCTTTGTCTCTCTTCCTTTTCTCCTTCACCTTCCTCCTTCACCTCACTCTCCCTCACTCTCTCACTTCCTCACCTTCACCGTCGCCTCGCACCCCACGTGACTGTTAGGGCATAGACCCTCACCGCAACACGTGAGAAAAATTTTTCCTCACCACCTACCTCAATTTTCATTTCATCCTCACGAAAGTTTTCTTCCCTACAACGTCAACTATGTCTGCCCCAATCAACAAGGAGAAAGTCCAGGAACAAGCTCAAGAGATCCACAAGATCAGAATCACCTTGACCTCTACCAAGGTTAAGCAATTGGAGAAGGTCTGTACCAACATCATTAACAACGCCGTCCAAAACGAGATTGTTAAGAAGGGTCCAGTTAGATTGCCAACCAAGGTCTTGAAGATCACCACCAGAAAGACTCCAAACGGTGAGGGTTCTAAGACTTGGGATGCTTACGAGATGAGAATCCACAAGAGAGTTATTGACTTGCAAGCTCCAGCTCAAATCGTCAAGAAGATCACTCAAATCACCATCGAGCCAGGTGTGGATGTTGAGGTCACCATCGCTGCTTAAATTAGCTAGTGGCATGGGCGCATTCTCTCAGCTAGTCGAAGCTGTGTATATCCGTTGTATCCAAGTGCTCTAGGCGTGCCGTGTATTTTAATTATTGTATTATATTACACAGACGTTGCGGTGTTAGCTATCAGGATTTGGTGCATTTTTCGGCTGCTGTGTTTTGTGCTATTGTATAGTTCCTAATACATTTGGTGGATAAAGAGATGTTGTAGTGAAGAGGTTGTGATATCGTGAATGACTTCAAATGAGATGTTACGTAGTATTGTGAGTAGATGTGATGGAAATTGAACTTCTAAGACAACTTCTGCTATGTCGTCTTTGTGTGACACGAATATAGCCTTAGACCCTAACATAGGCTTTAGTATATGTGGTAGTGGCCTGGATAGACCCTAGTATCGGTGGTCTGGTGGCCTCATATACGCACTAGTATAACCTATATACCTTAGGTCATACGTAAGGTCTACCACTATACTCTAATTCATCATATTTCACTGCAAACGTGTTTAATCCTAAGTCATCTTCTTCTTCATATTCTTTGTATCTCCTTTTAGTCAATCAATTTGATTATGGCTTCCCCATACTTCAGTGGCCCTTCACCTAAAGCCCGCGACTACAGTTCCCCATTTTGGGGCCATAGGGCCAGGGCCAGGGCCAGGGCCATATGAAGATGCTCACACACAATTCATTCTAATTATTTTGTACCACTTCTTCTTCTTGAAATCTCCCCTCACACTTTATTTTTTCCCCGCTTCGTCTCATGACATTTCCTGTCAATTTTTTTTATTTTTCTCAATTTTATTCTAATCTTTCCAGTTTATTTTCTAACTCGTTTCTCATTTTCTGTGGCCCCGTAAGGTTCAGGTCCCTGGCTTTTAATCAAATCCACGTGACTTCAATACTGGGCTCTGACATCATACTAACAATCAACAACCACTAACAAATGATCACTACAAAATTGAGGTGGTCATAACGTGGCGAATCACTGACTCTCGAAATGCTGCAAAAATCATACAATACAAGATTCGCCCCTTGATTTCGGACCCATTGTTCCATGGCCAATGGTGCTGATCCCCATGAGTCCTGTAACTAATCCCGCACCATGCATTGTTCACTACTCAGCAACTACACCTCCCCCACAGCTAATACTATAGCCTCTCCTTTCTGGAGCCCCATTAGTTCTGCACCACAAACGTCAATTTTTTCAAGCCAATCCTTTCCCCGCTAATCATCTTCGTTTTTAATCTGTCAATTCCGTTTTTGTGCTTATTCCTCCTACAATGTCGGTCATGACTTCGAAACAAAGGCTAATATATGTTGCTTCTAGACATTTGCAAACAACCAGACGAATGATGGGCACCCAGGCCTCCCGCAAGGTCTCCAATAAGCTTTTCCGCAAACGGAACGTTGCCCTCGTCACTGGAGTCATCATAGCAGGTTCTTACGTCACTTTAAGTCTGTCCAACCACTACAAGTTGGATAGTATTCCTCCTTCTTTGGGGAGTGGTGCTTTGCTGAAGTTATCGTCCAAACCCAACTCGGGAACTCCAGAAAACAAGTACTTTTCTTCGTCTACAAGCTCCATGGTCCAGGCCAATGGCTTGGGTGCCCAGCAACACAAAGAGGGCATTTTCCTCTTAAACGAGGAGCAAGTGAGCACTAAACTCAGACAAAACGAAGAGTCCTACTTTGTCAACAGAGGCAAGGGTGTCACCAGATACGACATTTGTCAACTTCCTTCCAATTCTCCTATTGAGGACGATAGAGCCGAGGAGATTGTCCAGGTTCCTATCTTGCAAGATAACAACGTCAAGGCCAGCACCGATTGGATGTTCTTTGGTGTTTTTGATGGTCACGGAGGATGGACCACGTCTTCCAAATTGAGAGATCAGTTGATCTCCTATGTAATCCACGAACTTGGCACTATCTTCAAGCCTGCAAACGAAGACAACTTGAGATATGTTCCTAACAGTGCCACTATAGATCAAGCCATGAAGAATGGATTTTTGAAGTTAGACCATGAGATTGTTAACAAGAACATCGAGAAGCTCTTGAACGACAACAATAAGGCTAAAGCAGCAGAATTGTTGATGCCTGCCCTTTCTGGCTCTTGTGCTTTACTTTCGTTTTACGATACAAACTCCAAAATGTTGAAGGTTGCAGTTACTGGTGACTCGAGAGCACTTTTGGGATCCTTTAAAGATAACCAATGGACCGTTCGTCAATTGAGTATTGACCAAACCGGTTCCAACCCAACTGAGGTTGCACGTATTATTTCTGAGCATCCAGACGAGCCTAATGTCATTAGAAACGGGCGTGTTTTGGGTACTTTGGAACCGTCTAGAGCATTTGGAGATTGTCGTTACAAGCTTCCAGCATCGATCCAAGAGAGAATCTACAAGCAGTTCTTTGGCAGACGTCTACCAAACAACTTGAACTCCCCTCCATACGTCACTGCCGAACCTGTCATTACCACCACCAAGATCAGCCCAGAAAATAATGATTTCTTGGTTATGGCCTCCGATGGTCTTTACGAGATGCTCTCAAATGAGGAAATCGTAGGACTTGTGGTGAAATGGATGGAAAAGGAGAAGATGGTCAAGCCAGCAAAGTCGTTCTGGAACTATTTTGGATCGAGCGAAAAGGGTTTGCCTCAAGTTACAGACGCCACTAACGACAAGACAAGCAAACAGCCATTCCGTAAGAATAAGCAATCTTCCGGAAGTGGATATTTATTGGAAGACAAAAACGTCTCAACGCATTTGATTAGAAATGCCTTGTCGAATGGAGGCTCTCGTGAGCAAACACTGATGCTTATTTCTATTCCTAACCCTGTGTCCAGACGCTACAGAGACGACTTAACCGTTACTGTCGTGTTCTTCGGTCAAGGCATCAAGGAGGAGGATTCTGGGAAGTTGGAGATCAATCCTGTGGCTACCGCCGGTGGAATTGACGTCTCTAAGCCCAAGTTGTGAGAATGAAGAGGCGGTGAGGAGATTGAAGAAGCTGTGAGGAGGTTATCGTTGTGAGTATCTATGGAAGCTTTGACTATTCAAAGCTGAGGTTGATTCTCGCAACCATACATTAGCGTTGGTCAAGAGTCATAAATATTTCTGAAAAGCTTGAACTTCATCGTTGTCGTGACTCAATTGAACTGAAGCACTATGCATCAAAATAAAAAAGAGAAAAAAAAAAAAAAAAGAACGAAAAATTAAGTGAATTAATTAATTGTCAAGTTTCTGTGTCCTCTCCTCCTCTGGCCCTCACTCTAAGTACAGGCACATCGATAACTCTCACCAACATCTTCCTAGAACCATCCAAGAAAACAGCCATTTCCAGCGGAAAATGACTTCATTGAACGTTCTAGATCCCTTGGAACAACTATACGTTCCCGAAAAACCAACTTCAGCCGATGTCAACAACACCCTTGAGAGTGAGCTTCTAAGGCCCTCCAACAGACTACCATGGGACGTCTTGGACCTCGTTCAGAACGTTCCAGCCATTGACAAGCAGCAAATCTTCGAGGATCTCCTTGTGCAGCCACAAGCTATTGCCAGAACCTCTTTCCGTTTCAAAAGAGCTGGAATTGCGGGCAAAATCTCCGGGTATAAGGAAGAATTCCGCATTGCTGAACTCGACAACGCTACCGCCACCAATTCGCTCTCCATTAACAGAAAACATGGACTTAAGCAAGATGCCACAAGTGGAAAGTCCAATTTCTTGCCATTTCAGCCTGGTGGATTGTTCAACAAGGCGCAAACGAACCAAACACTCAACCGTACTCAACAGACCAAAGAATCAGAGTTGCTTCATAGAAATGACCTTGGACTTTTCGATACTCCACAGGGAATGCTGAGAGGATTGAACTTACAAGGCATTACAGACTCTGCTGATGGCGTAGACGAGCTTGGCACTGGAAATAGTGAGGAAGTCACTGAGGAAACGTCGAAAAGTGGCCATTCTGGGCTCATTGGAGAGTTGGATGGCTCAAATGCCCAAACTGCAACCTCTAAAGACGATATCGTTTCTGAAATCGACGATATTATTCCTCACGACTACACTGTGATGAAGGAACGCATGGATGCCGAGGCCCAAGTCAAGCATAATTGGGCCCATGTGGTTGATCTCAACCATAAGATCGAAAACTTCAAGGATGTCGTTCCAAACATGGCCAGAGAGTGGCCCTTCGAATTGGACACTTTCCAAAAAGAAGCTGTCTACCATCTTGAGCAAGGTGACTCGGTGTTTGTCGCAGCGCATACTTCTGCTGGTAAGACCGTAGTGGCTGAATACGCCATTGCTATGGCGGCCAGAAACATGACAAAGACCATTTACACGTCCCCAATCAAGGCATTGTCCAACCAAAAATTCAGAGATTTCAAGGAGACGTTCAAAGATATGGATATTGGTTTAATTACTGGTGATGTCCAGATCAACCCGGATGCAAACTGTCTCATCATGACCACAGAAATTTTGAGATCTATGTTGTATCGTGGAGCTGACCTTATCAGAGACGTTGAGTTTGTCATTTTCGATGAGGTCCATTATGTGAATGATATCGATAGAGGTGTGGTTTGGGAAGAGGTCATCATCATGCTTCCAGACCATGTTAAGTACATTCTTCTTTCTGCCACTGTTCCAAACACGTATGAGTTTGCTAACTGGGTGGGAAGAACCAAACAGAAGGATATCTATGTGATTTCCACCCCTAAGAGACCTGTTCCATTGGAGATCTTTGTTTGGGCTAAAAACGACTTATATAAGGCAATTAACTCCCAGAGTGTGTTTCAAGAGCTGGAATTCAAGAAGCATACGCTGGCATTGACTGCAAACGCCAAGACTGGACCTCCAAGTACCACCATGGGCTCTGGTTCCAGAAAGGGACCCGGAGGCACTGCCAGAGGTGGAAACAGAGGCGGAAACAGAGGAGGTGCACTGGCCAGAGGAAGAGGAAACTTGCAGCCAAGAGGTGGATTCCAAAGAGATGGACCAAATAAGCAAACATGGATCAATTTGGTCCAGTACCTTAACCAGAAGAAGCTTTTGCCTGCTGTCATTTTCGTCTTTTCCAAGAAGAGATGTGAAGATTACGCTGACACATTAGGAGGTGTGAATTTCTGTACTGCTAAGGAAAGATCTGAAATCCATATGTTCATCGATAAAGCCGTGGCCAGATTGAAGAAAGAGGACCGTGAGTTGCCACAAATCTTGAAGATCAGAGACATGTTGAGCAGAGGTATTGCAGTGCATCATGGTGGATTGTTGCCAATTGTGAAGGAATGTATTGAGATCTTGTTTTCGAAGACTTTGGTTAAGGTGTTGTTTGCTACTGAGACATTCGCTATGGGATTAAACTTGCCTACTAGAACTGTCGTTTTCTGTGAATTGAGAAAGCACGACGGTAGAGGCTTCAGAAACTTGCTTCCTGGAGAATTCACCCAAATGGCAGGAAGAGCCGGTAGAAGAGGTTTGGACCCAACCGGAACTGTTATAGTCATGTCGTATAATCAGCCATTATCGCCAACAGACTTTAAGGAAGTCACCATGGGTGTTCCTACGAAGTTGCTGTCGCAGTTCAGATTGACATACAACATGATTTTGAACTTGTTGAGAATCGAGGCCTTGCGTGTGGAGGAAATGATCAAGCATTCCTTCAGTGAGAACTCGACCCAGACACTTTTGCCAGAACACAAGATCCAGGTAGAGCAACTCACGGAGGAGTTGGGTTTGGTGAAGATCAACGATGCTCCAAACATCAAGGAATACGAAGAAGCGTTCAACCTCTTTTCGGAATACTTGGATGTTTATGGCAAGATCGTTAGCGAAGTTCAACTGCTGACAGTCACCAGAAACGCCGCATACAAAGTAGGAAGACTTATGGTTTTCGTTGATGACGATGGTGTATTGAGATTCGGTTTCCTTCTCAAGAGTGACTTGGCCAATAACAAGATTATCTTTTTGACTTTCAACCACGGAAAGAAGTACGAAGATGCTTCTCGTGAGTTCAAGTTGCCATACTTCCCAAACAAGGAATACCTCCTGAAGAACTTCGAGGATGTTCTCTATTGTGGAGACTTGAGAGTGACCTCGGTTCCTTACGCCAACGTCCAATTTGCATCCAGATACTCGTTGAGTGTCAACACTAGACAAATCTTGAATAACGAGAGCGAAGCAGTTCAAGAGGCTGTCAAGTCCATCAAGTTGATTGCCAGACATCAACACCGTTTGGAGGAGCTCAAGTACAGACAGGCTGTGCAATTGTCATTGCATGAATTATTGGCTAAGAAGGCAGAGCTCGCCGATAAGATTAATGCACTAACCGTGTTCAGTCGTCCTGATTTCAAGATCATCTACTCGCAATTACAAAAGAGAGACTCGATCAAGAAAAACATCGAGTCGCTCAACAGGTTGATTTCTGATGAAAACTTGGAATTGCTTCCTGACTATGAACAGAGATTGCAGGTCCTTCAAAGCTTGGACTTCATTGATAAAGACCAGAACGTGGTGTTGAAGGGCCGTGTTGCATGTGAGATCAATTCTGGATGGGAGTTGGTGTTGACGGAATTGATTCTCGATAACTTCTTGGGTGAATTCGAGCCTGAAGAAATTGTGGCTCTTTTGTCGTGCTTTGTCTATGAGGGACGTAACAACGAGGAAGAACAAGCTCCAATCACTCCACGTTTGGAGAAGGGTAAGACCAAGATCTTGGAAATCTCAGAGAGACTCTTGAAGATCTTCAATGAGTACCAAGTGTCGCTTACCTCTGAAGAAGAGGAGTTCTTGGAAAGAAATAGATTTGCATTGGTGAATGTCGTCTATGAATGGGCCCGTGGATTGACTTTCAGGGAGATTATGCAAATTAGTGTGGAGCTGGAAGGTACCATTGTTCGTGTTATTACAAGATTGGATGAAATCTGTCGACAGGTGAAGAACGCTGCATTGATTGTGGGTGATTCGACGTTGCATTCCAAGATGTCTGAAGCACAGGAACGTATCAAGAGAGACATTGTGTTCTGTGCCTCTCTTTACCTTTAGAGAACTCCGTCTTTGGTTTATGAATGTTCTGGTTGCTTTGCTTAAGACTGAGTGGCTTTTTCTGTTCCGGTGAACTTGTCTGTGGCTATCTTAAGTATACCTGTGCTTGAATTGACGATCTTTGGTTCCCAGAGCTCTTCAAGAACCTTAGAAGTGCCAAATTTCGTGGTGGTGATACCCAATAAAGTGAAGAAACTTGCCACACTTGTATCGTCCTTGATTTTGCTCCTCAACTTCGCCTTTTTCTCCTGTGGAATGTAAACGCCAGCGCCTGGTCCACGGTAAGGAAGAATGCAATTATAAATAGAATTTTGTCTCATAAACTCGGCAATGATCCAGCGGTAGTCTGTGAAATACGCCAACGAGTGTTCCAACTCCTTATCGGAGGCAGAAAGGTGGCGTAAGTCTTGGAACACTGTTGAGCTTATGGAATGTAAGTGGTAGAATCGTTCACCCAAATCTCGAAGTCTTTCGTGGGAAACGACGTTTTTTGAGAACACAGAAGGCGTAGCAGCCTTAGCAGGCGAATTTTCTGTCTTGATCTCGATCGAAGCACTCGATTTGCCTCGAAGAATGCAAAGTAGCTCTTCAAATGTAAGCTTGAACGACAGACCAAGAAATGACTGAATTGGAGCAGTTCGAGACTCGAGAGCGGATTGTAAGCTTGGATCTATAGTCGATTTATCCTCGAAACTGCCATTTGATCTCTCATTTCGACACTCTTTGGCCCCATTTAAGTGGTCTGGCATGAACTCACTCACTGCTCTATCATAGAAAGAAGGAACACGTCCAGAGTAAGGAGTCTTCCCCGAGGAATTCATTTGGTGATTTAAAAGAAATAAGTCGCGTGACAGAATCACATCAGACGTGTTGAAATGTCGCCAGGCGGCTCGAGAAACTCGCATGCCGTGGGTTTAGGAAGAAGTAGTAGGTGGAGTCTGCAGGGTATACATGCTCATCTCAGTGTGAGTAGTAGGAGACTCCAGCAAATCGGGACCACGACAATATAAAATTTATTGACGGTTTTTAAAGGGTAAATTTGGGAATTATTGAACTCTGTATCCTTGATTTAGTGTTTTTTTCTGGTTTTGAAGATCAAATTCCTGGTATATTACTGCCTCATCACTCACTTAATTAATACATCTAACCACTGAGATCAACACCATCAGAAACAGTCCAAATGTCGTCAAAATCCTCGAAAAAGAAATCCTCGACGCCTGCTCCAGGCGATGGAACTGAGAAAAAGAAGATTAAGGTTCCAAAGCAGTTCATTACAAGACCTTCTGGCTCAAAACTCACAACTGTCTATCTCCAGCCAGAAATCGCCGATGCTATGGAACTTCAGCCTGGTCTGTTCATTAATGTGTCCAAGGATGGTGGTTCTAGCGCAATTGCAATCTTAGGAGTGTCTCCTGAAGTCGACGACGTCAATGTTGTCTTGATTCCAAAGGCTATTCGTCTGTTATGTGGTATCTTACTAGGTGACCGTGTTCAGGTTTCTAAGTACGCCAAACAACCTTCATATGCCGTTGAAATTGATATCAGACTCGATGAAGGCTTTGAAGAGGAAGACGCCTCTCTGTCAAAGCGTCAAGCCAAGATCCTTGGTGATGCTGGTGTGCTACATCCTGGTATGGTTCTCCAACAGAAAGGCCAAACCATTACCGTCGTTGATGTTCACCAAAATGGTAAAAACGATGGAAACGATAAACCAAACGCTGCTGATGCTATTGCTCTGCAACTTGCAGGTCTTTCCCTCTCAGATAGCTCAGACTCCCTCCTAGCTTCTCCAGGCTACCTATACAACTCATCTACTAAGGTGAATGTTGTAACTGATGGGGTCAATTCTGCTAAGTATCCACGCTTGCCTCGTCCATTTGCATTTGATAACGTTGGAGGTCTCGAGAAGCCAATTTCTTTGCTTCGTTCGACTGTTCAGCTCCCTCTTCATCACCCTACATTATTCTCAGACTTTGGCATTTCTCCACCAAGAGGTATCCTTCTTCATGGCCCTCCAGGAACAGGTAAAACTATGCTTTTGAGATGTGTTGCTCATGAATGTGATGCTCATGTCTTGATGGTCAATGGCCCCTCCATTGTGTCGAAGTACTTGGGTGAAACTGAGAACGCTCTCAGAGATATGTTTGCTGAAGCCATCAGATACCAACCATCGATCATTTTCATGGATGAAATCGACTCTTTGGCTCCAAAGAGAGGCCTGGACGATGCAGGTGAAACCGAATCGAGAGTTGTCGCTACTTTGTTGACTATGATGGACGGTATGGGTGAATCTGGCCGTGTTGTCGTTGTAGGTGCTACTAACAGACCAAACAGCATCGACCCGGCCTTGAGAAGACCTGGAAGATTCGACCAAGAGGTTGAAGTTGGTATCCCAGATGCTGATGCTCGTGCAGATATTTTGGTGAAGCAACTTGCCAGAATGAACAAGGAAAAGTGTGCTATGCTGGAAGAAGATATTCGTTATATTGCTTCTAAGACCCACGGTTATGTCGGTGCTGATTTGGCTGCTTTATGTAGAGAAGCAGTCATGAAGGCTATTGCTAGAGGACTTACCGGATCTGCCTCATCTGTTGGTTCTTCTGTTGGTATTGGAGCTATTGCATCATTAGGAAACTTCGACAAGATGGATCCTAACACTAAGGTCGAATGTAGAGATCTTGAGGCGGCCCTTGTGGATGTTCGTCCTTCTGCCATGAGAGAAATCTTCTTGGAAATGCCTAAGGTTTCTTGGGACGATATTGGAGGTCAACATGACTTGAAGAAGAAGCTTGTGGAGGTGGTCCAATTGCCATTGGAAGCAGCTGAAACTTTCTCTCAACTTGGTGTGACAGCACCAAAGGGTGTTCTCTTGTATGGACCTCCAGGTTGTTCCAAGACATTGACAGCTAAGGCTTTGGCTTCCGAGTCTGGACTTAACTTCTTGGCTGTTAAGGGTCCAGAGATCTTCAACAAGTATGTTGGTGAGAGTGAGCGTACTATTCGTGAAATCTTCCGTAAGGCCAGAGCAGCAGCTCCATCGATTATTTTCTTTGATGAGATCGATGCTTTGGCTTCAAGCAGAGAGGATGCTGCTACGCTGGCTTCTCAAAATGTCCTCACTTCTTTGCTTAATGAAATTGATGGTGTTGAAGAACTCAATGGTGTGGTCATTGTGGCTGCTACTAACAGACCAACTGAAATCGACTCGGCTCTTTTGCGTCCTGGTCGTCTTGATAGACACATTTACGTTGCTCCACCTGATCGTGATGCCAGATTGCACATTATCACCAAACGTTGTTCTGGTTTCAGCGTTGAAGGTCTGGAGGAGCTCTTCCCAAAGCTTGCAGATGCTACTGAGGGTTGTTCAGGTGCAGAGGTTGTTCTTCTTTGTCAAGAGGCTGGTTTGGCTGCTATCATGGAAGATAAGAACGCTAAGCATGTTGAGGCTCGTCATTTCGACCATGCATTGAACGAAATGTCTAGAGGCATCACCGGTGAGATGCTTGAGTACTACAAGGAATTCTCTCAACGGAGTGGGTTGAGTATGTGATCACTCCCACAATTTATAGAGGTATAAATGGCAAGTCATTCAGGCATTAGAACTAGTGAGGCATCTTG
This sequence comes from [Candida] citri, assembly GCA_030571295.1. Taxonomy (NCBI): domain Eukaryota; kingdom Fungi; phylum Ascomycota; class Pichiomycetes; order Serinales; family Metschnikowiaceae; species [Candida] citri. The sequence continues at coordinate 204,334 of JAJLXN010000009.1, read as the reverse complement.
CCTCATACAATATGTTTCTTCATTAGCTTCTTTTAACCAATTTCATTACGTCTGCTTGCAGCCCTCCTCTAACTCCTTCTCAAAGTTCTCTGGCAAGTCCTTCGAGTCGAAATTCAAGCCGTCGTCACCACCCATGCCTCCAAGGCCACCAAGACCTCCAAAGCCAGGGAAGTCCTTCTCGTCACCAACCAACTCAGTTGGAGGGTTACCCAATTGTTGCAACGTTTCAAGCAATCCGTTCACCTCCTCTCTCTTCTCCATGTTTTCACTGTCGTAGTCTGGGTTCTCAAAGACAGCCATGATCTGATTTGTGATTTCGTATTGCTTGGTGTATTGAATGTGTTGATCTTCAGGAATGACGCCCTTCTTCTCCTTCAAGAAGTCTGGGAACTTCGAGTTAAGGTCCTTGATTGGCTCGTAGAGCACCTCCTTCGAAGACAATTGCTCCAACATGTCGGCCAAAAGCTTGGTCATGTCGAAATCGCCATCTGCACCTGCTCCATTGCCCAAACCAGCCAATAACTGAGTAAGCATATCTTCTGGGTTAGCACCGGAAGGATCGTTCTTCAATTGTTCATCGATGGTTTCTCCGGACTTCTTCAATCTCTCCATGGTCTCCTTCATGACGTTATCGAAGTTCTTAGGGTCCTGGGCCTGTTTCACCTCATCCTTATGGGTCTCCTCAAACTGCTTGACCAATTGCTCAAATTGCTTCTTAGCCTCGGGATCTTCGATATTGAGGTCCTTGATCAATTCCTCGATGTTATGAGTGAACTCGTCGTTGAGTGGGTCAGCGGTGGCGCTCTTGGTCTCGGCGGTTGCAACGTCACTCTGTGATTCAGCACCAGGAGGTTTACTCAAAACTTGCTCGTCGAATTCGTCTAACAAGTCGTCCAAGTCATCGTCGTCGTTTTCTTCAGCGACGATTTTGGGCTGTTTTTCTGGATTTGTTTCGGCCATGGTGGTATTCGTTGGAAAAAAAAGTAGTACATTAAATGCATGTGGAGGTGACTTGCAGGCGTGTGCAGGGAGGCTCGAGTCAATGCGGAGGTGGTGTTGAGTGGGGCGGACTCTCGTTTCGCCCCGCCGATATGGGAACATTTTTGGGGCCAAACCGAGGCATGAGGGTGAGTGAGTTTTGAGGTGATTTGGGGATTTATGGGAATCTGAGTGACTAAGATGAATTATAAGGCTGCAATGATTGTGTATAGAAATTTTTAGGTCATTTGGAGTTGGTTTTGTTGGTTTTTGGTTGGGTCTTGTTAGAGTTCATTGACAGAATGGTGTGCATGAGTTTTGGACAGGGCCAGGGTGCAAAATGACGAAGGAGGGGGAGGTGAAGAAAGAAAGAGACTTTTTAAATTTAGTATAGAATACGGTTATATTGCTTTTGTTTCTATTGTCTAGTGAGATTTTAAGATTTATGGTTATGTATGGTTTATAAGGTCAATCATGTTGTAAGGTGGGTGCCCTTTAGGGCTACAGTGAGCAAGAGAGCACACCAATCTTTGGATGAAGACAATCGAAATCATTGAATTTAATTTTAGATTATTATCTCTTCTCACTCAACATTACAATTGCGATAGACCCCAAAGAAAAATCGGTGTATACCAATCACTTTGCTTGGGTCGCCCTCACCTCGTCTTGACTTAGGGCCTCAGTAATTGTGAGAAGACAAAGAGCCACGGAATATCCACCAATACCCATCGAGATATTATGAAATCTCGAGTATTACCAATTTGAACCTTAAAAATTCAATTCCTATAAAAATCATAAGAGTTTTTTCAAAATCCTATTTTTTGAACCTCCTTTTTTATCCTCCTCTCCATGCCATATCCCTCTCAAAATTAGATTTTTGGCACCAGAATGAGAAATCTGTGCGAAACTACACTTCGCTCTAAACAGCCCCAAATAGATCCACTAACCCCACCAAAAAACATGATCAATATGAAGAAAGGATAGAAAATTAACCTAAATTCACTTCAAATACTCGAAACAACATCCTTAAAATCTCAATAAACCCCCACCTTCTCCCCTTATATATCGCTCCCCCCACCGGCTCGTCCTTCGTCCTATCTCGACTCCCTCACTCACCTGTACAAATCGCAAGCCAGAAAAAACTCTCGCCCTAAACTCACTACACCACCCAGTGGAGGCCCCAGGCAGAACCCGCCCTATCATAATTCATCATGTCTCTTTGCAAAACGCGTTTGCAAGAGGAAAGAAAGCAATGGAGAAAAGACCATCCTTTTGGCTTCTACGCTAGACCGCGTCGTGACGAAGACGGCTCCTTGGACTTGACCCACTGGGACGCTGGTATTCCTGGTAAGTCCAACACTTTATGGGCCGATGCCACTTTTCCCGTTAGCATTACCTTCTCCGAGGAGTACCCATCCAAGCCTCCAAAGGTGATGTTCCCTGCTGGCTTCTACCATCCTAATGTTTACCCTAGTGGAACCGTCTGTCTATCGATTTTGAACGAGTCTCAGGATTGGCGTCCAGCAATTACCTTGAAGCAAATTGTGTTGGGAATTCAGGAACTTCTCACCAACCCTAACCCAGACTCTCCAGCTCAGGAGCCAGCATGGAAGGCGTTTAGCAAGGATAGACAGACTTATGAGAAGCGTGTCAAGGAACAAGCTAAACGGTATGCGAATGCCACTTAACTGGAGGAGCTATGTATAATATGTAAATGCTAATGTATAGAATAGATTTTTTTTATCAATGGGGGTGATAAAAACGGGTAGATATGAGTCTCTTTACATCCTTTGAGCTAAGTTAATTGCTTCGTTTGAGCTAAGTTAATTGCTTCCTTTTAGCCAAGTTAGTTGCTTCTACTGCCCTGAACATAATCACCAACTCTACACTTACTTCACCTGGGATACTCATCAATTTTCGTATGGAACAGGATCACATGTTTATCATATTCAACTCATGATTCCAGGCTATTGCTGATCAAATCTCTAGACTTGTTGAGGGCCAAATTGCCTACCAGCTCTCCCAATTGCGAGGTTCCCTTCTCCTTATACGTGCTCACAGCAGGAATATCGGCCTTGATTCTCGAAACAATCGTCAGGTATGCTCTAGGCTCCAATTTGATCAATGTGTGCAAAGGAATAGACATCCACGGGCTCTCTTCCTGTGGAACATTCATGAAGTAGGCATACAAACAACGCAACACAGCCTGGTGAGTAATGATAAGGATATTCTCTTGTCTTTCCAACTCCATGATGATTGGCTCCAATCTAATAACGATATCACGGTATGACTCTCCTCCACGGTATCTATACTCGTACTTGTTGTCGTCTCTTGCCTTGAAGTCTTCTGGGAACTCTTGTTCGATCTCTTCGTATGTCATACCATCACATTCACCAGCATCCAACTCGTCCAAAGCCTTCCACTCTAGCTTTTTCTTATAAGGCAAGAAAGAGGCGGTCTGTTGAGTTCTTTTAAGGGTCGATGTCCACACAGTCAAGTTAGTGTGCTTATTCTCCTCACCCAAGGACTTCAACACCAATTCTGGAAGTTTTTTGGCATATCTGAATCCTCTCTCGGACAAGTTTGAGTCTCCTCCAATTTGACCTGTCAAGTTGTACTCAGACTCTCCGTGTCTCAGCAACCAAATGCATCTGGGCTTGATATGTAAGTTCATGACATAATACACGATTCTTGACTCCAAGTACGATTGGATCTTGTTGACAATCACTTGCGAGCTCACGTTGACCAACTTAATAAACGTCAAAGCCTTGTCATCCTCAACACTTAACGTCTGGTAGTTTTTCTCGTACTTACTGATTCTCTCCAAGAAATCACGAGTGGCCACCTCCGAATCGACATTCACATAGTCTGGAGACGTGGTCTTGACATCCAAGATGTTTTGCAAAATGAGTTCTTGGTCATCACACCAACTTTCCAAGAAAATCGGCTCGATCAAGTTCTCTCGACACAATGTAAGCAATTTGTTTCTACGTTCTCTTGTCAGGTTGGTGGCGTCGATGATTCCAACCACACCACCTTCTTCAGTGAGCCACTTCATCATTTCCGTTGTGGCATGGTCAACAGCTTGGGCTCTGATCTCCAAACCCTCCTTGTTTTCTGGGTCAAAAAAGTCAGCGGTAACTTCCTTGTCACGCGCCAATTCTCTTCTATAGTTGCCCACATTGAAGCATTTCGACTTGATCGAGAGCCACAGAAGGTAACGGACGATTTTTTGTGCTATTAAACTTTTGCCTCTAGCGGGTAAACCCACCATTATAACACAGATTCGGATGTTCTCCACATGAGAGACAGAGTAGACTGGCATGGTCGAAAAGGGGCTATTTTGGGAGTGTACGTCGGAGTGTTCAGTAAGGGGAAACCGGGGATGTATGAAACGTAAGGAAACAGTCGAATTTGATGGATAACCAAGAAGAACCCGCCAGATGGAGGAAGTTAGGCGGCCTGGTGAACCCTCCTCCTATATACACTCGAAGGTTGCCCTGCAGAGAGTGCCAGTGACCTATTCCCCGGATTTTTGGTAGAGTGACAGAACACGGCGGGAAAAGTCTGAGTGGGCGTTTTTTCCAGTGGGTAATACGGATATGGGCGAGTTCTAGGCTTCTAAGTGATTTTTATGATTATACCAAGTCTTCTGTAGCTTAAGTATGGGGGTTTACTTAAGGTGGTGAGATCTACTATAGACAGAATGGAGGCAGTAGCAGTGAGCATTATGCCCGAGAATACGTGAGCGTAGAAGACACAAGACACCACCAATGTGGAAACACGTCAAGCGGCTCTCCCACACGAGGACTTTCCATACATGAGGCAGAATTCCTGATTTGCGCTTTAACTATGTGCATGGAACATGTTAAATCAGGAAAGTGGCGTAATAAATTTATAGCGCCTGGGGTCTGGTGGCATGATATTCGTATAAGCGACTAGGTACCAGGGCCGCGTCAGGTTGGCACCAGATGTCGCATGACAATAAGATAGCGATAGGGCATTAAGTTAGTGATATGGGGTTGAATTTTGGGGAATTCAATGAGGTGAAAATAGCGGAAAATTGATTACTGAGGTTTTGAGGTTTTTGGAATCACGGAATGTATCAAAGTTCCGAACTTCTATTAATAAGACTTGGTGGGAAATGGATCTCTTTTATAGGCCTGGCTCGGGCATTTCGGGTGGTTTCGGGCCCATTAGTGCGATAGGGCCTAGTCTTGTGAGGAGACTACCCTATAGGTTTATGGACAAAGAGAGGGATAATTTTTATGTTTAAATATGGATAGTCTCATTTTTTGCCCATTTTGGAGGGAAATTTGAATATCTCCGATTTTCCCTTATTGGATGGTTAAATTGAGGAGAAGCTTCAAAGAGGCTTAGAATGCTCATAGCGATCCTCTCCAAGTCAAGGGTAACAAGGTAGAGACAGCAAGAGGGCGACAAATCAAGAACTAATTTGATAAATTGAATTTTAGCATGTCTCTTTATATTCTTTTCTGAACTTTTATTTTTTTTCCCTTTTTTAGTAGCGTCGGTTTATGTAAATATGCTCACTCTCTCAGCCCAATAGATCAATTATTCAGCCCCTCGATTATCATAAATTACTACCCAAAATCGAATAACCACTCAAACGGTGCGGACCAGAAAAGCCAAGAGCGACCCTGCCTCAGTCTTTCTCGGCGTCACGGATCACTGCGCCTCGGCCTCAATTCTGACTTATCCCTTAGTCACAGAGACACTCTTGACGCAGTCATAAAACCCATGGAAGAGCCAAAAGCTTGGTCGTTTTGTATGTATATTAAGCCATGTTAGGCCTACAAGTTAACCAGAACAAGTCACGATGGATGGTGGTGTTATTGATTACAATAGCATTGGTCGCTATAGTGGTGCCCATAGCAGTGCATTTCTCCAATATTCAGTCTTTTGCTTCTGACTCGCCAAGGACTAGTACCAGTAGCCAATCAGCCACAGGAACGACTACAAGAAGAGCTACGTCGACTTCGACGGTTACAGTGACTCCTACAAGGACAACAACAGCCACAGATACAACAGATACAGCATCAGCAGCAGTAGAATCCTCAATATCGTCAAGTGATTTGGCAGAGATTGAGAGAGACCTTCTATCTGAGCATAATGTCAAGAGAGCACTACATGGGTCACCAGCCTTAACATGGAATGAGACATTGGCACAATTTGCAGCTGACTATGCAGCTTCAGACTTCAATTGTAGTGATGTTCAGCTTATACATTCAGGAGGTCCATATGGAGAGAATTTGGCTGCTGGGTACGTTGGAGGTGCTGCTCCAGTTGATGCCTGGTATGATGAGATCAGCCTATACAATTATAGTGAGCCTGGGTTTACTGAAGCTACTGGACATTTTACACAGCTAATATGGAACAGTACGAGACAATTGGGATGTGCTATTGTCAATTGTAACAATGCATGGAGACAGTATACGATATGTGAATATTATCCAATGGGGAATGTTGTGGGGAATACCCAAGCATTGACGGATAAGCTATTTGGTGAGAATGTTTTGCCTTTGGAGGAGACATGATCAGGATGATGGGTGTGAATTAAGATCAAGAACTGAAGGGGATCCATAGCAGTCATTTTTATTGCTTTCCTTCGGAAATTGTGTTGGTAATGTTGGTTTTAGTGGTGTCTATGGCTCTCAGGTTACAGGAGAGTGAGGAACAAAGAAGTGCAAGGAAGAGCTTAGCATTTGATAACATTACAAATTAATTAAGCTCGGATGATTTTTGGTAAATAAGGAATTTTGAATTAAAGAATTCCTTTATCTTGTTCTCCACGAAAAGTATCTTATCCAGCATCATGTCAAGACTGCCTGATTACCAGTGAGCTATGAGATACAAGCTGGGGACTATGAACTATTTATGAAGAAAGCAATGATGATTTAGAAAGGCTCAATTCTATTCGTTAAACACAAAAAAACTCAAGACTGTTCTCAAAAATCAATTTACCCCACTCAATTGCATAAAACTCATTGCCCTTTCATCAACTACCTGTGGCTCACTATACTCACTACACTAACGCAATGTGTCTACAATGATCTCCAACAAATACACAACTCAACTGCATAATCCCAACGAAGAAATGAATTTCCCCATCCCCATATGTTCAATTTTCACTCCCCCATGATCCTTTCCCAATTTCATCTCGTAAATCCTTCAAATCACCGACTTTAATTACCCCATACTATACTCATCACTGCATGAAACTCAAAACTACACGGCTCCAACCATCTCACGTGACCTTCCAATGAAAACGCCGTAAATGATTCTTAATCTACTACTCCTCCCTACGCCATGAAGAAGTTCTTAGGCAAGCCAAAAAGAGAACCAGCGTTTGCGGATTCGAACTCAGACGCTCCGCCCGTCCCCGGAAACGTCAGTTCCCACTCTGAATCCGACTCTATCAACGATCTCCAGCCAATGTTTGACCAGGACAATAAGGCTGGGTTCACCAACGACCCCAACTTAAACTTGAACCCTAGCATTTCCGGAAACGCGTCTGTGTTCACAGACGACTCGGTGGCTTTGGGGAAATCGGTGTTTTCGAGCAAATACTCATCATCTACGAAGCAGTCGTCGTACCTTTCAAGCTCAAGTAGAACCAAGAAATCTGGACGGGGAGACTTTGGTCAGGCGTTACAGATTTTTGAAATCCCAGAGGAACTCCGTGAAGAGTCTGGAGGATCGCCAAAAGATGTTGTTTCCGATAAACTCCATACTTTATGGCAGGATATCTCATACATTCTGAGTCAGTATACAAACTCCCTGATTAACTTGTCCACGACAGTTATCAACATGATCAACTGCTTGAAGGACTATGTGCTGTTTGTGGATACCGTTGACTCATCTGTTGAGGGATGGAGGTTCACATCGTACAATAACGACGACGTGAGAAAAATCTTAAGAATGTACCTCCATTTCTACGATAACTTGCTTGATGACGATGCCTATATCAAGTTGAAGTTGTTGTTGTGTAAGGTTTTCAACGACTTTAACAGCTCCTTAAACAGTTACCTGAAATACCTGTCTCTGCTGTATCTGGGTGCTATCGCTAAGCCAGTCAATTTTGCTATTGGTGTGAACGATGGAAAGGAACTTCCTAATCAGGATGCCATTTCAAGAATTATCAGTAAAGTCGCCAACAGTCCTCTCAGTGTTAAAGAGCAAAATGGGTCATTTATCGCTCCTATTGCTCGTGGTATCGATAAGGACATGAATGTGCTCTGTTTATACTTTGGCTACCCCGTTCTTACAGATCGTCACTCTCGAATCGTTAGCAGCGTTCAGGAGCTCTATGACGATGTCCATGTCTTATTGGCTAAGAACCAAATTGAGTTGGCGTCTACATCCTTGGACCAAAGACCTAAGCTTAACTCATTACCATCACAATCTGCCTCGAGCATCCCGAAGTTCAAACTACCGTTCAGAAATCCTGTCGATAGTACCAGACCACCAATGTCTTTGTCTTTGTCGGTGGAGTCTTCTGCAAGAACTTCCGGAACTGTTGGTGGATTCATCTACCCCATTATTGATACCAAAAAACAACCACATTTGACCTCATACGCCAACTCCAAATTTGCTATTTCGTGCGGGCACGTTTGTCTCGATAAGAGAGAAGATAGCAAGGAGTATCCATACATTTCCTCACCGCTGTCAGTTATGATCAGCATGTATAAGCAAGCCTTGGCAGCTCAGTACCAAAAATCGTCACTTTCACAAGATGGTGGCATGCTTGATTCTAGAGTCGCCTACGGGTCTGTTTTGACCCAGCTTGACGAGATGTTCCCGCTCAAAAAGGTGAAGGTTTTCGACTCAAAGACTAAACAAGAACGTGTTGAGATGAGAAACTTCCCTAAGCACAGATTTGGTCAAATTATTTGGGGTGAAAGAACCTTGATCCAAGCAAAGAAGACTCAAGGTGGAAAGGAGCTCAATGAGAAGAGATTGAGTGACTTGGCCATCATTAAGGTCAACAAATTGTTACAATGTGACCAGAACTACTTGGGAGACGATGTGGCCTTCAATGAGTATGATCCATCGCTCATGTTTGACAATTTATACGTGAGAAAGGTCATCAACCTCAATAGAAGTGCTAAGTTGGCTTCTTTGGACAGTGTCGATGAAGTTGACTCAGTTGTCTCTACATCTTCTCGTGATTCCAATGGAACACATAACAATAACGGATTGCCAGTTTTCAAATATGGTTCTACTACCAAATTCACAAGAGGAAACCTCAATGGAATCAAATTGGTGTACTGGATGGATGGAGCTATCCATTCCTCTGAGTTTGTTGTGAACTCTCAAGAGAACACGACCTCTTTCGCTGCTGGCGGTGATAGTGGGTCTTGGATTTTGGCCAAACTCGAAGATGTCAAGAGCACATCTGAATCCAAGGGTCTTGGTGTTGTAGGTATGTTACATTCTTACGACGGAGAGTACAGACAATTTGGTCTTTTTACGCCAATGACAGAAATCCTCAATAGACTTGAGGAAGTCACAAATATCAAGTGGGGTGTTGTTGGTGTCGAGCAAAAGGGTATGGAAATTGACGTGAGCGAGTCAGAGGATGATAGCTCATTGAATGTGACATCTGATGAAGATAGCGGAAACGAGAGTGGCTACGAGGATCTGATGTACCCACCTGAGATTGACTAATTGAGTAGCATGATTTGGGGTACTTCAATATATTTAGGACACTTCAGAAATGATATACGAAACATAATGATTCTCCAGGTGGTGTATTTCTATCTATGCAATTCTCTCAACTTCCTCAGCTTCTCTCATTCTTCTTATACTGAATGAATCTGCCCAAGTTGTTCCAAACTTCCTCAGCCTTCAATTTAAGCTCGGCGTTCTTGGTCTTATCGATCAGCTTGTAGCAGACCTTGACTTGAGGCTCCAATTGGGCCAACTTAGACAAGTAGTCGCCTTCAACAAAGATCGGAAGATCGTATTCGTACTCAGCATCGCCAAAGATATCGTAGATCAAGTTCAAACTCTCAAGTGCAATCTCAATAGCACGAGGCTCAGCTCCATTGTTCTGTTGTTGAACAAAATGAGAGGTCTGGAAGAGCAAAAACTCAGAAATGAGTCTGGTGATCTCAATATCTCCAATGACTTGTGCAACACTACCCAAGAAACCAACAGAGGATAAGAGGAAGTCCAAGTTCACTGAAGGCTCAGCAGCCTCGGCCAACCCGTTGGTCAATTGGTTACTCTTGTTCAAAAGTGCTCTGATAGAATCCACAGAGACCTTCTCTCTGATCTCAGGACCCACAGTCTTGCAAAGGGCCCAGAAAACACTCAAAGTGAGTCTTTGGGAGGTGATATCATCAGTTTGGGAGAGCTTCTCCAAAGTGTTCCACAATTGTGGAATCAACTCGAACCATGCAACAGGAATAGTCTCACTCGACAAGAAGAGCCAGCACAAATTGTTGAGTGCAATCAAGACCTTTTGAGAAAGTTGCAAGATCTCGTTGTGTTCTTGGTCAAAGACCAAAAGATGCATACATGCTGGATAAGCGTGTTCCAACAACACCTGGATACACTCAGCACCCAAAGTGACTGGTTCCTGGATGTTGGCTTCGTTGACAGCGAGGTACTCACAGATAGTGGTGAAAAGGTCAATGGCAACGTCGATAGCCTGTAAGTCAGCCTTAGCTTGGGTTTTCTCCGGAGAATCACCTCCAAATGCCACATCGATGTTTTGAGGCTTCTCAGACTCGGCTGGTTTTTGAAGAGGCTCCTTGGCGTTGTCTGTAGAGGCGAGTTGAGTGTTAATACCCTCAAGATCGATTTCTGTGATGGTCTTGAAGACGGTCTTGAGAATTTCAACACATGCGGACTCCTTTTGTGGAGAAGACGAGTTCAGGATCTCGTGGAGGTGGAACTTGATTCCTTGAGCGTAAACCTTACCCAAGTTGTTCTTTTCTTGACTAGTATTTTGCACTGCTTCCAATAAGTTAGGCAATGAGAAGGAAGGAAGCTCAGCGACGTTGCTAATGAAGTCAGCAGAGTCAGATGCAAATTCGTAGATGAAGTCCAACAAGGCGTTGAACAATTTGGTGGTGGTTCGAAGAGTTGGAGAGTTCCAGTTGAGCAAATCGACCACTAACTTAACCACTCTCTCGATTCTGGAGTAGACGTTCTCGTACAATTCGTCTGAACATCCAGCGATGGCAACAATCAAAGAAAGCAAGTTCTCAGTGAAATCGTAAAGCAAAAAAACCTCCTTTTTCTTCAGTTTGGCCTGGTCAGAGGTCATAAACTCAAAAGAGCGTTCGATCTTCTCGAGCCCGCTCTCAATGGCGACCCAAATGTTGGATCTCCACAAGAATTTGGCAACTTCGTGACCTTCCTCGATAGTCAAGTTTCTTAATAATCCGTATGCTTCAACCACGATGACATCGTCTGAATCATTGAGACACTGCTCCATGACAGTAGCCACCAAACGCTCCTTCAAGAGCATTCTTCTCATTTTTTCGTCCTCGGCAAGGACCATGATGGCACTAAGGGCCATTGATCTGTCGTTTGGCGCCGAAGAGGCCAATTTCGAGATAAGAGGGATGATCTTGTTCTGACGAGTGTTTTCATCCTTGATATCTTGTTTGCTAGACGATCCGTTGTTCCTGGAAACTGGATTGTGTCTTTTTTGGTTTCTTCTAGACTTTTTTAATTTACCCATATTGAAAAATGGATACCTTGTATAGTTTGTTTTAAGGGTATCGCTTAGTGAAATGTGAAAACCCGAGATGAGGTCGAGCTCGATAGAGTACCACCTTGTATGCAGTATCAAATAGATGGGTATAGAGGTATTACTTGGAATAATGCATCAAATTTGATGTGATATCAACTATATAAGGTTTCATTTTGGTTCGTCATTGCTCATTCATCCTTTGGTGACTCTACCACCGTCTTTGCATCGGGATTGAAGATGTTAGCTGGGATAATCTTCACATCTTCCTTGCCATTGGAAAAGTCCACGTTTGGATGCAATGTTTGCTTGACTTTATCCTTGACATCTTGCCAGGACTTAGGTTGGTCATCGTAGTCGCTCACATAAATGTCATCTCGAAGATTTCCGTCCTTTTTGAGTTGTTCACTGGGGTAGTTAGTACTGAAATGCTCATATTGAAGCAGCGTCTACATACACAATGATAGGTTGCCAGAATTTCACTCCGGTGTACCAGCCGATAGCTCCAACGGCCAAAATGGTAAGTGCTTTTCCACCTCTGCCAGACATGATGATATAGGTGGAGTAGAGGGTAGTTAGTGGAGGTTAACAGGTGGGAAGTATGTACAGTACACAGTGTGGAGACACCACCATAGGGGCCCAGGTATTTCGTGAAAGGAGGAGATATTTGAATTTTTGGGGATGATGTAACTATTAATATAGATCCCTAGAATAGTCTCTTCTTTTGATATTTTCAATTTTATAGGGTTCAGTCATAAATGCATTGACTGTCTTTACTTATGGTAGACCCTCAGTGAGCACTATAATAAGAGCGCTCATAGTTAAGAATCTACCATAGTGAGAGCATAAGATGGTCGATGAATTTCATCAAAAACGTCGAAAAATCAATTTTCCAAAATCACCACATACTTTCTTAGACCATTTCTAACATTTCCAAAAAATTCCCAAAAATCACATCTCCAAAATTAAACGTCTTTCAAGCCCTACATCTCCAGTCCTGACCCTAAAGACGTGCCCCTACCGATCCGTCGCATATATAAGCAGCGCGTTCCCGCCCTCCTGGTTCCTCTTTTCTTCTCTAATCAAAAAGTAACCGGGAATATTTGCCACGACGGGATGATGCAAATTGTCAAGTTGTCACCGTTGCCATATATCTTATTATATCTCATTCCCCAGAGTAGTGATTATTTCCCCTTAGGAAGTTTGATTTCCGATGGGTCTCTTCAGTGAGGCGATGGATTTTGAATGTCGATTTAGCGGGACACATTTGTAACTTTTTCTGAGTTTTTTTTTTTCTTTTTTCATGTTCTATTTATTTTGTGAGGCTTTGATTTTTGGTTTGATCTCTACAAGACTCTGTCTACAGAGATGATGTCCATCTCAATGACTACCTAACCAGTCAACCATAGAGAGGGAAGAGAGTTCACCTAAATGGATCAACTCCGTCTCTAAAAACTACTCTTTTAGGTTTACTGGTCTTCGTTTAGGCCATAGTTGAGCTATAATTTGAGGTTTCTGGTTCATTGGTGTCTAACTATGGCCATTAATTGCACGAATGTGGCCTTTTTCAGTAGGCGAAGTCCAATGCCATAACTAAGAACTCTCCAACTGACTTAACCAAAAATCCTCCAAATTACTTGACCGCACAATCCTACATCATTCTAACATAATAGTGTTGTTTTAATTATACACGGAAACTAGAGCTTCATGATATGTGCATGTTTAACGGTACTTGTTGAAACCAATGTCAGAGGCTCTCTCTCTGAAACATTGACGGCAGATGTCCAAACCGTACTTTCTGATCAAACCAGAGTGGGAAGCGCAAACTCTGCACTTTCTAGAACCCTTACCGTAGTGTCTTGGGTGGGAGAACCAAACGTTTTCGTGAGCCATATTGCTATAGGAGTTAGTATGGGTGGTCTTATAGAGTGAGTCGTGAAGGATGAAGAGGGGACAGAAATCTGGCGATTTTTATAGTGGAAACACGCGGAAACTTCGTGGACTTTGCTTTGGTGCCAGTGGCAAGTGGCATGGAAGGAAAAATTTGCGTTTTATCCAAATCTTGGTGGCTTCTGCTCGTCGTCGGCCATCAGAACAGCGACAACTTGGAGGATTTCAATTTTATAATGGAGGATTCATGTTCTGGGAGCGTTCATTCTTGCTATCACTTCACGACTATCTGTAACGTCTTGGTTGAGGTCAACATACAATTATAACTTGTGTTGGATATGGGTTAGAAGAAGTTGAAAATTCAAGTTGAAAGTATGGAGGTGCGGTAGGTAGGAAAATTTTGCTGGGAGTGTACCAACGCGGGAGGTGGAAGTGAGACGGTCATGTGACAAGAGCTTTCGCGAGGGCTGTGGCCCTGAACATCAGTGCGATGCGATGCTTTACGAAAATGGTAACCATCTTAAAGAGGTTACCATAACGGCACAACTACACAAATAATTAATAATGGGAAGAGCTGGCCATTCACACCGTGCCACGCATAAAAAGGACCACAAGCCTTTTAAGTCCAAGCATGCCTCCAAGGGTCAGTTGAAGAACCAATACAAGGGAAAGGTGGAGAAGGCCACAACTGGTACCAACAAGACCATCAAGGTTGTTAGCAAGATCGAGAGAAAGAACTTGGCCAGACAGTTGAGAGAGAAGAAGATCATCGACTCCAAGTTGACCAGAAAATTGTTCGAGGGAAGCCTGGGTGCTGAGAAGATCATCACCATCATCTCCTTGACCGAGGACATCTCATCTGCCACGATCTTGGCTCAATTGCTCAATGTTTTGAAGGAGAACCCTGAAGATCCAGACGTCCAGTGCTCTGCTCCTTCGGTTACCACCTTGCGTTTGCCAAGATTCAAGAGTAACACTAAGTTCATCTTGCCTGATCAGACCAACCTCATCTCGATCTTGGATGCTGCCAAGGTCTCCGATTACGTTATTTTCGGTCTCTCCGCCCAACAAGAGGTCCAAAAGGAATACGGTGAACAAATCTTGAGAGCCATTGTCGCCCAAGGTGTGGCTTCTGTCATTGGTGTTATGCCAAACTTGGTCTCTTCATACCCAAAGAAAAACCTCCAGCAAGATATCAGACAATCCTTGGAGTCTTTCTTTTTGCATTTCTTCCCTAACGACGAGAAGATGTTCGCTTTGGAAAACGACGGTGAGTGTCTCAATTGTATCCGTACCATTGCCCAAAAGTTCCCTAAGTCTGTCAACTGGAGAGACGCTAGAGGTTACGTTTTGGCTGATAACGCATACTGGCACGCCGATGGCGAAGACAACGGCTACATTGTCGTCGAGGGAACTTCTCGTGGTGCTGGTTTCAACGCTAACAGACTTGTTCACATTGCAGGTCACGGTGACTTCCAAGTTGCCAGAATCGAGGAGATCTCCAAGCACAAGAACACCGAGGGCAAGGCCTTCTCTCCTGATGAAAACCAAGAGACTTTGGAAGAATTAAACCCAGAGGAACTTGAGATGGAGGAGGATTACGATGACTTCGACTATGATCAATACGAGAGAGGTTTCAAGATGGAGGGTAAGAACTACTTCGATGACGGTAACAACAACAACGTCAGAAAATACAAGGCTCCAAAGGGAACCTCTGAATACCAAAGCAAATGGCTCTTGGATGATGTCCTCGAAGGTGCCTCCGATGTTGAGGAGGACAGCGAAGACGACATGGCCCAAATGGAGCAAGACGATGAGATGGAGATGGAAGAAGGTTACGCTCAAACTGAGTACGAACCAACCGAGGCTGGTGACTTGCAATCTGAGATGTTTGTTGAGTTGTCGCCAGAGGATGAAGAAGAGCAATTGAGACAATTCAGAGAAATGGAGAAGGAGGACCGTGAGTTCCCAGATGAAATTGAATTGACTCCATCTGAATCTGCCAAGGAGAAGTTCAGTGAATATAGAGGAATCAAGTCCTTGGGTACCTGTGACTGGGACTGGGATGAACATGACTCTCAAAGACCAAGCATCTACAGCCGTTTGTTGAGAATCAACAACTTCAAGGCTACCAGAAACAAGCTCATGAAGGATGCTGTCAGAAATGCTCAAGTCTCTATCGGTAACAAGATCCGTTTGTATATTAAGGCACCAAAATTCGTTTTGGACAACGTTAATGTTAACAGTGCTCCATTCACTGTTTACGCTCTCTTGGAGCACGAGCACAAGCTTGCCGTTGCCAACTTCTCCTTCAAGTCCTGGGAGGACTACGAGGAGCCAATTCCTTCTGGAGAAGCCATCATTGTCCAATACGGTTTCAGAAGACAAGTCATCACTCCAACCTTCAACCAAGCCTCGAACAGTGCCAACAACGTTCACAAGTACGAGAGATTTGCACACGTTGGAGATACATGCATCGCTACTACCATTGCTCCTCCACTTTTCTACAATGCTCCAGCTATTTTCTTCAAGCAAGTTGCTGGTGGTGCTCCAGAGTTGCTCGGACAAGGTACTTTCTTGAACTGCGACCACACCAGAGTGTTGGCCGAGAGGGTTGTTTTGACCGGTCACCCAGTCAAGATCCACAAGAGACTTGTTACTGTCAGATACATGTTCTTCAACCCCGAGGATATCAACTGGTTCAAGGCAGTGCCGTTATTTACCAAATCTGGAAGAACTGGTTTCATCAAGGAAAGTTTGGGTACTCACGGTTACTTCAAGACTACTTTCGATGGTAGACTTACCGCACAAGATGTTGTTGCTATGGCTCTTCACAGACGTGTCTGGCCAGGACTTTCTCAACAATGGACTGAATAATTGTATAGAAATTTGCATGGGTGAATTGGGTGTTACTATGGTGTAGGGAGTGTAGAGGGTGTGGTGTAGAGGGTGTGGTGTAGAGGGTGTGGTGTAGAGACTATTGTTGAAAGATTATGGTGTGGAGGGTGTGAGGGTGAGTATGTTTGGGTGCAAATTTGAATTGCTACCAAGGAATGTGTGCGGTAGAATGGGTATTTTTCAAATTAAAACGGCTATCCGGAAACTTTAGATAAAAATGACCGAACTTTGCTTCTTTTTCCATTTTAAATGACGAAGGTTGTCAGAATTAGGAAATATGATTCATAATTATGGTCGCAGTCTAAATGGACCAGAGAAAGGGTACACAACTTTTGACAAAAAGACCTGAAAATTACAGACCTGAAGCAAAATTTAAAACTGAAAACGCTCTTAAGACTCATACAATGTTTCAGTTTCTGCCTATTCCTTTTCTGTTGTCAATGTTCGTTCATCCCCTCACTTAACCTTAACTATGCGATAAGACCTCTCTCACCTACTTCAACAAGTCCAAGGAAACACATAAAATACACCTCTAGAAAAATTCAAAAATAGCTCAAATCACTTTAATAACCCTAAATAAACCATCCCAAACCTTGAATCAAAAGAAATCCTCAGATCATCTCAAAATCTCCCACCCCATCTATTCTTACTAATCCAGGCACACCATCATCATCTCCTACATACTGTCCTCATACATAAGGAACATTGGCCACTACTTTCTTCCACCAGAATGAACTTTTTTCCCCAAGGATCAACGCCCCAGACCGCTGGATTTACGTGTAACACATGCCAGACGCGTTTCGTCACTGCTGAGTTGCAGAGAAAGCACATGAAGACCGATTGGCACAGGTACAACTTGAAGAGAAGGGTTGCTCAATTGCCATCGATTCTGTCGGATTTGTTCGCTGAAAAAGTGTTAGCGCAACAGAAACAGGCCGAGGAGGAAGAGCCTGATGAAGATGAGTTTGGATTTCACATTAATAGAAGAAGAAAGTCGAGTAAGGGCGAGAGACAGCTCACTAAGAAAGACTTGAAGCAACTTGCCAAAAATGAGGTTCAAAGAGGCCGTGAGGTTGTGATTGATGGCAAAACGGTCATTAGAAGTGAAAGTCCTGCTGCCAGTGTTGTTTCAGAGTTATCGGAGTTCTCGTTGGGTGATTCTGTCCATTTGTCTGATGCAGACACTTATGAGACTGGATCTGAATTAAACTACTCTGACAGTACCCACAGTGACTGGAGTGGCTGGAACACAAGTGAGGATGATAGCGACGCAGCCTCAGATGACGAGAATGCCGATGATGTGCCTCTTGAGGTGTTCCCTAATACATTCTGCTTCTACTGTGGAAAGAACTATGGAGAGCTAGAACGCAACGTTAAACACATGTCGAACCACCACGGACTTTATATTCCAGAACGTTCGTATTTGGTTGACTTAGAAGGTTTGCTTACTTTCCTAAATGAGATTGTCACTTTAGACCATGAGTGCTTGGTCTGTGGCTTTGAAGGTAAGAGTTTGGAGAGTATCAGACAACATATCCACTCCAAGGGACACTGTAAGATCCCATATGAGACCAGAGAGGAAAAACAAGTCATTGGCGAGTTCTACAACTTCAAGGTTGACGATAAACCAGCACGCAAGTCTAGACCATCAAAGAAGGTCACTTTCCATGATGTTGCCGATGAAGAAGAGTATGCTGCAGTTGAAATTATCGATGAAGATGACGAGGAGTACGATCTTGATGATCCTGTCTCGAATGTAGACCCAAGTGCAGTGGAAATGACGCTTCCTTCTGGTTCTAAGGTGGGACACAGGTCTATGGTGAGATACACCAGACAAAACTTGCCAGCGCCACGGGAATTCCCAGAATCGACGAAAACAGTCGCTTTGGTCGACCGCAGATACGCCCCAGGATTGACCACTCATGAAGTTACGAAGCAAGAGAAGGAGGCCAGACGTCTTGAGGCCAATGCTCGTAATGTCTACGAGAGGAAATCCAAGACCAAGAGAATTAATCACCAAACACATTTCAGAGATGTTCTTTTGGGAGTTTTGTAATTTTGGGGTTTGTCATTTGTTTTTCTTGGGTTTAGTGCATGGAGATGGATTTGGGGATATCGATCTATTTAGGTAATTGCATGAAATGGAGAGTGTGGTTTAGGGTATGTGACAGGGTGGAAGATAGAGCAGAGGTAGAGAGAAGAGAGGTGAGAGAGTCGAGAGAGTAGGAAGAGATTAAAGAAGAAAGGAAGGAAATTTAGGGAGGTTTTAAAATTCTCTGTTTTTTACTGTATTTTGGTAGATTTGTATGGCCCTTGTCAGTGCCCCATAGTTAAGGGCTCCGCAGTTGAAGAGCCAAGATTAGGGGCCAGAGAATTCCACATAATTGCAAATGAAATTGAGACAAAAATATAAAGAGTTCTCAAAAAATCACCATGTTTACAATACTCAATTTTAATTTCCTAAAACACATGTTTTTGATTGAATTTGCTCTTGTTCTTGCTTCTCATAGTTAATGTGCTCTCCCCCATAGTTAAGGCGCTTCCATACTTAACAATCTCACAGGCTCTCTCATACTTAACAATCGCACAGGCTCTCTCATACTTAACAATCTCTCAGGCTCTCCCTAACAATACTGTATCCCAGCTCACCTCTACTCTACGCGCTCTCTTCCTTAATAAGCTGCTTCCATCCTCGATCGTCCTGCATAAACTCCATCTATCATCCACGATTCTTCAGTTCAACAACCCCCATCAAAAACGACCAAAAATCCACTTTTCAAAATTTAAAAAATCACCATCAAATCCTCCCGTTCCCCTCCTTCTAAATCAACTCTTAAATCTTCAAAAAAACCTCTACATCCCGTAAAACCCCAACACCTCTCACCATGTCATCTCTCGAATTCTACCTCTGCACACAGCAACAGCCCCAGAATACTATCGAATTCCGCGGCCTACATCTAATGGCCTTACTTCACACGACTAGGCCCCAGCTATCAACCGGTTCTTAAGCCCACTACTTTGCTTCTCCAATTCTTTTCTGACTTTGTCAATTTCACTATTGCTCTTTACGGCAACTCCAACATTCAAACTTTAATTTCTCCAATTTCCACCATCCTATGTCGATTATCTCTTGATGGTTCACGATACTCATTTGTACGATCTATTATCGGTGTCAGCCTCGGCCACCCTCGAGGAAATCACAAAATCGTATAAGAGGTTGGCTCTCCGATATCATCCCGATAAGACCAACCACGATCCTGTTCTTACTGAGAAGTTTAAGGATGCAACTAGGGCATATGAGATCCTTAAGGATGCTCACCAGAGACAGGTGTATGATGCCTATGGAGAAGGTGGTCTAGACGGGACGGTTGCAGCAGAACAAGAGCAAAATCAGAGCTCTATGCCTGCTCGGCCTACTCCTTTCCAGTATGGTCTGGCCAACAATCTATTCTCGCATATCTTTGCAGATATGAACTCCGTTTTTGGCGGACAGTTCGATAATGTGTTCCCTACGCCATTTGATTTCGATAGAAATCCAGAAAACACGTCTCGATACGTGGCGCCAGCACCTCCGGATCCTGCGGTAGACGTGTTGGAGCAAGGTGCCGATATCAACCACACTTTTAACGTGTCGCTTGCAGACATGTACTATGGTAAAGTGGTGAAGTTCCAGCTTCCCAAAATGACCAAATGTAACGTTTGTAATGGTGTGGGCTGCTTCCACCCTAAGACGTGTACTGTTTGTAAAGGTAGTGGCCGTGTGGTGATCACTGTGGTGAAACCATACTCTAAGATGCAAGAGTTCTGTTCTTGCTCTACTTGTCATGGAACAGGCACATACAGCGAGGATAAGTGCCAGAAATGTGATAACGGGTACCTTGTTGTCAAGAAAATCATCAAAGTTAACATTCCTCCAGGATCTAAGGACGGAGACCTGTGTATCTTAAAGGGACAGTCTGATGAGGGTAAGAACATTATCCCAGGAGACGTTGTCATTCATCTTAAGGAGAAACCTCATCCGTTTTTGGTCAGAAGATACAATGACTTGTATATGGAGCGTGATATCGATCTCCGTACGGCTTTACTTGGAGGCAGCATAGTCATCAATGATTTTTTAAAACCAGGAGACAATCTCAAGATTTTCATCAACTCCCACGGTTACGATAAGCTCAATGACGACCAAGACTCGTCCATTAAAAAGGGCGAGATTGTGGGTACCATCAACCAAGGCAGCCCTAAGATTGTCTCCAATTTGGGTATGCCTATCAATGATGCCATCAAGAACGGCGTTTATTGGCAAGATAGCAACGAATCGGTCCCTACAAATGTCGATCTGTTCAAGAAAGGTGACCTTTACATTCGTTTCAATGTGAAGATCCCAACCTTAGACGACTTTGGTCCTAACGACTTATCTATTCTTTCAAAGATATTGCCTCCATCTACCGCAACGAAATCATCAGGCCCTGTCACCACGCACCACCTCTCAAACTTGCCTACTGAGAGGCCGATTTCCAGATCTGCTAGCTCCAGCTCACCTATGAAGGTTGATTCAGAAAGCATTGACAACAAACACAAGGGTGCTGAATTGTCTTCTGCTGACGAATACGACTATGACCAAATCGACATGGATAGCAATGACGATGCTGAGCAAGAGGATGAACGCTTCTATGCCCAAGAGTGGTCTAAAGAGCAAGGAAACAAGAAACGGAAACAGAACAACGGCGGTCCTGCGCCAGCTGGAGCTGGTATGGGCAAGAGACAAGAGGGCAGTCCAGCATATGGCGTCCAGGCCTAGACAGACCACAGATCATACCTGACAGCCAGGTGACAGCCAAATGACAGCCAGGTGACAGCCAGATGACAGCTACATTCTACAACACCATCAATTTCACTTCGACAGCATATCTTTTTTTATTATTCCTCATGTGAGGATTGCATTTACGGGATCGGACTCTCCTGGATTGGGTTTTGAGAGCAGATGTATAGCTATGTACGATAAAACACAAATGTTTTGAAAAGGTCGATGACCAAAAGTGTAGAGAAAGGAAACGAGAAAATCAAAGATTACAGCCAGTTTAAAAAGATTAATCCAAATGAATTCGCCCACTCAATTGCCTTTCCTCGGCTTAGTTCCACGAGTGGGTCCTTCCCCATAGTTAAGGCGTTCCATATCAGTCGCGCTAATACTACAGATATAGATCACCAACTCTTACCTCCTCCTCTCCAACAACACGTCTACAAGTGGTCCAAAATGAGCGAATCTAAGATCTTAGACGCCGCCATTGTGAAGGACTTGCTGAACCACATCTATGAGAAGAGAAAGGCCACGGCGTTCCAAATTGAGGGTCTTACAAAGTCGGCATTAGCCCGTAATGATTCTGCCACCATCTTCAAAATCATCGCTGAATTGACCGACTTGGCCAATGGAGGCTCGACGTCGGCGAAAATGGGAGCGATTACCGCCTTGGGAAGTGTCTCTGTGGCGCTTGGTTCCTTCGCAATTGCCTACTTCTTAGAAGACATAGTTGGGCCGATATTCGCTACTTTCAGGGATACAGACGCCCGTGTGAGGTACTACGCGTGTGAGTCGCTTTACAACATTGCCAAGATTGCCAGAGGTGAAATTTTGTTGTATTTTAACGAGGTTTTCGACATCTTGTGTATCTTGGTGACAGATACCGAATCGTCCGTTAAGAACGCGGCAGATATCTTGGATAGACTCGTGAAAGACATTGTGAGTTCGAAACTGACGAGTTATGTTTCGATTTTGCACCAGCCGAACGATGAAGACGACATTCAGTCGAACGTGGTGATGCCAGATGGAGTAGCAATCCAAGTCAACGAGATCCAGGATCCACTGAAGGCATTTCTGTTGCCAAGGTTCATTCCAACGTTATTGGAAAGAATGTACACCATTGAGCCATTTGCGAAGAAATTTCTCCTCAGTTGGCTCGAGTTATTCGATGATATCCCAACGTCGGAATTGATCACTTTCTTGCCTAATTTCTTGGAGCCTCTCATCAGATTTCTCATGAATAACTGTCCTTCAGACGTAAGAATTGAGACACAAAACTTACTTAACATTTTCTTGAAAGAAATCAAGGCTATTTATAAGGTCAAGTTTGACGTGAGGAAAGACCAACTTGTGAAGGAAGAGAAGAAGAAAAGAGAGCAAAACTTGAAAGAACAAGCCAAGGCCTCTTCGGAGGCTGCCGAGGAACAAAATCCAACGCTGTCGATCACAGAAAAGATCAAGGATTTGTCAATACCTCCACTTGATACTGCTGATGATGATAACATCTCAGTGAAGTCCTCCAGTACTACAATCATCCGTAAAGCAGATGGAAAGAGCCAAAGGGAGCCAGGTGAGCTTCAAGACTCGGGCAATTTGCTCGATGATATCAATGGAGACGCTGAAGATGGCTCGGTATTCATTAATGGACAGGATATCTTTATTGACTATCCACGTATCATTGACATTCTTCTTTCATTCTTGCGTACTAGTCCACCAAGTGGAGATGCTAAATTCAACGATTTGACTGGAGAAAGTCACGATATTCACTTGGAAATCCAAGCTACTGTGCTTAAATGGTTACTTGAAATCATCACCATTAGCCCAACAAGTTTCTCCAAGTACCTCCCGGACTGTGTCTCGATTATCATTCAGAACGTTGCTCTCACCGATAATGGCCACGATAAAGACTTGAACAACCAATTCCTCAACTTCAACTTGGCATTGCAGGCCTACTTGATTCGCTTGAACAACAGTAACTCAGGAGAGGAAGAAGGACACAAGAACGACTCTGAAGATTCAGACCATATCGAAATCAGTGAAAGTAGAATCCAAGGCTTGAACAAGGAGGTATACGACGAGTTCTTGGAGCTGTACTTGGGTAAGACCTTGCGGGTCATTATGGAGGAGTTCTTACTGAATATGAACGAGATGGCAAGATTGACTCTGTTAGACTGGTTGTCGTTCTTATACACCAACTACCCATCGAATTTCTTCGTTTCAAAAACGGAGAACGCGGGAGAAAAGGGCGCTATTGATAGCAATGCCTTCGACTTGACCTCGTTATTGAGATCATCCTCAGATGGCTCCCAAGAGGTCATTTCCAAGGTTTTGAAGCTTGCATCTCAGATTTCTGCCGATAATCATGACTTCTTTAAAGACCTTATTGTGAAGTTGATCAGTTTTTTCGAAGCAGAGGGTGCTTTATCTGGTAATTCCTCCAATTCACAAACCTACGGAGCTTACACTGGCTCTGCTGGTCCACACCAGTCACTCACAAGAAGCAAAGTTGAGTTTATTATCCGTCGTTTGTGTGTATCCATCAGCTCAGAGAAGATCTTCACAGCACTCTCAGAAGTGTTGATCTCGTACCAAACAACGAACTTGGAGTTTGTTAGTAACATCGTCGTCACCTTAAACAACATTTTGTTGACCACACATGAACTTCATGACCTCCGAAAAGAGCTCAAAAATATCGACATCTACAAAACTGAAGACTGGAACTTGTTCTCAACGTTATTCCAAAGTTGGTGTCATAACGCTCCAAGTGCCTTATCCTTGTGTTTGCTCACATCCAACTATGAACTTGGGTACTTAATCATCAAGAGCTTAGCAGACCTGGAAGTCACGCTTCAGCTTTTAACCCAACTTGATGTTTTGGTGCAACTCTTAGAGTCTCATATCTTCTTGAAGTTGAGACTTCAACTCTTGGAACCTGAAAAGTTCCCATATTTATACAAAACGTTGTATGGTATCCTCATGATCATGCCACAGTCGTCAACCTACACAACCTTGAAGAACAGACTCACATCATTGACGTTGTTTGTTCAAGGCTCTCAAAACACACAAATGTTGAGTACCCCAGTGTCGACACCGGGCCCATCATCAGCAACAACTCAACTTTCGACAAAGAGAAAGAGAATCCACGAATTGGTCGAGAAGTTCGTCAAGATTAATGGTATGCACGAGAAGTACCTCCATGATAAACGTCTGCAAACTGCCTCTGGAGAAGATACCAGCAGGCAAAATGGTAAAAGAGTCGCTACTACCGTTGCATTTCCAAGTGCTGAGTCTAAACCACTGATGCAAGAATACTTCCCAAATACGCTCACTGAAAAGCCACTGACATCTCATTTGAGAGGGGCTGCACGTCGTTAAGAATGAATAATGGACTAGTTACGGTAATGCTAGTTGTCTACTGCCAAAATGTATGATTCAAATGCATTTTGTAATTCCTAAAAACCTGTTTAAGACGACGTCTAACCTCACTCTCGGTTGCGTCGATGGTGCTCTCTTAGCAGCATATAAATTATGGTCCCTCTAACGTCTGGGTACTCCTCTAACATTTGGGTATTCCTCTAACGTTTGGGTTTTCCAACACGTAAGTGTTCTCTTTTCCCAATCTATGGTGATGATAATGTGACCGGTGTTGAAGACTCTAGCATGGCTCGCATTTGCCCCATTTCCAGAGTAGGGCTCAATGTCATTGACTTCTCCGACTTTGGTCTCATATTAAGTGTGCTTTCATTAGCGGTTGGGTCTGTCTCTCCTTCAGAAGCCAAGTATTGTGAGACACTCTCTGTTAAGTTGTCCAAACTGTGGAAGAGCGACGTCTCTGCCGTCGATTTGGACGTTCTCTTTTTGGTATTAAATGATCCAGCATAACTCAGGGTATCTTGTTCTGCTACCTTGAAGTCAGCATAGTCTTCAGACTTGGCATAGCGGACAGAAACGTTTCCTTCGGATGTTCTGGTCGATAAGGTCGTATTAGACCTGTTTTTGGGTTGTAATGAGAATAGGTTAAGGTTTGAGAGCCCAGCGTTGTCTGATTTGGCCTCTCTTCTTCTCTCTGTCTCAAAGTAGACTTTGTTGAAATCGTTAATGAACTCATTTTCGGGAGGAGATGATTTCGTAGGACTGTTTTTGGACTCATCTGAGTAGAAAGACGAAGATGTGAGATATCCCAAATATGTTTGAGATCCAAACTTCTTCTTAGAATCCGTGCGTTTTGGTGATGGTTGCAGTTGTAATTCTGAACTTGAAGGTGGAGTCTCTCCTGAATCATCTCCGCCTAAAGGATTGTCAAATTCAGGATGGAAGAGCTGAGAAGCAAAACTGATTTGTGGAGATGGAAGAAGACCCGATAAGAGCGATGCGTTTTGCTGAATGATCTCGTCAGTTGCAATAGACCTAATGTCACTTGCAGGTTCAGATGGAAGTGGGGAATCCTTAGGTTTTTCACTCTGAGAAGATGGAACTCCCCTAGAAGAATGAGATGATGATACTGATCTGCTCTTGCTCGAATGAGAAGATCTGTAGTATGATGAACTTGCACTTGCTTGTCTTCTAAAGTGACCACTTTGTCTAAGTCTAAATTCAATTTTTGCTGCAAGTGTCTGTCTCATCAAGATGTTGAGGAGAAATTTTGTGTTCATGTCGTTCTTCTCTTCTAAGGTCATGATATCGGACTCAAAAGGAAGCAAACTCTCGAATTTTGGAGGTAATCCGTATTTGCCTGCAAATACTTTCTCCTTATACTCGTCATAAACGGTATCGAGGAATGCTTGACGTCTCTGCTGAGCAGAGCTCTCTGATGAGGTGTTTGCCAATGGCTCGTATTGGTCAATGTCATCCTCATCGGTGATCAACTTGGTGCCTTTAAAAGATGTGACTTCTGTGGCTTTTTCGGCTTTTTGACGTGGAAGCCTTTGGCTGGGTGGTAATACAAGCTTGCTAGCATGAGTATGGAGATCTGGCTCTATCTTGTAGAGGTTATTGAACTCGTATGTTAACATTGTGTGGGGAAGCATGTCCTTCATCATGTATGCGATATTGTTGGAACGGAAGTATTCATCCACGTCTTTTTGGGACTGAAACTTTGGTGATGTTGGACTTTGTGGCAAAGATTTATACTTGAGTGACGTTTTTCTTCTAATTGGGAAAACGAACGAAAGCTTGGATGGTCTCTTTGCCTTCTTTGATGCGTTCATCGATGAGCCCATAGATTTAGAGGCCATAGACTTCGATGCCATTGATTTTGGTTGGTCATCTTGAAGATCAGCCTTTCTGACCATCTTGTTTCTCAGACGAATGGATGTTCTGTGTCGAAGTGAAGCCAGCCTTGACACAATTGACCCATTGCGTCTGATACTAGACTCATCGATGACTGTCACCATAGGTTGGTTTCCACGAGGAGAAGTGCCTGTGGCTCTTGCTGCTGGCGACTGACCAGCCAGAATATCATTTTCAATTCGAATGTAACTGGGTGTTTTGTATAAGTTTTCACTGGATGAGTCTCCCAGGATGTGCACTGATTGTCTATCTGGATGATAGAGCACATCGAACGGATTAGACACTTGTCTTCTGGCAGGGGATGCAGACGGAGTGCTCGAGGCCTGGAGATGACCTCTTTGAGGACTCAACAATGACGAGTGGGAGCTTGTCCGGAGATGAGATCGGGATGATACAAGCAGGCTGACCTGATCTGACCACAGCGTGGGTCTCACCAAGATCAGCATAGTAGTTGTGGTTTACGCTTTTCTAAGAGCGAACTTGAGAAATAATGTGGAGTGGAGAAAAAAGGGGAAATGATGCTGAAAATAAACGGGATGGCCATATGAAGGGTGGAAGATTGAGGCGTCACTATCGCCTACTTCATCAGAAGACAGACATGGAGTGGCTGGCTTATTAATCCCAAATAGGTAATGGTCTCAAATTCTGGTGTACGGGTGCATTTCGTATTGTCCCACCACCCGTCTATCTTTACCTCTATTGTTGAGCGTGGTGCCACGGGATGTAAACAATAGATATGAGAGGAATGTGGGATCCTTAAAAATAAACATGTTTATGTGGAACAGTTGCTGAGTGACCCTAGAGGTCGCAGTGTGGCTGGATGAGGTTTTAAGGTTAGGTTATGAATGTCTGACGACATGGATCTGAACTGTGACGGAAAAAATAAAATAGTGAGACGAAAAAAAAAATATGCGCAAGCCCGGAATCGAACCGGGGGCCCAACGATGGCAACGTTGGATTTTACCACTAAACCACTTGCGCAAGAAAGATGCTCCGCGACGGGGAATTGAACCCCGGTCTACCACGCGACAAGCGGTAATTCTAGCCACTAAACTATCACGGATTTTGATGTGTGTTTTACTGTGGTGGTGAATAAGAGAGATGTATTGGATAGAGGGTAATGAGTTAGTGAATATGGGACGTTTAACCTTGTATTTATTAGTAATTATAGGTTTTTGTTCTTTTTCAAGCTGATATCACTTTTCTAAATGGATGGGAAACGATCATATTTTGACTATCTGGTTTTTAGGCCATGACTAGATATGCCAATACGACCTAATAGATGTTTCTACCCAATAGTCCATGAAGTTTCATAAATTTAACTTCTCAAGAAGAAAAGTACTAATATTCTCGATCTCCTCTCGTCTTCTCAATGAAAGAAACCCAGTTTCCATTTTTTAAAAGTGTTTTTACTTTTTGCATTCGCTTGACATAGTTGAGAATATACTTAAATTACGCTCACCAATACTCAGAGTAAGCTCACAACTTTTTTCACCAAAAACCTGAAAATAAATATTAAATCATTGAAATTGACTAAATTCACAAGCCACAATTGTTGAAGAAATACATTGAATAAAAATTGCACCATTTTTCTGCCATAACCTCACTCACTTGGTCACCGAGCGAGATAACTCCGAAATACTTAACTATGCGGTTGGGTGCCTCACCTTAACTATGCGAGCACTCACCTTAAATACTCCACTAATGCTCCTGATCTAGATACAATTGCCTATTTCCACATACACAAAATGGCATCATTGAAAACATTCACGAGAGCATTCTCTTCCACCATATCCCAGAACTATAAAGTGGCCATCGTTGGAACTGGTCCTGCTGGGTTCTACACCGCACATCACTTACTTAACAAGGCCTATGGACTACCCATTACCATTGATTTTTTCGATAGATTGCCTGCTCCTTATGGTCTCAGCAGATACGGTGTTGCTCCAGACCATCCAGAAGTCAAGAACTGTGAAGAATACTTGAATAATCTCATGAATGATCATGGAGATAAAGTGAGAGTCTTTGGCAATGTGAACATTGGTTCTGATCTCTCATTGGTGCAATTGAAGAATCATTATAACTCTATAGTGCTTGCTTATGGCTGCACTGGCTCAGATAACAAGTTACGTGTTGCTGGAGAAGATTTACCTGGAGTTATCTCTGCTCGTCAGTTTGTCAATTGGTATAATGGACATCCCGACTCTCTCTCTAAAAAGACCACCAATGTTCCTCCACCTTTAGAAAAAATCAAGGATGTGACCATTATCGGTAACGGTAACGTTGCTATTGACGTTGCAAGAGTCCTTTTGGCTGATCCACATAAGCATTGGGCACCTACTGATATCACCACTCAGGCAGTTGATCTTCTTAGTAAAAGTGCAGTTGAAAGAGTCAATATCGTCGCCAGAAGAGGCCTTTTGGAGTCTGCATTCACAAATAAGGAAATCAGAGAGCTCCTTGCGCTTTCTAAAGAGCTGAAGGTCAATTTTGTTCCTATTGCTTCTGATATTCTTGATCTGGTTAGAGCCAATGCCAAATCTCTCGGTAGAGTCGATAAGAGAAAGTTTGGAATTTTGGACAAGGCCTCTACGGAGGCACAGGACGTTGAACCAGCTTCTGATGGGAAAACATGGGCTCTTGAGTTCCTTAAAAGTCCAAAGGAGTTCGTCGTTAACCCACAAGATCCAGAACTTCTTAGCGAGACAATTTTCGAAGAGAACGACTTGATTGAAGACCACCTCACCAAGCAAGTCCGTGTCAAACCTTCTGGAAGAACTACAACCATTAAAAACGACCTTGTCATCACTTCTATTGGATACAAGGGACTCGCTTTAGAAGGCTTTGAATCTGTAGGATTGGCATTTGACGAAAAGAAAAACTGTTTGACCAACAAAGAGGGAAGAATGATGAAAAAAGACGCATTGGGAGAAGACTTGGAGCACAACTTCTCTTACAATAAGGGCTGGTACACTTCTGGATGGATCAAGCATGGCCCTAGAGGAGTCATTGCTACCACAATGATGGAGTCGTTTGACACTGCTGATCATATCTTGGAAGATCTCAACAATGGTGTCTTTAATGAGCCAGTGACTACTGAGGACATTAAGAATGTTTTACCTGAGAACTATGTGGACTGGAATGGATGGAAGAAGATTGATGAGTTCGAATTGGCTGAAGGTGAAAAATTGAACAAAACAAGAAATAAAGTGCAAAGCATCGATAAAATGGTGGAGGTTTCCAAAGGTGTTTAATCCTCATCTGTCTCCACATGTTGTCACTTTAAAGAAGTAATTGATATGGTCGTCTCGACTGAAACCACTACGGACCATCCCTCTATACGTGACTGAATTCTCAATATAGTTGGTTCCTCTTCTGATGATCGAATCTGGTGTTTGGTCTCCACCTTTCAAGCTCAAGAAATACTCATATCCAGCATGCTGATAGTACTTTGTGGGTGGGAGCATAGGCACGACGTCATGTCTATGGACCATTCTAATGAAACCATTATCGAGAGTTTCAAAAGATTTGTTTCTGTTGATATGCTTGACCACTTTCTTAGTCTCAAAAAGTTTATTGACGAACTGCGTGAACTTCTGGTTTCCAATCTTGGGTCCTGCGAGTGTAACGACCAAAGCATCGTATCCCAAAAGACGGAGCTCTATGCCGCAAATGAGTGCCATTGCTGCTCCTAACAGATGACCAGTCGTGACGATATGGTACTCTGGGAACTGTTGTTTCAAGGCTATTATACTAGTGATGATTTCTTCTCCATTGCCTTTGATGAATGAGCCAAAGCCTTTGTGAATTGCACAATCTTTACATTTCAATTTGCTTGTGATCTCGAATTCCTTATTGGTGGTGACAAGTGGTTCATAGTCGGCAAGAAATGTATCCAAATTGTTCAACCAGTCAAGCCACGAAACGGTTCCACGGAATGACAAATAGAGGGTCTTTGTCTTGTGGTCAACAGAGATGAAGCCAGAACCAATTTCAAACCATCCTTCGAATTCAAACACTTTGAGCACATTGAAATGGCTGATACCGTCATGTTTACAAGCATTTGAAGGACAATTTTCAGTTTGTTTTCCAATTTTAACATTCTCCTTCAATCCATGTTTGAGACAGTAAGCCACGGAAGCCAAATGTGCATACTTTTGGAGCTCATAGAAGTCGCTATCCGCTACCTGTGAATTGTCAACTGTATCATTGGAATACCCATGAACAATCGAGAGAAGGAATATCCAAATATGGATAATAGAAACAAAAATTGAAAGGATCATGAAGGATAGTCAAAGAGAAGATAGCACAAGATGGAATGGGTTCCTTGATATGCTTCGTTAATGGCACAAATGCATGCTCATACTCTCACAATGATACTCCATAGACCGTACCGAAAACTTTTGTATATAGAACTATTTACATGTTAAATGGAAACTTCAACACAATATAACGATCCAGAATGTCCTTTAACTCTTTTCTAGACCTTCTAATGTGTCCTTGGTCTCTCTAGATCCTGTTTCCCTCACTCAAACCATATGAGCCTCTTAAAGGTCATCAAAACTCCCAAAAAAGGCTCCACTACTTCTCCTTTTTGCTCAAATCCTCACCAAATGGCTGATCTTCACGGGCCTTGTCCAACATTGGCTTGATCTTATGACTTGCCAAAGCAGTGTTCACACAGGTAATGTAGTCATCCCAAAGGTGGGTGCACTCGTTATCAAGAGACTTTCCTTGCAAAAACTTCTCAGTGTACCATTTGTTGAAGCAATCGTCGTACTTGGTCTTGGCCTCGGTACACTCTGGAGCAAAAGAAACCGACATAATATTTCCCATTGAGAAGAAGGTGTGATATGGTGGGTGCGTTTAAGGTGGTATATGTGCAAGCCTTATGTGGAGGCAGGTGGTAGTAGAAGTTGACATGAAAGCTGGTGGGGAGGGGGATTTTTAGAATTGTGAGTCGATATGGTAATTGGATATGGCTTCTTTAATTGATTTTTGATTTTTGATTGGAATGTTTCAAGGTGAAGTGTATGTTTTTAGTGACCTCTTCTGTATTTCTTAGTTAGTACTGTAGTGAGAGAGTGAGAGAGAATGATAGAGGATTCAGGATGTTTGAAAGGGAGGTAAAACTATTTCTCTTTGAAATTTCCAAAACTTGGAGCTCAGATTTGGTATATTCGATTACTTTTACTGTTCTGTGGATTCAACTGGGCATTCATTAGCTCACTGAAAGGCTGTCAGGGTATCATTTTGGGGCTTTTTTGTGCAGTGTTTTTCTAAAAAGAAAACCAAGATGTCTCTCCATTCACGAATGAAAAATCCCAAATTGTTTTAAGTCATTATAATACCTGAAACCCTCTTGGAAAGCCAGTTTTTCAACTCGTTCTGCCTTAACTATGGTGAAAACACCCGTACATCAGCTTACCCCAGGTGTTCAGACCCCTACGAAAAAGGTGAAAAATGTGATAAAGAGAGAGACAAAAGGGTTTAGGGAAGTCCAGGATGATTATACCAATCCATTTTAAGCTTTGGTTTTCGAATATCAATGACTTATAGTGTAGAATAGTCTGTTGAAGTTTTTGGACATCACGTGACCACATGAAGATAGCTATATGATGACTTTCACGTAAAACATTAAAATGATGGGTATATCCTATAAAAAATAATATTTTCGTATAGAAAGACCTCAATCATAAATCTTTGATTCTAACTCCTGTGAAAAACGTTGTCTTCATTCGAACTCGACGTGTACCTCTCCAAGTGACATCTACATACCAATACTAATAACAATAATGTAACAACAAAAACAAAAAAGTACTCTTCAAAAGCTTTGAGCCAAGATCTCATATCCTGTCATTCACTTATCACTGATCAATTCCCTAAAATCATCCTTAGCATCTCATCTTAATCCACCCCACCTTCTCCCCATCACTATATCCTCCACACAGAACGCGATCACCACACACAAACAATAACACCATCAATACCACTAATTTACACCAAATATCGTCAAAATGTCGACTAGACGAAAATCTACCGTGAGCATTTCACGTGCAAACAGACCAGAACAGTCCAATGACAATTCTCTGGCGTTGGAACTCGAAAGATTGGAGCAGGAAACCACGCTCGTTCTTCAGGAAATCGACCATAACCTCTCGCAAGCCAATGCCATAATTAATGATAAAATGTTCCCGATTTTGAGACGTTACGCGTCGGCAACAGGTCAAGTATGGACAAATGTTGGTTTTTGGAAGCATTTCCTCGAGGAAGCCGCCGATGTGGAGGTGAACACTCTCGATGAAGGGTTACCTGAGAAGAGCCCGTCCAATGTGAATGTGGAGATCCAGACGCCCGATATTACGATGGACCAAGACCAGATAGAGGCAGCACAAGCAGAAAAGGCTACAAATTTGAGCTCGACAAGCTCTGAGCCTCAGATCGAGGCATCGACTCCACAACTCAAATCCAGAACACTGATCATCTCGTCTCACTCAGGCCAACTGCCTCAAGTGATGGCTATGAGGAAATCCGCCTCGGGCTACCTGAAAGTGGCCGTCTCTCCGAAGAAAAGAACACCAAAAAGAGTCGAATCTGAGGGTGATGCTCGCAGACTGTCTATCCTACAAAACTTCCTTAATTCGTCACCTACGTTGCCAGAACCACCTGTTCTTCTTAGTGAAGTCGGACGAATGGGAACAGTATCGAGTTCAAGTGTAAACAGACCAACTTCTGCTGGAAGACGCGACTTCAGTGACTCTGACGATAGAAACCTTGGAGCACTTCTGCCTATACATTTACCAACCACGACACTTACTCCAATTAAAAGAAGTGGAGGGTCAAAGAAGTCTTCTCCACAGAGATTTCCTCATACTCCCAATTTTGGGTCCTCTGCATTGAGATCCCGTTCTGGGCTTCAAGGGTCTCCAATTAAGAGAACACCAGTCAGACTCAATAGATTTGATGAGGACTCAGACTTGCCTATGTTAACTGCACCAAGTGTGGCTGCAATTGCCAACGATGATAGTGAAGATTTGCCACCTCCAGATCTACAAACAATTCGACTTGAATCTACAAAGTCAACTGCATCGATAACAAGAACACTGAAGAGGAGAAAACTCTCACAAGATGAATCTGAAAACATTTTTTTTGAGGGGAAGAGTTTGAGTGACGGAAGTCCTCGAATCGATGCCAGTGGGTCTCCAAGTAAAGCTCAGAATAACTCTACAGTGTACCATACTATGGACCAAGAGGCTAATACGAGTCAACAAGCTCATACGAGTCAAAGAGCTAACACGAGTCAACAAGCTAATACGAGTCAACAAGCAGAGAAACAAAAAGGTGAAAGAAGTCAAAACAACTCCAAGTCTATGTCACAAATCTTCGAGGATCTTCTAAACAAAAGCACATCGGAAGAAACTCCTCATCTCGAAACGAACATTCAATTACCTCCAGCTTCTCCAAATGAGCATAACCCGGACACCACGGCAAATGCCTCAGCAAAAGACCTTCTGCAAAACCTTTCACACACATTTGAATCAGCCAATAACAGCTCTGAATTGGGATCATTTTTAGGCCAAAGATGGAAGTCGTTGTCGAAATCACTCCGGAAATCGTAAAGTTGACCTGATAAACCGGCATGCCGATAGTGAGCCACTTGTGTGCACACCTCACATAAAGCTACGAACTCAAGTTGATTGATTAGTTATAACTAATCATCAATGGGAACATGGCACCGGAGAAAGTGTATGGAAATACGAAGTTGAAGCCAAAAACAAAACTGGCGAAGGTGACCAAACCGTCGCCTCCCGTGGATGATGACATGAAAGTGTCTCGTATAATCACCGCATGCACGAGATGCCGTCTGAAGAAGATCAAGTGTGATCGAAAGTTCCCGAAATGTTCCAATTGCGACAAGTTTGGATCCGAATGTGCGTGGAAAGACCCATCAACAGGCCAACAAGTGAGTCGTTTCACGGTTCAGAGTCTACAAGATAAGTTGAGGGAGGTCACTGCTGAATTGAACGCGTTGAAGCGAGAAAGACAAGAACTCGATCAGCCTCTAATAGCTCGACTGAACAATGAATTCAAGTTTGGAAAGGTCTTGCTTATGAAAGATCATGAGATCGGAGAGGTAGCCCGAAGTGAGTCAGCAGAGGTAGAGATACCTGCTCGCACGTTCGTAGAGGCATGTCTCCAGTCATACTTCCATCTGTCCAATGTGCAAGTTCCAATTTTGCATCGAGACTACTATCTTTTCAAGTATTTCAAGCCGCTTTATGGCATTGTTGGAACAGATCTCTGGATGAAGATTTTTGGAGACAACTTTAGCAGTGAATTGTGTACGGAGAAGCATTTTCTCGATGAGAAACTCGATAAGAGCTCAAAAGGAAAATGCTTGTTTTTTCTTTACATTATCATCGCAATTCTGACGTCACAGCACCAACAGAAATACCCATTGATGATATCCAATCACTACAAGAAGCAGGCCTTCAAGTACGTGGATTGCGTTTGGAATTCGGTTGAAGAGAGCGATGACGAATTGAACAAGCTAGAAATGCTACAGTCACTTCTACTTTTGACTCAGTATTCGTTGATGAGACCATGTACACCAGGAGCGTGGTATTTGGTAGGAACATGTGTTAGACTATGCCAGGATTTGGGCTTACACAACGAGCCAGTATATCTACATTCGGACGATTATTATATTGTTGATATGAAGAGGCGACTATTCTGGTGCTGTTACTCACTTGATAGGCAGATCTCCATATATTTTGGCAGACAATTTGGCATTGACAACAGACAAATCAATTGTCCTTTACTATCTACAAGAGATGATCTGATTCTCAGTTATGGACCTTCCAGCAATTATAATGTTAGAGACTGGCTTAAGTATGAGCCTCAGACGAAGTACATCTCCATCCACTTCATTAACCTTAGAGTTCTTCAAGGTGAGATTTTCGACTTTATCAACGACACAGCAAATCGCTTACAGAAACCACAATTTAGAGGATTGGATGATCCAAACTACGATGCTCGAGTGAGGAGTCACGATGAGTGGAAAAGTGAAAAGCATTCAGACTTACTCAATTGGTTTGCTGACGTTCCTAATGGGAGCGGTTCAAGTGAGGAGTTCAACGAGATGATTTTCAAGCTCAATTTGAACCAGACCTTGATTCAATTATATGGAATCAGTGCAATTACGCCAGTAATTACGAAAGAACACCACCACAAAATCTTATATGACGCAGGAAGAGAGATCATCTGGACATACGAGAAGCTTGTTGAACAGAAAATGATCAATTTCTCATGGGTGGCCATTAATAATCTTTACATGGGAGCCACCGTTTATTTATCGCTGATATCACAGTGTCAGCCAATTAGATTGAATGTTGATTTTGAAGAGTTCCGCAAGGACTGTGCTAGTGTCGTTCTGGTCCTAGATGAATTATGCAAGATCTGCTACGAGCCTGCAAGGGAGTATAACCAGAAGTTCAAGAGTCACAGTACTACGGTGATTGACCAAATCGAAAGAGAAAGAGGACGTCCAGGAATGTCAAATACGAACATGCTGAAAAGCACATCAGAGTCAAATATCTTCAGCAGTGTTGGCAGTGGAGTCACTCCAGCTACAATGGTGGCTCCAATGCCTCAGCGAAGTGTGAGCATGTTCGATTCACATGAATATACGACCAGGGCTGAAGTTGCAACCTACGACGAGTTTTTCTTTGACAACGACGTGTTTTTGAATAATATGATGGGAAGTATCAACGCAACTGTTCATGGCGGAGAGTTATGCGTTGACATTCCGTTCGATGAGAGCATAGGACTAGACCCGGAGTATCTGCTTTAGGGAAGACCGGTGCGGAATTTGAGGTTGTAATGCAAACAGAGGGGCCTCAAAACAGGTAATTCTAAGAGCTCAACAAAAGAGGTAATTTGGAGAACTCATCAAAACAGAGGAGAATCTAAAAAAATCCGAGAAACAATAGAGATAATGCGCAATCTCCTTGTCATGGCAATCTCCTTGTCATGTTCATGTCTTTGTCTTTGTCATGTTCATGTCTCTCATAATGTCCATGCTTATTGTCTATGATAAGAAGTACTCATAGTCAGATACGAACAGCGGTCATGCGTTGATAAGCAATGCGAGAGAAGTGATCGATAAGGAGAAGAAATTGATAAAGGAAACCCGGAGAAAACCTTATTTTCGTCGGGTCAAAACGTGCAGATTTATTGTCAAATTACTAAACTTGGTGATGTTGTATAGCTCCAATGAAATCGATGTCTTGGTGTTACTCAATTTGTGTAAATTGATACATTGCAACCATGCATGCCCTGCATTGTCAGCCGTTATCCAAACGCTTTCCTATATTGAGTGTTTACCGTTCAGCCAATGAGGGAAGTCGCAATTGTCAGCAGTGCTCAATTTGTACATTTTATCGATAAGCGATAGTCAGCAGATTCTGTCATTACCAATGCTGACAATTGAATTGCTTTTGATTGGCTAGAAATAAGTACGCGATATGCGTTGCTTAGTCACGTTCCACTCTATATGCAGTACACAGTCTCATCAATTTGGCTCTGTGTGACATGGGGTGCAAACATCGGACCATATAAAGAGGCAGAATCCCCAGCCTAATTACACTTTTCTTCATTAACTCAATTCTAATAACTCATATCGCTAACAATGTCCTGCTCCGCTGCTGAATGTATCTGTGCCAAGAAGTCCACCTGTTCTTGTGGAAAGCAAGCTGCTTTGCACTGTAACTGTGAGAAGGCTCCAGTTGAGAACTCCCTCCCACCAAAGGGTTCTTCTTGTTCTTGTGGCAAGAGAATGAAGGGTGCTTGCACTTGTGGTATCAACGACGACTCTTGTGCTGCCAGAGACGGTGAGACCGACTTCACTGGTGCCATTTAAATAAACTGCATTTTCATGAGCTTGCTAGCTCCATCATAATTGGGATAGGTTCAGGGAAGGACGCTCTAATAAACATTTGCAAAGAGAAACACAATTGTAGATAAGGTAGATGGAATAGTTAGAGCACGTGATAAGACACGTGATTAAACTAGGAACCTCATTCTCGATCTCAACCTCTCACGTCACGTGATTCCCCACATAGCGACCACTGACAAAAGTACTTGAATTTTTCCATACTTACTCCTACTACCACCAACCCCTCAAAATGGCTAGACTATCGGGTTTACAAAGAGAAGTGCTCAAGCTCTACAGAGCCTGCATGAGATCAGTCAAAACCAAGCCGGTTGAGTACCAGGAACACTGGCGTCAGTACGTTAGAGGCGAGTTCGGTAAGCACAGCAAGTTGCCTAAAAAGTCGTTCAATGTCATTGAACACTTGCTCCGAGTCGGCCACAGAAGATATGAGATGTATCTGAACCCAAACATTAAAGACATCCATTGAGTTATGTAGTAACGGAGAAAAAGGAGAGTACGAAGTTGGGATGTTGAGCCGTCAATTATGGCTCATACTCGGCGAAGATCTGGGCAAAGTGACAGAAAAGGAACTCAGTGGCATCGTTTCTGGGTCCCATATCGGTCATCTCTCGGTCTCCAGTTTCGTCTCTAGCGATTGTTGGAGCGAAAACCACCGAGAGATTGCGGTAGTTCATTCTGTTGACGGAATTGTACCGATTCACAACCTCAAGATGCTTTCCGAGCAAATATAACACATGCTTATTGGCTGGCGGGAGCCTGCTGAAGACTTTGGCGTGGAAGTCTTTCGATCTGTTGGCTGGATCAGCCTTGGTGTCTAGACCAACGTCAATGAAGTTGGAGTACAACGAGTATGGGATCAATGGATCAGGTAGCTTTCTCAAGTAACGCTTCAAAGCGCTTGTGACTGCATTGATATCTCCCCCGATAGCCTCGTTCAACTTGTTCATCTGCCGCTTGTCCTGGCCTGGATTAGCAGAGAGTGCAGCGAATGCATTCTCGATAGCCGTGATGGCGGAACTTCCACCTGAAATCCTGTAAATACCTTCCATATCTAATCCACGTTTTTCAACCTCTTCGATACATTTGGTGACTATAAGAGGCACCTTTTCGTTCTCGTAGATTGCTCTCTTCTGTATCGTGGAGGAGAAGAGTGGCACTTCATTCACGTTGTTAGGTCCATTGACAAACGAGTCTAGAATCGTCGTAGACCTGGATTTGCTGATGAAGGTGTTCAATGCCTTTCTAGGAACGGACTCCAGTCCGTCTCCCTGATGCTGGTTCGGTATTTGAATGGCATTGGACGAATATGACTGGCTTAGCTTCAGTGAGCCTTGACCCGAAGATCCGCTACTGCTCTGGGAGGTGGCCAGATGACCTTGGCCTGGCAGCAGCTGAGATGTGTATCCGTTCATTGGCGTGCTGACCAAGTGTGGGGCCATTGATGCTTTTGGTCTTCTCCAGAATTTAAGACGAGTAGCTTTTTGTGTTTCAGAACCTTCCTCTGCGACGGAATCAAGGACCGTCTCGAACGATTCGGCAGACGTATCCGTGCGCCTTGGCTCGACACGAGGGTCTGGGCGAGTTTCAGATCGAAGTGTGGTTTGGCTTTGTTCTCGTAAACCTTCATTAGCCGACTTAAGAGATCTGTTCTTTTCCGCAAGCCGTTCGAGGTCTTCTGTAAGCTTCTTCTTTTCTGTTACCATGGAATTGATTTCCCGGAGCAAGTTCTCGTGGGCATTAGTGTCCGATTCAAGACGTTTCTGTAGAGCCTTGATTGCTTCCTGAAGCTTATTCTTGTCCGAGTTCAATTTCATATTATCGAAGAGCAAGCTCTGCTTGCGGCTTTCGAGCTGGTAAACGTCAAGTTTCAACGAACGCAAAGTCAAGTCGTTCTTGAAAATGTCAGTGTCATCCAGCATTCCGTATTGAGAATCGGACGTTGAACGAACATGATTGTTATCTCTCGAACGGAATGGCGAGCTGAATGGCAATGGTGGAGTTGTGAATGCCAGCCCTTGGATTGAGCCTTCCAGAACGTGTCTTGAATGGCCCTTTTCTTCTTCTTTATTCTTAAAGAAGCCGAATTTGTTGGAAAGACCACCGCTCAGACCACCTGAAATCGAACGCTTGTGCTTTAACGAGATCTTACTACGCACCGATTGTTTACGAGTGACTGGTGTGCGTTGGAAATCTTCCTGATCGTTGTCCTCGCTGTAAATGGTCTCCTCCAAGTTTGTGACTGCTGGAGTTGCTGGAATCGACCTCATTGGACGCTGAAGCTCGACTCCTTCTAGGCCAAGACCCTTTGACTCGAACGAGTCAAAAGAGAACTTCTGTGGAGTGGATGGCACGTCAGGCAAGGCGAGTCTTGGAGGTGGAGACGACATTTGCATGCCTGTGCCTGGAGGCGACTTCTTGGGTGTGGTAATTGGCGGAAGAAGCGGCTCTTCAAGCTCATGGAAGTTATCAGTGGAGATTTCTGACGTTGGCACCTCATCATTGGTCTCCACCACTCTAGCTTGACGATTAGCTCTGGCCACTGGCGATGTTGCCGTTGAACGTGGACGGTTGATGTCCTCTGTAGTGAAAGAAATCGGACGAGTGTCTGTGTTTGCATTGTGGAACTCATTATCATGAAACTGGTTGGGCGACAAAAGCAAAAAGTTCTTTTGCGGCGAATGAGGGTCGAGCGAGGGCCCAGCAGGGAGCTTTGTAGTTTCTCTCTCTTTGTAATTAGACTGTTGAGGCGTTTGATGCTGAAGGTGGGGAGTTTCTGCTGTTTCCACTTGCTCGTTTGTCGTATAGATGGTGTTTGGGGTGTTTGGACCGCTGAACGAGTCGATCACGTCCAAAATGGCGCCTTGATCGTCCTCGGGCTCCTTCTTGGCAGAATGGTCGAAACGACGCTCTAATTTTTCCCGCATTTGACGAAGCTGCAACTCGTCGTCCGAGTCATTCACCTCCTCGATCTCTTGATTAGGGACTGAAGCCGCGGCTACTGGGGCCGCCTCAGAAAGAGCAGGCGAATGGTCCGATAAGGGGAACGTTGCTGTATTAGGCGATTGGATCTGAGACAAGCCCAGGGACCGTGAACCAACTGTTAAATTGGCATTGTTGGCCTCGTAGAGCGGTCTTTCGGTAGAATCGTGAGTACGGTCCGGAACAACCTGCTGCAACGCGTTCCGAGCCGGCTGCGGTGGCAACAGCTTGTTGAGTAGCGAAGCCAGACTGATGTTCTTGTTCAGGTACAATTCTGGAGTGTTCAACAGAGACATGGATGCCATCGGACTGGCCATTTCCGAATCAGGACTCGGAAACAGCAGCAGCTCAAGCTGCGCCATCTGGCGTCTCTTCAAGTCGTACTTCTTCTTCTTGGCCACGAGCTTTTCGTGACATGACATGCAAAACAACCCTTTCGAGGTTCTGGCGTAGCGTAAGTCCTCAATCTTCAGCTTACACACGCGACATTTGAAGCAATTCGAGCAGTAGGCCTGGTCGCCGGTCAAAATGGCCAAATCATCGATCTTCTTGCCACACTGCTTGCAATTATACGTGCAATTGGAGCAGATCAAGTTGCCGTCTCCCAACACGAGGAAGTTCGAGTTGCACCCCAACAGCTTATCACATTTCGAGCAGGAAAAACAATGAATGTGCCAGCGATCGTCACCAAGCTCATACGCGTGAGCCTCAAGGATCTCCGAATTGCACTTCTTGCAAATTCGAGTGGTTTGTGGAGGGAGGGTCTCAGTCATGGTGCTCTTTAGAGCTTGAGGGAGTGGGGCAACAATTCAGGGAATGGCAAAGGTGAAAAAAAGAAAGCGGTAGCGACAATGCAAGGAGCGTTCACAAAGAGTGGCAATTTAGGAATGCACTTATTAAAGCAGGAGTATCTGACAGCCCCGATAGTGTAGAGAGTGGAGTGGTTGATTTGGCCTGAGTTCCTATTGTA
Source organism: [Candida] citri (assembly GCA_030571295.1). NCBI lineage: Eukaryota > Fungi > Ascomycota > Pichiomycetes > Serinales > Metschnikowiaceae > [Candida] citri. The sequence continues at coordinate 162,849 of JAJLXN010000009.1, read as the reverse complement.
GAAATTTGGGTGAGAGATCCTGCGCAGGGGCCAAATTAGGACCTGAAACTTAGCCCAGTGGACCCAGACAAATGTGCGCGTTTGAGAGAAGGAGCCACCAGAGATAGGGAATTTAGAGGGTGGCGATTGACGGTAAGGTTAGGGGTGAAGTTGCTGTTTTTGGTTTTAGTTAAGATTTTGCGGTGTGTTTTCCTGTGTTGCTTGGAATGTTCCCTGTTTATATTTTCTTGCTTCGTTTCTTTATTGGCAACGTATTATTGTGTTCATGCACATTTTATGCTTATTTTGTGCGTCTGCCCGCCTAATTTTACTAGCCTTGTGTCCCAGTTAGCGCCCGCTCTGTGAAGGATATCGCACCCATCGGTGGGGCCATAACGGTCGCTGCCACTGGGTTTCTGCCAGGAATTGCATGACTTTAGGGGCTGAATCACAGTGGGGAATTAAGGAGCAGCTGGAGCGTCCGCGTAGGAGAATGCCGCCGTTGTAAAAATTGAATTACGGGAATTTTCGTGGTGTGGCGCATTGGCATCGCCGTTTGCCGGTAACTCATGACTCAGGCAGCCTGGCGTAATTGACGACGTTAGTCAAGATTCCGGCAACACGTGAATTTTGACAGGTTTTTCTGCCCAGTAAACAGGCTTTGCATTTTGTCATTTCCTCTTCCGGACGTACCCACAAGCATGTCTGACTTGTCGCTTATCGTGCTGTGAGTAAGCCCCATCGTAAGAGCTTATTGCTGGCGACACAATGAGAACGTCGTCTAGAATTAATGCAAGTGTTCGCCATAACTTTCCCATTTTGGTTTCTTGGCGGCGAATGGGCCTTTGACTTCATCATGGTTGGAAGTCGGCGAGTCTCTTGTCGTTCTCAGCATCAATAAAGAGCTCGTCAACACCAGACCAGTCCACGTAAATGTTTCTGTCGACGTCAGTGTTCTTCAAAATGTGGCTTCTCTCTCTCTCCCAGTTGCTCAGCTTATCGGCGAATCCCTTGCCCCAAACCTTGTCGTAGACCTTCATAATCTTGTCTTGTTCCTTCTTCTTGACCTCTTCCAAAGCCATCCACTCCATGTGCTTCAAATCGTCCGACGATGGCTCGTAGATGTGCCAGATGACATAGTGGGGCAACCCAACAACGGAGTAGCCCATACGTTTACTCATTTTGCCGAAAGCTTCAGTTTCGGCATGCTTCTCGAAGGAAAATGCTGGGAAGTGAGATCCAGTACGGAAAACCTTGGCTTTGGTCAAGATAGAAACACCTCCAATACCGTCCAAGTCCATTTCCACCTCTGGGTCTCCGTATGGGTCTCTCAAGTATGCTAAATGTGGTCTCCAGGTCTGGTACTCGACGTAACCTTCGACAATACAGGCATCCTCATCAAGAGTCTGTGCCAACTGTAAACCACCGTCGGATTCTTGCCACGAGTTCAAATCGTATGGCTGCTGGTTACCCAACCAGTCTGGCAATGGTCTCCACACGTTAGGAACAATGACATCCTTGTCGTGGTGCATCAAGTCCTCCAAGATGGTTGGTGGGACGGTTTCAACGTCAGCATCTCTCCAATACACGTAAGAATGGTATGGTTTCAAAGCTACGGTCCACAACCAGTTTCTGGCACGCGCCATCAACTTTCTTCTAGGTCCCTGGGCGGCAAAACCGTGTCTATCACTGAAAGACTGGCCAATGATTTGACCAAAGTCTTTCTCGAAGATCTCGATCTCTCCGAACCTCATGTCGACGTTTGGATCGGTCTGGATCTCGTTTAAATGCCTCTTGAGCTCGCCCATAGTGTCATCACTAGAGTCACTCACCAAAAAGGCCAAATCTATCAAATGGTGTGGGTAGGTCAAGTTCTTCATGTGGCCAAAGAACATGGGCAAATGGGCAGCTGCATCTCTCAAAGGAACACAAAACAACACCCTCTCTTCTCTTTGCCAACCGTCAGGGGTTCCGTCGTAGTGCTTCAAGTCGAAATATTGCACCGATGGGGTCGAGGAAAAGTTGGGCGCATACAATGAGTTTCTCGACACGATGACAAGCTCCATGAAGGTGAGAAACAACAAAACCGCCGAAATTATGGCGATTTTGAGCTTGTGCTGGACCACCGTGGCGGCCACATCGATTCTTCGGAGGGTAGCGATCAAGTTCAGCCCTGTCTTGGTGGAAGACTTTTCTGTTCCGTAGTCATACGGAGTCATCAGGATGATGTGAGCCATGAGGGCAATAATGTGGGGCGTTAAAAGGCCAGAACGTCAAGGAACACGAAAATCGAAAATTCAAACAGTTGTCTGTGAAACGGAACAACGGTATACGTGACTGGATGGCCCCGATATTGTATAGGGAGAATGGGCCAGAAAAAAGAATGTATTGGAGGAAGTCAACGAGTGCGACTTTGCACAGGAAGTTATGGTAGGGTCGCGTTGATTAGAGGTTTTTGAAGGGTGGGGAAAAACGGGACCTGGCAAGGTTTTTCTTATATTTATGGATGTTTTTATGGCTATACAGCAACGGTGAACTTTGCTATGCTTTTTTTAAATTGAAATTTGGAGTCATTTGGTGGTTGCAACGGAGGCTTGTCCAATACAATAGCGCAGGAGCCGATGCGAATTTTTATTGATCAATGTAGACAGGCATTTTGGGCTGCGCGCGGAATCAAGAAATTGAGATCTGGGAAGTGGAAGGTGAGGACGAGAAAATATGGGTATTTTCTTGGGTTTTAAGATAATTTTGTAAGTTTAATTTATGAATTGGAAGATTGTGTTTTCTTCATTTACGTGTTTTGCAATTGCCCTTCCCAATGCGGTAATTGTCCCCTAATTTCCACTCCTACGATATTTTTATCTATTGTTTATTGTTTTTGTTGCTGTCTTCGGTCCGCAACGGCCAGTTGTGAGCACCCTCCAGAACGCATCATTTCGCATTAATACGACGGTGAGGGAAATGGAAAAGGACGAGAATTTTGGAGTTATATATATATAAGAAATTAAAATTTGTAATTTTCTGAAATCGCCAATGTGTGTGAATTCGTCTGTTTGTTTTGATTCCCGTTTTTCCGGGTTTTTCGTGGCTTTTGCGTGGTGTTATTCCTTCATCGAGGCTTGTTCGATGCAGACAAGCCACAACTCCTTCAATGGGCCCTTTCGTTGACAGGAAGCGATTGATTGTTAGAGGAAGAAGTTGGAGATTGTAAGATTTTGGAATTTTTATTGTTCAGGTGTTTCCATTACATTACTGTTTTGGGAGTTTGGGTTTTAGGTAAATTAGGGTATTTCTCATAGTAGAGCATTAGGCCCAATTTGGGTGATTAGAGCTACAACTGAGAGTCTCAGAAATTATGGGATTTTCACTCATTTTTAATTTTTTTTTTGGAGCTCCTCATATAAAAAATCTGCCTTTGTCTTATTCTCCACCCATGTCGTGCTTAGACATTTCCGTTCCATTATCTATGGCCTCCTTTCGTATCTCACTAGTCTTGTCGTAGTTACCACTGAGGCCATAAATGGGGTAATAAAACTCGGGATTTGGTGGAATTTTCAGAGGTTTTTAGTTTTTGGCATTTTAAGACAGTATCAAAGTTTCATATTAAAAATTATAAAATTCAATTTTTGTGCTGTTCTTGGAGATTTCATGACCTATTGAAATGTGCTCACTATGGCCCACATTGAATCTGGGCCTATATAGATCTGGTCTCACAATATGAGGAAAGAATAGTCGGGACAAGAACATATTTATAAGTTTTTGAGAACGTTTTCTGAGTCAAATTCACTTCTCAAACACATTTATAAATTTACTCTTCGTTTTGTCAAAAAAAGGGTCTTATCTATGTCCATTCTACTTCCTTTGGTCATTTCTATACTTCCGCACTGTGCTCTACTCTCAGTACTCTCAGCACTCTCAGTTCCCTCAGTACTCTCACTACCCTCTCATTATACACACCATCATATACATAATAGCACTAGAATACCCCATGAAAACCACCAAAACTCACCCAAAATCAAAATTTTAAAAAATACACCATATATAAACTCATCCCCTCATTTCAAATCAACAATAAAAAACCCATAAAATTACCTCCCTCCACCTAATTTCCCCACCTCTTCTCTTCTCCTCCCCCACCTACATATCGACACGCGCATCTATGTTTACCTCAGTCACACACTCCAACTCTTCCTCATAATGAAGGTAGAGGAACTTATCATCGATGGTTTCAAGTCATACGCGACGCGTACCGTCGTGAGTGGGTGGGATCCACAATTTAACGCCATTACGGGTCTTAATGGTTCGGGAAAGTCAAACATTCTAGATGCCATTTGCTTTGTATTGGGTATAGCGTCCATGTCAACAGTGAGAGCCTCCAACCTTCAAGATTTGATCTATAAGCGTGGTCAGGCCGGTGTGACCAAGGCCAGTGTCACTATCGTGTTTGACAATTCCGATAAAGAGAAATCTCCCATTGGTTTCGAGAATTCACCTAAGATCAGTGTTACTAGACAGATCATTCTTGGTGGAACGTCCAAATACTTGGTCAATGGTCACAAAGCACAACAGCAGACGGTTTTAAACTTATTCCAGTCGGTTCAGCTTAATATCAACAACCCAAACTTCTTGATTATGCAAGGTAAGATCACCAAAGTGTTGAACATGAAACCTGCGGAGATTTTGGCCCTTATAGAGGAAGCAGCAGGTACGAGAACGTTTGAGGAGAGGAAGGAGAAAGCTCAGAAAACTATGGCGAAAAAAGAGGCGAAATTGGTGGAGATTCGGAACTTGTTGAATGAAGAGATCGAGCCTAAACTAGAAAGGTTCCGTTCTGAAAAACGTACGTTTTTAGAGTTCCAAAAGGTCCAAACTGACTTGGAGAAACTTGCACGTATCATTGCCAGTCACAATTACGTGTCTTTTTCCAAGAAATTCGACCATTATTCGACTTTAAGGTCCGAACATGAGTCCATTATGGAGAACTTAAACTCCCAAATTGAAAGACTCACAAATGAAGTGGCAAACTTGACTGCAGACTTGGAACAAGTCAAAAAGCAAAAAGAAAGCGAACTCGTGAAGGGAGGCACCATTGAAAACTTAGAGAAATTAGAGTCGGAGCTCTCCGATAACATCACTAGAAAGACCACTGCTCGTGACTTGACGCTAGAGAACATGAAAGAGGAATCAGCAAAAGTCAAAAAACTCAACCAGCAACTCAAACAATTGGAGGAGCTCATTGCTAACAATCTGGATGTCTTTGCTCGCTCAGAAAGTCAGCATACTGAGGGAAAAACACGTCTAGCCGAGTTGAAAGAGGAATATAACAAAAAAGAGGAACTATACTCGACGTTATCGACGGGTGTTTCGGCCCAAGGTGGAACCGACGGTGGATACATGTCACAATTGAAGGAAGCAAAGGAGGAGTTGAGTAAAAGTCAAACATTCATCAAGCAATCAACGATGAAGGTCAATTATTTGACAGATAAGATCCGAAACGATACAGTCACACTTGAGAAAGCAAAAGAGGAGAATAAAGTGCTTCTCAAAGACATCGAAGAGTACCAGAACGAGATTGCAAGCAAAGAGGCTAAGTTCCGTGAATTTGGCTTTGATATGAAAACTTATAACGATTTGCGTGATCAGGAGAGTATGATCAGAAAGCAAATTGATCAATACCACAACGAGCTTAATCGTTTAAAGCATGATGCCGGAAACATCGACTTCAACTACTCCAAACCGTACCCTGATTTCGATACATCTTCCGTGAAGGGTGTGGCAGTGCAATTATTTACACTTCAAGACAACCAAAGCGATAAAGCATTGGCACTTCAAGTTTGTGCTGGTGGAAGATTATACAACGTTGTGGTCGATAACTCAAACACAGCATCTGCATTATTGGAACGAGGACAGCTTAGGAGAAGAGTTACCATCATTCCGCTTGATAAAATCTCCGCTAGGTCTCTCCCGCCTAACGTTGTTTCATACGCCAAAGACAAATGTCCTGAAAAGGTCGAACTTGCATTGAATCTCCTCAATTTCGAACAGGAATTGATGAAAGCAATGACTTATATCTTTGGAACAACCTTCATTTGCATGGATCCTAACACAGCTAAAGCAATCACATTCGATCCAAAAATCAGAGCGAGATCGATCACTCTAGATGGAGATATTTATGATCCTGAGGGTAATCTCTCAGGTGGATCTCGTCGTAACAACTCGTCAATTTTGCTTACAATGCAAAAATTCAACACAATCTCTTCCAAGTGCAAGCAGCTTGAAGAAAAACTTGCTCAAGTTCACAGAGAGCTCAATCGTCTTGAGCAATTGGGACAACAGACCAAATCATTGCAAAATGAACTCAATTTGAGTAAGCACGAGTTGTCTTTGCTCCAGAAGAAACTCGATAGCAATCCATCCTCGATGATTATCAAGGAAAACGAGATGAACAGGGCTGAAATCGATAGACTCAACGATCAAATTGCGCTTCAGAACCAGAAATGTGGTGAAATGGAGAACAAAATTAACTCTATTGAGAACGATATGAAGGAGTTCAACCAAGATAAAGGTTCTAAGCTTAAACAGCTCGAAAAGGAGGTCAAACAGGCAAAAGCAGCTCTTTCAAAGCAAGAAGCAGATGTCAGAAAACACGCTGAAATGTACCAAAGTCTTCAAATTGAGATGGACCAACAACGAGCTGAAATCACTGCAATTCAAGAGTCTATTTCGTCATCTGAAGTTGTTCTTAAAGAGTCTTCAGAGACTGTTAGTGCCAGTAATGCTAACATTGACGAAATGAGCGAAGATCTCCAAAAGGTCAGAGCAGAATTGGACGATGAACGGTCCAAATTGTTAGGATTCAACGAAGAGATCAATGAATTGACAGAGCTTTTGGCTACTAAGAGTGAAGAGCAAAGTCAAGCCAAACTCTCCATCCAGAAGCTCAATCATGACTTGGAGAAGGCCCAAGGTATCACCAAAACATTGAAAATGAAGCTTGATGAGTTGATACAAGAAAATGAGTGGTTGACAGATGAAAAAATCACCAACAATATCATCGAGCAGTACCCAGATATCAACATCGAGGAATACGAAGGTCAAGCTGCTGTTCTTGGTGAACGTTTCCAGAACATGAAACGTAAGGTCAATCCGAATATCATGAGTATGATCGATAACGTTGAAAAGAAGGAAGCATCTTTGAAACACATGATCCGTACCATTGAGAAAGATAAGTCTAAGATCGAAAATACCGTCGACAAGCTTAATGGGTATAAGAGAGACACATTGAACACTACATATCAAAAGGTCTCTGACGATTTCGGTAACATTTTCGCTGATCTCTTACCAGGATCATTTGCTAAGTTGGTTCCAGTCAACATGATGGACGTGACAAAGGGTCTTGAGGTCAAGGTCAAGTTGGGTCCAGTCTGGAAGGAGAGTTTGGTGGAGTTATCGGGAGGACAACGTTCGTTGATTGCATTGTCGATCATTATGGCATTGCTTCAGTTCAAGCCAGCACCAATGTACATTTTGGATGAGGTTGATGCCGCTTTGGACTTGTCACATACCCAAAATATCGGTCATTTGATCAAGACTCGTTTCAAGGGCTCACAGTTTATTGTTGTTTCGTTGAAAGAGGGTATGTTCACGAACGCCAACAGGGTTTTCCGTACCAGGTTCCAAGATGGTACGTCTATGGTGTCGGCCATGTAATTGAGAGTGCATTATGTATAAGGAAATATTAACGGTTAGACGATCCAGGATCTCGCATCTAGTCCTCCTTCTTTTCAGGCGATTCCACCGATGAAACGTCCTCTGTATCCTTCTCAACGGCAGGCTCAGTAGCAGCAGTCTCACCTTCATCACTGGCAAAACGCAAACTCTTTCTCTTCTTGACGGTCTCCTGCGCAGCAGGTTCCACCAACGTCAGAGTGTAAGGCTTGGATTGGCCCACGTTAGGTGTGGCAGAGTCGAACACCAATTCGGCTGTACGGATCCATCTCCGGCGACGAGTGTACTTGGAGTAGGAGTCGTCTGTGGTTGGCTTTTTCCACACATTATCGTAGTAAATGTATCCCTCGTCGCTGTTAGGGTTAGCGGTGGTTTTGGATCTCTTTCCGCTGGGGAGTGTGATGGCACCGTCGTTGGTCAAGTCCAATCTCCAGGCCTTATCGACCCATCTCCAGCGAGCGCCACTAATCGATGGGTTTTGCAGCACGTATTGCTGTTGCAGCTGCGAAAAAGAGGCCTCTGCGTTTGGCAATTCAAACGTATCGATCGACGAAGACTCATTGAGGAACTCATCGGTCCATGGAGCACGCTCGTAGGTGAGCAAGTTGGAGGTCCAGCCAATACCGAGCCAACGACGCTGGTTCTCGTAAATTACGTAAGTAAAACGCACTTGCTTGGACAAATCGGCACCTGCGACCGGTGGAGCCGAACCAGCCTTTTGCACCTTGGCAAAAGCAGCGGCAAAGAGCGAACTGTTGCGTGCTTGAGAGAAGTCCAAACCAGTCAAGTAGAAGCACAAAACTCTGGTGATTTTCAACTTCCAAACGAGTTTTCTGGTGACACGCAGGTACGTCAGATGGTACGACATGAGGTAGAGACCCGTCACCAAGAGAATTGTGCGTGGAGAGATCAAGAAAGTCGTCAAGATCAAGTAGATTGGAGTCAAGAACACCGTGGTGAACAAGAGCCTCTTAATGTCGTAAGCTGTGAGCGCCATCGACGTGACAGGACTCAACAAGAGGTCTGCCTTGATACATGTGGCAGTCAATGCCTGTACGACGTCATCCAACGTAGGACGGAGGTTTGTTTCCTCGACTATTCTGGAGTTGAGCACTCCATACAAAATCACCACCAACACCAAGATCAAGTGGCCCAGCCACGTCACCAACACCTCAAAATAGAGCACGCCAAAGGCAAAGGCGCTCATCAACACAATATTGATCCAGTAGTCGTCGTTGGTCCATGTAGCAACCAGCAATACCTTGTTAACTATGAGCAAGTAAGGATACGCTTTTATGAGGGCTTTTGCCACCGTGGGCGGCGTCGATGAAAGCAAAGGAGACGTCTGAGGCCTGACGGACTTTTCAGATGCCTCTGCTATGGAAGGCTGGGAAAATTGAGCCCGTAGATCACCCTGACTCGAAGAGACAGTAGCGTGGGGTTGGTCCTCAGGACGAGGCACTTGGTCAGGCTTAACTTCGGTCATTGCGGGGTTAGCACAGTATGTCCGCGGAGATAAGTCGATTTCAGTGAAGACCAATTGAATTTAAAGCCCAAATATGCTTGATGTATAGAAAATGTGGTAGTTTCAGCAAGTGTCCATTCTATGGCGGTGGAGTGAGGGTGCACCTGAAAGTTGTATGAGGATGTACGGGTGTGGGGGAAGCTAGCTGGGTGAAATGTGATGGGTAGAGGGAGGATTTGGGGAGGGTATGGGATGATTTTTATTTTGTTTGATTTTATTTCGGTGGTGATAGTTGGAATTGGGTACTTTCATGATTTTTATGGGTTTTGGAGGTGTTTGGGTGGTGATTTTATCGACTACTTGTGAGGTATGATGAGTTGAAGAAGGAAGGTTAGAGTTTATGAGATTTTCATCGAAATTGAAGAGAACAAATTATATAATATAATAATTTAAGAGCATTGATTTTGATTTTTCTCGAGACTTTTTTGTTTGAGTCAAATATTTCCTTCGTTTCTTGGCTCAATGTGGGGTTGGGCTTAGGTACATAGTGAGAGCATGAAAATGGCCACACCAATATCAAAATTTCGATAAAGCAAAAACTAATGTATTCATGAAACCTCAAGGAAACCATTGAATTCACCCTCAAATCAAAATTACCCTTCTTTTGTCAAAATCCCCCAGTCCCTTCAACTCAACCATATCTCGAATGTACGGATGTTTACCCCAGATATCAGGCCCCGTGAGCCATCTCTTGAACCACAACATGAACTTTGGCAATCTTCTATCCAAAGAGATCGACAGAAAGAGAAAGAAGGCGAAGACGCGAGTCACTAAGCGTCAAAAAGCCGACAATTCTGCCGTTTCAACCGAGAAAAATGGCCCATTGAAGCCTGAGATCAAGGAAGATCCTCTATCAGCGATAAGCGACGCCAAACTCCGGGAATCGCTTCGATCTTTGAACGAAAACAACGATAGTACACTTACAAAGGAGGAACAACTTCGAACACTCGAAATTTTGGTGAAAACCGAGCGCAAAAACGTCCAATACGAAGCATACTTGAATGAGGAAAACTCAGTGGACCCCATCATCGTCCCCTCGGACGTTGGAGACATTTCAGACGAGAAAATCTTCAGGAAATTGTGTCTACAGATCCGAAAGTTCATCAAACAGTCAATCAAGCAATGGGATTCGAACGAAAACGACAAATTTCCACTGTCTTTGCTTCATGAGACAAAGAAAGACATGGTCAAGCTCATGTACAAGCTCCGAAGCGGAAAACTCAAGCCAGACATGGTCGTTTCTTTATCTACGATCGTCCACTATATTCAAACCAAAGAATTTGTCAAGGCTAATGAAAGTTACATGAAGTTAAGTATAGGTAACGTTGCCTGGCCCATTGGAGTGAGAGATGTGGGCATTCACGCCAGAAGTGCCGACAAAAAAATTACAGGAGACAACAAGGAGCTGCTTTCAAACATCATGCAAAGCGAACAAACCCGAAGATGGATCATTGCCGTTAAAAGAATCATTAATTTCATGGAAACTCAAGTCTAGTGCTGGATCTGTTGGCATATCACGTGACTTATAGGGTACCAGCCCTCGCATTCCAACAGGATTTTCGCACTAGCTGCAGGAAAAACCGCACAAAAAAAAGTCCCCTACTGGAAAAGACTTCGCATCTACTTTTTTGGTTAACCCATACTATACTGAACAAGATGGCTGTATGTACTGAACGATACCCAAATGACATGGGAAGTGGCCAAATGATCATGATAATCCCAACGACGAAATGAGAAGAATGACATTTTAAAAACTCCAAACTTTTGCACCTTTTTGTTGTTTCGAACATTTTCCACTTTCCTCACTGCCCACCCAATTTTTCACTCCCAAAAACGCCTACTAACACCCACAGAAAGAGATCAAGGACATTAAGGAGTTTGTCGAATTGGCTAGAAGAGCTGACATCAAGTCTGCTGTTGTCAAGGTCAACAAGAAGATCAACGCCAACGGTAAGCCATTCAAGCAAACCAAGTTCAAGGTCAGAGGTACCAGATACCAATACACCTTGGTTGTCAACGATGTTTCCAAGGCCAAGAAGTTGCAACAATCCTTGCCACCTTCTTTGGACATCAAGACCTTGTAAGTTTAGTGTGACTCGTCACAATCATTAATAAATGGCTCATCTGATATTGAATGTAGAGAAAGTTTAGAAGCTTTTCGGAAGCTTTTTGGAAGCTCTGGCGAGCTTGTTATTTCAGAAGTTCTGACGAGCTTGAGACGTCTTAGTTGTGTGATTCTAGAGATGGTAAGATTTCTCATGTGTGTGAATTCCAATCTACTTCTCATTCCCCACAAGAAGCCCATCCACCACGGCATTCCTTTGGTATCTCTTGAATATTGTCTTTAACTTAAGTTATACTGTCTTCTTATGTGATGACATAATCTTTCATTTTATGTGATTTCTCATAGTATGTGATACCATCCATATGTAATACCTTCCATACATGTCACTCCTATGATACTTCCTTTATCACTATCCTCTCTTATATGGTATATCCTATCCTAAATGATATCCTCCATCTCATCGTCATCATCGTCCTCCTTATTCTCTTCATTGTTCTCCTCTCCAGCAGCCTCTCCCAATCTGGCTGCTCTCTCTGCATCTCTCAATCTTCTATACTCAGGCTTAAGGTTATACTTCGATGTATATGGGCCCTTCTTTATGAGGTTTGCAATTGATTCCAAGGACTCCTTCAAATAAGTCTCAGGCTGTCTGGTTCTCTCTTTAAGACCCTTCATAGACCAATATTCGTACTCCTCGAAAAGACGGAATAACAAGTCCAAGAGGTCCTTCTTAGGCATTCTGATGGCACGTCCTTCGGCCTTGTTTTTGATGGAATTGGCGGACTTGAGGAACATTGGAGTGTTTCTATGCGTAAGAGATGGTCCAGCTTCCGACTGGACCACACCAGGGATCTCGTTTAAGAACGTCACCTTTGGTCTTTCTTGGGTCAATGGCATATTTTGGCGTTTGGCCAACATTTGGCCATATCTACGGTCTGTTTTCAGCGGAACGATCTGACAATCATGCACGATCTTTCCCACCAATGCTGTTTTCTTTGGAATCGTTTTAACAAACGGAATGAACTTCTTTTCTCCATCTGCACCTTTTTGAACTTTGAAGTAATTACGACCAGGTCTTGCTGGCTCGTTCTTGTCCAAATCAGGCAATTCCGGCTGGTCTGGCATTTCGCCCATTTCGGTGACTTCTTGTCTGAATCTCTTCAAGTTTTCTTCACTGAAAACATACGAATTGTGCACTTGAGTATTGAGGATGGATAAGTCGTATTCATGGGGAATATTGGCAGAGTCTGGAGTGTCGTTCAACACGAGTTTCACTTCTAGTTTCTTCTTTCCGTTTCCATTGTTGTTCTGTCTGATCTTGACCAGTCCAAGTTGCTGTCCGTTCAAATTCTCTGGATTGGTCCATTTCTCTGCCAAATAACGAGGTAATTTCACAAACCACACCTTTTGGTTCCCGCTGGCCAAGTCCATATCGAGCGATTCGTTCTCCTCTAAGTAGTCCTCTGGATCTGAGAGAAGAGCAAGCTCTCCATCTTCATCTTTTTCTTGTTTAACTGGATCTGGCTTAATTTGGGAAGAAGACCCAGATTTCTCTGCGGAAAGGGCAGATTCTTTGACGATTTTTTTTAAAGGGCTTTTGTTGTTCATTGTGATGTTTTTGGTTCAGTGGAGGGGACTGATTAATTAATGTGTGGAGAATTCTATAATGACCCTGGGGTATGTATGGGTACTTGGAAGGTGTGAGTTAGATATGTGTGGTGTACGGGTGTGGGGAGGAGAGGGAAGTTAAAGGGTTGATGAATTTCACTAAAAAAAGACGATTTTTAATTTTTTAAGGAATCTAGTCAATTAATTGGAACTCAAATATTTCATCAATAATCTCATTTTCCCCTCTAAGGGGTCAAATTCCGAAATGTCTGACCCTACTGATATAAGTGACCTGTATATAAGCACTCCATAGTTAACATCACGACTATCAATCCAGATCAAGCATTGCCACTAAATCTCCTCCATTCCGCCATGTTACCTCCTGAAGAATTGCCTATGGTGTTATCGGCTCCACAGTACTTCTGTGGGAGCGAATGTGGATACTGTCATGACCAAAAAACCAATTTTCTAGGGCTTGAAAAGTTGCCCACTAAGGCCAATGCTCCAACGTCTTGCACCCACATAACTGTGGGGTCATTTATTGAACAAATGACTTCCAGACACTATGATGAACTCATAAATACGGGATTCAGAAGATCTGGCTGCTTCCTCTACAAGGGAGACATGCTTAGAGGCTGTTGCAGGATGTACACTATAAGGACAGATATGGACCATCTAAAGTTGACCAAAGAGCATCGACAGGTGGTCAATCGGTTCAAAAGGGCCATTTCAGATGAGGAAGAAACCAAGGGAGACCAAAAGAAGCTGGCACCTTTTGATTTGAAGTCGTTGATAGAGACTGAACAGAGCAGTAAGAGGTTCCATACAAAGTTTGAACCATCACGGTTTTCAAGTGAAAAATTCAATCTTTATAAGAAGTACCAGGTAAAGGTTCACAATGACAAGCCAGAAGAGGTCACACAGTCGCTGTTTACTCGATTTTTGTGCAAAACGCCATTTCCAGATAAGGAAGTAGTAGGCCAAGCAAATCAATGGGAACTCCTTAATAACTGGGTCAAATCCTGGAAACGAGGTGAAAAATCAACCCCACCTAGAAGAATAGGCCCTACACACGAGTGTTACTACTTGGACGACAAACTTATTGCATTTTCCGTATTGGACTTCCTTCCTAGTGGACTCTCATCGATTTACTTCGTATGGGACCCTGACTATGCTAATCTCTCTTTGGGAACATTGCTGGGATTGAGAGAAATCCAAATGTGTCAAGAATTAGACATAGGGTACTACTACCTTGGCTATTACATTGACGATTGTCTCAAAATGAGGTATAAGGCCAAATTTGGTGGAGAGCTTCTAGATGTATGCAACGAGGCGTATGTTCCATTGGAAAAGGTTAAGCCTTTCTTGAAAGATGGCAGATTTTTTGCAATTTCAGATGAAGGGCATGAAAATGATGAGGATGACGAAGATAGAGGTGAGCATCTGGAGAGTGAAGAGGAGTCAAGTTCAGATGAAGAAGATGAGCCATATGAACATGAATTGCTTCTAACAGGAAGACCCGGAACTTGGAAATCCAATATTGTTGATGTAAGTGAGAAGATCTATGGGTCAGACCAGGTCTATGAAGATGCAGAAAAGGCTAAGGCTATATTAAAAGACCAATATGGATTGGATAAGCTTGAATTGCCTAGTGTGTTTCCAGGAGCAATCCCACTATATCAAATTCTCACTTGGTTCGAAGACAAGACCATTGGCTTGGACCTACCGGTGATCCTTTATGATTCTCGTATGGGTAATCTTCTTAAGTGTACATTTGGAGAGTTGAACGTGAGTCAAAGAACGGTTGTTTTTGACTTTTTGCGTCTTTTTGGGTTGGAGAAGTTGCAGGACTCGATTGTGTTGATGTGAGGAGGAAGTTGATTTGAGGTATTAGATGGAACTGGTGAAGCTATTGGTGGTGTCGAGGATAGATATAGCATTGACTGTTTGTTTTATAACAAGTAGTATTTTGAATAAATTAGGAAATGGTCTTATGAGTTGAATTTTGGAATTATTTTAGGATGCAACTTTTAAATTTGTATTCACCTATTTGTAAAGGTGTTCAATCTCACATTTTTAGACCAGACATTACGGAGTGGTTTGTTACTTCTAGAGATGCATAGACCCATGAAGATCTTGGCTACTATTATTGCTAAAGTTATCGGCGAAATCATTAAAGTTTTGTGATTTGTTTAACGCGTAAAATTCGCTCTTCTTCAGGATGTTGGAGCAATTTCTTGTTGAGGCTGAAGGTTTGGGTTTAATTGCGTAGCGCTTAATGGCTGCAAAATGAGGCTCAATTGAAACATGAGCACATTTGCCAATCAAGATATGTGGGAAAAAGATGGAGCCTCGAGAACCAAACACACATGTTTTCTGCGTTTTTTGTCGCTTGCCAAATTAGCACAATACCTTGATTTTTTATCAATAAGAGATGGGTTGCCATGATGCAAAAGAGAATGTGTTCAGTTTCTTGTTGGAACCTAAAAACCCATTCAATTGACAAACCTGAGAGGTAAGCTTCATCTACTTGAAATAAAGAATTGAAAATTAAACCATGAAATTCCCTCGAAAAAATATAACCCTCGAAAAAATAAAACCCTAGAAAAAATATAACCTTCGAAAAAATGAAGCCCTCAAAAAAATGAAGCCCTCGAAACAATATAGCCCTCGAAAAAAAATAATATAACCCTCGAAAAAATAAAGATATAGCCCTCGAAAAAATATAACCCTCGAAAAATTATAGCTGCCGAAAAATCATAGCCCTCGTACTCATCATAGCCCTCATCATACTCCTCAGAGTCACCCTCGTAGCGCTCAATAACTTCTATCCTCGCAGCTGATGGTGGGATATATATAGAGCCCGTGAACTTTTTGGCCTTGAAGCTTTGAAGAGATGGAAGGTTACAATCAAACTTACCTGAAACACCATTTAGCAAAGAAGATTCCTTCAACGCAGCCGTCTAGCCTGGTTTGCTAAAAACTCGTTCGCTAAATTCAGCATGTAAATCGGGTGACATCCTAGGCCCAAAGTCAACAAACCTTCCGGAAATTTTAAGAATCTCGGGTCTTCCGATGTGTCAAGCCTCAATTCAAGAAGACTTGGAAATATAACCTTTGACCAGTCGTCAATTGGATGCTTCAGCATATTTAATTTCTTAAGAGTCGAGGGAAACTTTGCTCTTGACAAATGTCGAACTGGACTCAGCTGCCCACAAATAAATGTTAGTTCAATCAAATCCGGAAACTCCACCTCATCTAAACTTTGTATAGGGGTATAATTCAAATTGAGACTCTTTAGCGGATGAGGAAAGATTATGCCCCTCAACGTGGTGACTGCAGTTGCTTCAATCCCGAGAAATTCTAGCAAGTTAAGAAACTTGACAAATTCTATGGACTTTATGGGATTATGTCCCAATTCAAGAAACCTCAAGTTTTGAAGTAATCCCACACCTTCAAGGTCATGAAATTGGTTCGAAGAAAGATCTAAATTTTCCAAGGTTGTCGGGAATACAACCCTAGCCAAGCTTTTAATCTTGTTCTTAGCCAAATCGAGAATCTTTAATTTTTTAGGGAATTTCGCTTTACTAATGTGAGCGATTCCACAATTGGGGAGTTTGAGGTCCTCCAAATTTTCAGGAAACAGAATGCCTTTTAAAGATTCAATTTTCGCTGTGTTTATGGCCAATTGCTTCAAATTCTTTGGGAAACTGACACCTATGAGGTCATTGCGAGACAAACCTGAATTTTCAAGTGTTAACTTAGTCAAGCAGTCTAAAGAAGTGATCAGACTTATATTAACGGGGGTGTCTTCCAAAATTAATTCTTCCAAGCGAGAAGGATATTCAATCCAAGGGTCTCTGCTTTTAGAACACTTGAGCTTTTTGATGGTATCAGGGAGACTTATATGCTTGGACCCATTAATTATATGCATCATTTCCATGGTCAGAGGCCATGTGCCACTGAATTTAAAATTTGGGTAATCTGTTAGGTCTAGCGACATGGCCCTAAGGTTTGGAGGTATCATCTCCTGAGTAATGTAGCAGAGTGACAAGACAACTATGTTTTCTATGGAAACACTTTCCATATACTTTTTATAGCCTGGAGGCCGGCTAGAAAGGGTTATTTTCTTGACGTTGGAGAAGAATCCGCTGTAATCTTTTATCAATTTCCAAAATTCTTGCGATTGTGTGCTAGTCATCTGCTGCAAATTAAGGGTCAAGGAATTCATTCTTAAATTTGCAACAGCCATTGCCCGAAGCTCTTTCAAGTCACATTCTTTGGAAGGGAATGTATAATTCAACTTAGACTCTATCCTTTGCTTCAATGGGCCATCATCCAACACCTTTGCCAACTTTATTATGGAGTTCAAATCCAAATACAGCAAAATGATATCAAAAACTTCAATTGGAAGTTGGGAAAAGGGCATTTTTGAATTACTTATTGATGGTATACTTAGTTAAGAGGT
This sequence comes from [Candida] citri, assembly GCA_030571295.1. Lineage (NCBI taxonomy): Eukaryota > Fungi > Ascomycota > Pichiomycetes > Serinales > Metschnikowiaceae > [Candida] citri. Next base: position 145,476 of record JAJLXN010000009.1, on the reverse strand, counting down.
TTGAAAAGAAGAAAGTAGTAAGGTTTTTAGGGAATTTGCCCGGCAAGGGGCACTATTTATACTTGTTTGGAGCACTGCGAACCGTAAAAATGGCTGCAAAAAAGACGGGCAACCATCGAGATACAGTGGCGAGATTACACATACACATTAAAACAAAAGCATTAATTTACATAAATAGAAACATAAGCAGAACCATAAGCAGATCAAGTAGGAACATAAGTAAAATTAGTAGAAACACATGTAAAACAAGTAGAAACACATGTAAAACAAGTAGAAACACAAGTAGAACAAGTTGAAACATAAGTGATCAGAAGGAGACTATAAGATATTTCACTCTTCTAAATCCACATCTCCTACGAAATTGGCTTATATCGCAAGTAACCTCCTTCATAAGATCCACGCGGATCAAACAATTTGGCTGATTCAGGGCAAATCGTCAGAAGGGTCAGCCTCAGGTAGTATCTTTTAGAGTTTAAGACAAAATTAGCAAATTCAACGCGTCTTTCTTTCGCAAGTCGATGTATTTATCGCAGATTCACGTATTTTTATGGATCTAATGTAATTCTTGGTCCGGAAGAAACTGAGCCTCGTTCTCTATGTTCTAGAGCCCAAAGTTTTGAAGACTACCAGGTAACCTCACTTTTAGACAGTCTTTCAATGCCTTTTTGGTGTATCTTTTGATAAGCTGAAGTTCCTGATCCTCAGTTGATCCTTCAGCCAGAGGCTTGGCGTCCAAGTCTTATACCTTTGATGAATTTGAAAAATCCAAATTATTTAGGTACATACCCATCGCCATCCCCAAAAAGCTCGATCCCAGATGGAAAACTACAGCCGCTCAAATCTTTGATATCCTTTTCGCTAAAATGAAATTTCTGAAGTGAAGCGGGTAAGATAACACCTGACAAGGTCAGTAAGTTATTTCGGCCTACATCAAGTTTTTCCAAGCTTTTTGGGAACTTAGCATCTTTGAGTGTCTTAATCTTATTTCCCAGCAAGTCTAAAACTTTCAAGTTTTGAGGAAAAGTCACCCCTTTTAAACTCTCAATTCTGTTTTCTGATAAATTGAGACTTGTCATTTCTTTTGGAAAATCGACTCCAACTATGCTCTGAATATCATTGGACGATAAATCAAGGTGTTTCGTCTCTTTGGGAAATACAATTTCCTTAATGTCAGTAACTCCACAATTGCTTATCTTAAGCTCTTCCATTTTAAGTCCAAACTTTATTCCATCCCAAGATCCAAATTTGGGAGAATTACAGATTTCCAATTTCCGCAAATTCCTAGGCCTATCCACATTTTGAAAATCGTTTGAAGTCAAATCCTTGCAATCAATTCTCAATTCTGCCAAACAGCCTAGCAGACTCAATTGCTTCATACAGAATCGACTATTTTCAATTTCAACCTTCTCAATTCTAGGTGGTAACTCCTTCCAGAACTCACAAACATCAAAGCATTTGAGTACCTTCAATGAATAAGGGAGCTCAATTTGCTCAATCCCCAGATATAAGTACAGAATCGCCATCGAAGTCAATGAATCCGGCCAGGCACTAAGATTGAATGGCTCATTACCTACGCTTTTAGTACAATTGAGGTGGATTTCGCAAAGGTTGGGAGGGACCATATCCATGGTAAATTGATAAGCGTTGGATACATCCAAACTAACAACATTTTCTTGTGGGATCAACTCAGAAATTCTCTTGTAACTCTGAAATGGTCCTTTGAAACTTATCTCTGGGATTCTAGAAAGACACTCCTTGTTTGCCACAGAAATTAGAATTTCAAAAAAATCTTCAACCTTTTCGTAGTTTAACCGCTCTAAATCGATTTCAAGGCGCTTGATCAGATTTGAACGAGCCATAGAGTTGAAAATTTCCATTTTATATCTCATCTCCCCGACACTCGGTTGAGAGTCTGAACACCGATATGTAGGGATTGCAAACACATGCCCTTTCAACTTCAACTCGTGCTCCACCATTTCCTTCAATGAACTTTGGTCATCCAACTCTCTGGCTAGGATTCTTAAAGTTCGTCTTTTCAAGTCTGGCAAGATCAAATCGTAAAGTTCGAGTGGTAATTGAATTGACATTGGGGTCTTTTGTAACGCAAAGAGTAAATGGAAATGGGTCAGTTTTTAAAACGGTGGCGATATTGCTTTTTCTTATGGACACTGTAGTGTTTCTGCTTTGAAATTAGGTCTCTTTTTAAGGTCTAGTCAATTTAACAAGGGAAGAAGAATAAAGAGAAGCAAATTGAAGCAAGTTCAAAACAGTGTTTTATATTCTTTCGTGTTTTTTTACCTGCCTTGTGATGAATTTAAATATTAATTCTTGTATGATAGTAAGCTCTATGAGGATTTTTCCGGTTATGAACAATATCTATACTTGCTTTAGGCACTGCGAGCATTTCAAAAATGGCTGCAAAAAAACGGGGAATTCTGGGGTACAGTGGCGAAAGTATACAAATACAATAGAGTAGAAGTATTAATATACATAAATAGAAACATAAGTAACATAAGTAGAAACGTGATTAATCAGAAGGAGATTACGTGAAAATCAAGCTTCAAACTCCTTAATTCTCACGAAATTGGCTCGTATCGCAAGTAACCTCCATGATAAGATCCACGCGATTCCATACAATTTGGTCTATCCAGAATAAACCGTCATAAGTATGAGCTTCAAAAGTGAAAATTCCTGAAGTGAAGCGGGTAAGATAACATCCGACAAGGTCAGTAAGTTTTTCAGCTTGCTCAAGGTCTTCTCTCAGTTTGTTGGAACACAACTATTCTTTGAGAATGATTTCCCCCCCAGTCAAAATTTTCTAAGGTTCCTGGAAGGATCACTCCTTCTAAGTTCCTAATTCCGTTCCATGTTAGAGTGAGCCTTTTCAATTTTTCTGGAAACTCAACTCCAGCTATGCTCTCAATATCATTGTAAGACAAATTAAGGTATCTCATCTCTTTGGGAAACTTTACTCCCCTTATGTCAGTAACTCCCGCATTGTTTATCTTAAGTACTTTAATTGAATCGCCAAACTTAAGTCCATTCAAAGATCCTAACTGGGGGCCATACAATATCTCCAACTTGCGTAAATTCTTCGGCCAATCCATATTTCGAAAATCGTGAAGAGTCAAACCGCTCCAAATAAATTTCAATTCTACCAAACAGCTTAACAGAGCCAATTGCTTCATACAAACACGACTTTCAAAGAGTTCAATCTTCTGGATTCTAGGTGGTAACTTCTTCCATAGCTCATGAATATTATCGCATTTGAATTCCTGTAATGAAGATGGAAGCTCAATTTGCTTGATTCTTCGATTTCGGTACAGAACCTCCATCGGAGTCAATGGTTTTGGCCAGGAACTATGTTCGTACAGCCTATTTGATCTCAAAATTTCGTAAATGTTGTGGGGGATCACGATTCTATAAGCTGGTGATATATCCAAACCAACGACATTTTTTTGTGGGATCAACTCAGAAAATCTCATATAATTCTCAATTCGTCCTTGAAAACTTATCTCCGGGATTCTGATGAAATATTTCCTGTTTGCCTCAAGACTTTCAAAGAACTCTTCAAACTTGTTGTATTCTAACCTCGTTAAAAAGATTTCAAGGCGTTTGATCCGATTTTGCTTGGCCATTGAGTTAAGAATTTCCACGCTAACCGTTTTATACTCATTCTCCATGTCACTCGATTCAGAAACTGACCGCTCATATTCAGGCCATGCAAAGACCATCCCTTTCATCCTCAACTCGGGCTCAACCATTCTTTTCAATGGACTCTGGTCATTCAACTCTTCGGCTAAAAACCTTAAAGTTGGCTCATCCAAGTGTGGCAAGATCAAATTGATGATTGCGAGTGGTAATTCACTTATCTTGTGAATCTTTTGTGATGGGATGAGTGAATGTGGTTGGGTCATTTTGGAAACGGTGGCAATATTGGTCCTTTTTTATGGACACTGCAGTGTTAGTGCTTTGAATTTAGGTCTATTTTAATATCAACTCTTGTAAAAAAGTAAGCTTTATAAGGAATTTTCCTGTTGCGGGCAATAATTATACTTGCTTTGGGCACTGTGAGAATTTCAATATGGCTGCAAGAGGGCCCATAATTAGGAAACTGTAGCAGATAACATAATTAGGAGACTTTAGCACAAAGACCAGAGAAGCATACTAAATTGGTCCATACATAAATGTTTATATTATGTATAATGTATATAGAATGTTTATATCATGCATTTATTACTATGTATATAATGTATATGTAATGTATGTATAATCTCTCAACTTTAGTATGGGGAGACCAGAAGTTGAAGAAATGCCTGGGAATTTTCGACAGTTCATTAATTCATGATAGCAAAGTCAAAGCAATCTTTGGTCAAATCCTGGCAATTTTTCTACTTACCAAATTCATGCCCCAAAAATCTTCAATTTTGACTGCAAATCACGAAACATCACCATCTCTTGATACTCCCATAGTTAAGCACTACTACTAAGTCTCGATGAGATGAGGTTCTCAAACACTTTAGTATTTACTTTCTACGCCATCTCCATACTGTAATACAAACAAATCAGCACATTAGAAACGGCCACAAAAGCCCTAATCGGAACTCCTTTTTTTTTTATTTTTTACCCTCCTTCCATCGCTATACCTACCTACACCTATACCTACCCAGAGTTACCCGCACTGCCCATCGCGCACTATATAAACAGCTCCACCGTCGCCGCCTTAATGGTTTTTCTTTTTTTTCTCTGTCGACGTACTTCATAGGATCATTTCTATAGGTCACGTCCCACTTTGACTCTTCTAAAGAGCCACTGAATCCAACTTGGTTGATGAGTAAGATACCCTTGCGCCCTCAAAGTGAGAACTGATTTAGCTTGTCCACGATCCTTTGCGGTCTGGTCATCTACAATTTGTTTGCCTTTCATTAGTACCCTTGAGCCTCGTGCACTTGGTGTCTCGAAAGGAGCGATGATCTTGACCCTTTACTACATGCTCTCTCGGGAGATTTAGTCTTGGGTGGGTGCGAGTGGCTGTCTGACAAGTTACATGCAATAAGCGTTTAGAATTTCCTTATTTGAGATTCTTCTCATTAAGGTAATTTGTTTGTTTATTGTTGTGACTATAGTCTCCCTGTTGATGTCATGTCGACCATTGTAGCATTCACGTCTGAACAATCGAAAGAGCGTCTAGACAGGATGAATAAGGTTTTCTCTATGATTGTCCTGTATCTACTCTAGCTGCTAGCGGAGCTATCGGCGGACTCATCGGCCGATGTAACCCCATATTGGGTAACAGCGGAGATGACCTATGTTTGTGAGGCTGTTATGCACCTTCAAGCCTTGGGCGTCCTATCAATGTCTAAGCCGATCGGCTGCTTTAGGTAACGAGCCTCACGGTTTCCTGCCAGCATACGTCTAAATCTCTGTATTGGGAACTATTTTTGTGGCTGAGACATGAGTGGTTATGCGTACAAAGAAACTGTGCTGCAGATAGTCGAACGCTCTGGCTTGACACATTTGTACAGGTGCCGGATTCGGGCTTTGAAATGTCGCACCTGCCCAATCAGAATAATAGCCAACATGATTTCAGAATTCTGGCATCTCCCGATCGAGTAATCTCGACGATGTCTAATACTCTTTATAGCTTGACGTGTAAAGCCTTTCGTAAAACGTTTGACGCGTTGTGCCCAACACAGCCCATGCAGACTCCACGAGATGTCACATCCGGATTTAAGGTTAGGATCTGACGAATATCCTTCTTTGGTATACTGTCAAACGACGCACGGTCGCTCTCGAGGTTCACTCGCGGAAATGTCAATTATCACCCTCTCGCGCGGCAATTCCAGCGGAGCCGCTCGCCCCTCGCCCACGCACTCGTATCTGAAGTCCCTGAAACAAGCCCATCATAGCGACACTCAGCCATGCCCAGCACGTTGATAAATGATACGTATGTCTAAAACGTCGCCGATCTCGGCATTGGCTCCGCTTAAACCCGGACGCCAAGTGTTGTGGGTATGCCTTGATTCGCTGGAGTCTCTATCTAAAGCAGAACGATCCGAGGGAAAAAATAAAAATAATTACGAGCTGTTAAAGTGGGAAAATCCACCCGCAGGTTTCGAGCCTAGCCCTCGCTTTCCAGGCCTTTGTTCTGATATGGGTATCGTGCGTCTCACCCACCTAAGCCTTGGAAGAACGACATCCGGATGATGCAGGTGTCTCCAGTCTGGAGCAATTTCTTTCATATTTCGACCTTTTGCCCTCTTTGGCGGCATTATCGTTTTTCCTTTCATCATCTTCCTTCTTCCTCGGACGATCCATTCATAGTTTCCATCATTCCACTATGAGGATCAGAAAGAGTCGCTGCATATATGTCACTGTACTAGTGATTCTTCTCCATGTTGTCATCATCTCCATTCTCCGCCATGGATCTCCACAGGGAAAAGTGATCACAGCCAAGCTCAAGGAGTTCCAGCTTGATTTCTCCAATTTGGCGGTTGTTTTCCGCCTGAAAGACTCTTACTCTTTCAATGCATGGGTCAATAAGATCTTCCAAGAGCATCTTGTGTCCTCGAAGGATAAAATGGCCAGATTTGCCGTGGAACCGGCTCATTTGCATGTTAAAGACGACATTAACCTACCGAAATACATGAAGGGTGAAGGGGAGAACCCACATTTGGTGCCTTTCAACCCGAAACTTACCCTCAGTATCTACCTCAACGAGTTAGGTGCCAAACTCGCTGAAAACGGTGGAAAAGCAGATAAGTTGTCAATCAGCAACTTCCACTGGTCCGACTGGTCAGACATCTCTGTTCTTACGCCATATGCTCTTACTGCTGGCAAGAACCGTGACGACTGTTCGGTATTTCTCACCAACCAAGTCACAGATCAGAAAGGGATCCGTTCTCCCGAGGAATTTTGCATTAACGATAACCAATTGGCAATCGTAGCAAACGATCCATCGACCGAGCCAACATTGAAAAAGTATATTGAGCAAGTTCTCAAATCTCCAAATAGATTGGGGTTCCATACATACAAGTACCCAGGCAGAACGTCTTCGAAGCTCAAAATCTTGAATGCTGCTTCTTATTTGAATGACTTCATGCCATCACCATTGTCTATCATCTTCCTTATGCCTACAGACTCTCAACGACTGGTTTCGTTGAAGGTTCCTGTGAACCAGGATATACTGTCTAGAGTGAAGTTAATGGACTCTCCGATTGCTGCAGCGGTTGCTAAGCGTGAAAGTACGTTGAACGTCAAAAACGAGGTCAGAAATGTGTTGAAAAAGGTCGACACAGTGAAGGATTTCAACTTTACCTATTCAAAAACCTTAACCGCTCAAGATTTCTATGATCCTCTGGTAAACGTCATGAAGGAATTATCCAAGAACTACGACTTGTCACATCATGAAAAGCTTTACTTCGAGAGTCTCGTTTTGTCGACTAAAACAGAGAGAGTGTCGAAATACTTCGAGGAGGCTCGGTTAACGAAAACCATCAAAAACTGGGCTTATGGAGCCCATTATGACTGGAGATTCTACAAGGGATTGGTCATTAAGTCAGATTTGCAATTGCCGTTGATGTACAATATCCTCCTGGCGTGGCTCCGATTCACCACCGCTAATGACTTGACTACTTGGGTTGCACATGGCTCGCTCTTGTCATGGTACTGGAACAGTTTGATTTTCCCATGGGATAACGATATCGATGTCCAAATGCCAATTTTGGATCTCCACAAGTTGTCTAGACACTTTAACCAGACAATTGTCGTTGATTTTGGGCCAGATTTGGACGAGGAGGTGAGATATGGACGTTATTTCGTTGACTGCGGAACTTGGATCAGTCATAGACAATCCGAGAACGGTTTGAACAATATCGATGCAAGATTCATTGATCTTGATTCGGGACTTTATATCGACATTACCGGACTTGCTGTTTCTAACACAATGTCTCCAGAAAGATACAGTTCTCTTTATCCAAAGGATTTGCAAAGAGAGGACCGTTTCAAGGAGCAAAACGAAATTAATGTCAGTCAGGGCAAGCCCAGAATCATGACTCCTGACGATAAAGAAGTGGAAAGGAACACGATGTTGAATCTTTTCAATTGCAGAAACAACCACTTCCTGTCATTGGACGAAATAAGTCCTTTAAGAATTACATACATGGAGGGGGTGCCAGCTTACATCCCAAACAATTTTGCGGCGATTCTCCAGGCTGAATATGGACCATCGTCGACTGGAGCTCATAAGTTCCAAAGATATGCATTTATGCCAAGATTGAGGCTATGGACAGACTCCAAATCGGTTAGAAAGCATTTGAAACTGATCAAATCGGGCGCTGCTACGATCGATATGGGCGAGGACAAAGCAAAGGCCCAGGAGAACGTCGATAAGTTATCTGTTTTCCATTTCAGCGACAAAGACTATATTCAATTTTTAGCATCGGAAACAAAGATGTTGGTGGAATATCTTTGTTCTAAGGACATGACTGACCTTCATTATCAAGAGATGGAGTTGCTTCTTGAGGGTAAAACCTCTGAAAATTTACTTCTAAAGGATGGACGACTTAAGCATAAGTTCAGAGCATTGAGACATGATTTCACGAATTTCAAGATCCGCAAGCATGACCTTGATTTTGATAAGCAAGTCAAGGATCTTGGCGAGCAATGGGAGAACTTTAGGGCCGGCCGGAAGGTGAAATCTGAAAAAGTTGAGGGAACCCCAAATGAAGTCGTTGAGGCTGAGCCTGTGGCTAGAGGGGGGACATTACCTGTGAATATCAGGCTTCAGACGCCTGAAATGGCCAAGGATAAGGGAATCACGCGGCCAGACCAACAATAAAGAAGTTACGACTGATGAGAGATGTTGTAGGGTGTAGCAAGTAGTGAAGTAGTGAAGTAGTGAAGATAGGAAAGATAAACACACAATAAGTGGAATTTCATGGAGGAGGATAAACGACGACATGGTGAGTGTTTGGGGAATCTGTTGCATTGGAACTTTGAAAAGCTTTGCAATGATTTTAAGAGAGAGGTGATGGAGTCTATGGATATGTATTACATGAGCGTAGAGGACTTAGAGAAATGCTGAAGTTAAGGATGAATTTTCTGGGCCAATGAATGTTGAAAAGTCGCATTGCATGGGTTTGACATTGTATTTCCCTGCTTTGTATAGTTGATGGGTGTCAAGAGAGAGCGTATAGATACTGAGTAATGAGTATATAAAGGCTAACGAATAGGCGTTCACTGACTAGAAAGATACAAAATGGTGTTCAAACAAATCAAATAGGTATTTCAAAGCGAAAGACAAATATAAGATTTGAGAGAGATTCTGAAAAGTGTTTACAGTATGTCTTTGGTATGTCTCTGGCCCTCTACTACGGCTTAAAGACCTTTACTGATAGCTCAAAAGAAAGCACCACTTACCTGGAGTATCAAATCATTTTTAACAAATCTTGAAAGTTATCATAAACATAAATGATTCCAAATGTTTTGTATATCAATTCCTCATTTTCTTCCCGACTCCACTTCATCCTTCCGGTTTCTACATTTTGGGTGCAAAATTGCGAATATCACCAAACTTCACCAATAGCAAATAAATACTCCCTACGAGATTTCGACAAAAACGAAAGAAAAAGTCAAACATTAAAACACCCATCAAAAACCACACATCACAAAAAAATCGTAAATCTCAATCCAACTCAAATTGCTCGTACTCTTCGTCCTCATCCTCGTCTCACCTTAACTATGCACTGCCCACCTCAACTATGGGTCGCACTTGACAATTGTCGCACTAAATACCTTAACTATGAGACCAGAGCTCACTCCTAAACCCCCCACCAATCACCATTGCAAACCCACAAACCACTGTAAAAACGCAAATCTAAACTCAATCCCAAACCAATCAAACATTTCTAATCCCATTTTACTAATCTCCCCACTTCTTCCCCTAAACTAATCCCACCTTGAAAATGGCCAGATAATTGTATTTCCCAAGTCACGTGACCTGCAACCAATCACACTCCGCGCCAATCCACCCACAAACCTCACACCATCAAAACTCTTCCTCCATCTTCCTCCTCCAACAACACCAAAAATGTTCAGAAGAGTCGCTCAGCGTTCGTTCCAAAGATTCAACTCCCACGGCCACGGTCACGTGTCCAAGCTCATCAAGGAGGATGCTTTCAAGCACAAGTACAACAAGGAAGCTGGTGAGGCCTTCAAGAAGAAGTACGCAGAGACCGTCCACCACTCTGAGAGTGTCACTGCTTTGTGGAAGAAGATCACCTTGTTCGTTGCCTTCCCAGTCGTTTTCTTGACTGCTATCCCAATCGGTAAGATTGAGCTTGACCACTCTAAGCACAGAGAGCACTTGGCTCACCTTTCAGATGAGGAATGGCCAGTTCAATACGAGTACCAAAACCTCAGATCTAAGAAGTTCTTCTGGGGTGATGGTGACAAGACTTTGTTCTGGAACTCTGACATCAACAGACACGTTGAGAACTAGTGGAGTATGGTTATTTTGATATACTTTCCATTGCATAAGCGTCTGAGGCGCCAATGAATATTCGATTGAGATGGGTGTAGGAGTCAATGGTGGTGTTTAGCTGGCATTGGCATTTGATTGTAGATTTCCTTTGAGAGGTCATGATTAAGTCATGTAATAGCCATTGAGAGGGGCTATACCGGGTCTTACGTAGTCTCAGCCTATGATACTATGATACTACTCCACAAGAGACAATGCTAGTAATTGAAACGTAACTAGAATTGTCTCTCTTCATCTCTTTATCTCCTAATCTCTTAGTCTCTACGTCCTACTCCTACTCCCTTCCTGTAATTGAAGTTAATTATCGTCGTACCAAGAATTCACGGGTCTTCCATGATCATCGACCGCTAGCAGTCGAGGCTCATCATAACGTGGAGAAAATATAAAGATTGTTGGTGGCAGCAATGGCAACAGAATTCTCCTGCGGATGCCACGACAAATGCAAAATGCTCTTCTTGAAGTCAATGTAGTCGTTGTGGTCTCCACTGCCGACTCCGCTCATCAAGCGTCTTCTTCCAGACAGATCTCCCAGTCCCAACTTCTTCGACTTGAAGGCCGACTTGTCCGCTTGCAAGATGATCTCCTCTTGCTCGTCCTCGGTATCAATTTGGGAGTTTGGCGATTGTGGGTAGTTGCCCAGCATTGGAGGCGAGTCTACGTCATTGTCATCATCCGAATCATCATCGTCGTCATCCAAAGTCTTCTTTTTTCTGGCGTTCTTAAAGTTAAGCAGCGAGATATCCTTTGGATCAGATTTGGCAGCCAATGGTCGTTGCTCTCCACTAACTGCGTTGGGGTAAATCATGAAGTTATTGTTGTATGAACCAGTCATCACCGACCGGTTGTCACCACTGAATTGCACCTCGAACTTGTCAAAGATAGCGTCGTTTTCGTAGGTGTCACACAAACGGTCTCTCAAATGCTCATGCACATTTATGGTCTTGATTGGTTTCAGCTCCATGGCCAAATCCCAGATCTTCACCGTCATATAGTCTCTAGAAACGATATAACGGCCATCGTGAGAGAACTTGACGTCTGATATCGACGATGTGATCTCAGTAAAGAAGTTATGCGAGGCGGGATCTAAGTATTCCTCGTAAACCTTCGAATGCTTATCACATAACGAATTGGACCTCATATCTGACAATTTGATGGTTCCCTTCGACAGCGAGTACATAAACAAGTTACAGTGAGTTGGATGGAACTCGGCACTGGTGATGACCTCGGTCAATTCTTCCATATTGGTGGGTTTGATGTCGACAATGTTGAACAGCTGGTCAGGGATGTCAAAGTTCCACAAGTTGATTCTCAAGTCGTCGGACGAAAGGTACGTCTCCTGGTCGGAATTCACCGAGATCGAATTGATGTGGTAGGCATGAGCGTTGGAATAGATCTTCTTTGGCTGGGCCAGAATCAACTTATCGTGGAACGTCATCTTGGGCAACTTCAAGTCGTTCACAGAGAACTTCGACGATGGCAAATGGTCGCTGCCCTTCAAGTTGTTCTCGCTGACCAACTTGACTTGTCTTTCCATGATCTTCCACAACTTTATGGTCTTGTCGTTGGTCGACAAGAGGTACAAGGAATTATTGGAGCTTCTCAACCATTTGATCTTGTTAATTTTTTCTTCAACCTCCAATGACTTCAAGTAATCGAACTCGGCGTCGTGACTTTGGAATTCTGTGAAAAATTTGTACTCACAGCTGTTTTTCTTGTTGCCGTTGCGCTCAAACAAAACCACTCTTCCGCCCTTATCACCAGTGGCCAAAAAAGTGCCGTCATTGTCGAATTCAACGGTACTGATGATGTCGGCCTCGGTGATGTTTTCGATATCTCCCTTGTCGCCAAAACATTGGGAGAACTTCCAATTGTGGTCCATGGTCATGGCTTAATACACTCAATTGGGGGGATAGCACGAGGACAGTGGCTCGTGGAGAGGAACGATGGATTGGTTGGGGATTTTTGGGTAACGGAGGTACGGGTGTGGTCTATAGTTTCCGTCTGGACTCAGTTTATTTCCACTGGGTTGCAGCAAATTGATAAAATTTGAGTAGACTAGGTTGGTCAGCACAATTAGGGATGATGAAGGAAACGACAATGACGCTCGCAAACAATTTAGAGCAAACCTCCGTACACCAGGGGAGTTAGAGGAGTGATGTAAAGGAGGGGAGGGAGAGAGGGACGGGAGAAGAATTGGTAAAAAATACGTAGATGTAGAACATGTGATTGATTAAAAATACTTCATTTTTAAGGTTTGTTTTGTCATGGTGGTGAACTTCTCTTGGTGGGTGCTGGAGTTAAGAGCATGGATGGTCTTGCACAGAAGCCGTCAATGATCCACAACAAAGGAGGTTGATCTGAGGGAGAATGTTGGCTTAAGTGAGGAGAGACGATTGTGCTTGGACAATTGGATTGGTGGGAGGTTATGTTGCGTTTTGATCGGATTGTGGGCCAGTTGGTGGTGGAAGTATGTACTAGGTCACGTGACACAGTAAGTGAGTTCAGAGTGAATCAAAAGCAAGCAAGAAAAGTGAAGATGGGCAATACTTATGATGATTTTGTGACTTTCAGGATGCTTGTTAGCAATTGAGTAAGTAGAGGTCTCTTCTCAATCTCTGTTCTGTGGGGTTTGCTGGACTGTTAGCTGTCTCTCTACAGTGAGCACTTGTCTACCAAACTTCACCAAGAGTCTCAAAAAAAATCAATTTTTTTCAATTGAATGAATTCCTCAAGGCTTGAATAGTCTACATTTCAAATCTTGGGTTATTACGTCTTTTTGTGGTGGGGAAACGCTGACACGTCTTCTCACTGTAACTTCCCTCAGAAAGGCTCATTCCCTGTAGCTTGCTAGATGGTGAAAAACTTTTATAGTGAGGCACAAGACACCAGAACCTGAAAAATTCCCGATCAAAGTGCCCACAAAGTGCAACTCAACTCAAGCCTCAACAACTGAACTCAGCAATCTGAATTCCTAATATAAATACATTGAACACCGTCAACTATCCCCACCACTACATCGAAAGTTTTTTATATGTGTATTATAATAACAAAGCCAGAGCGTCAGCTCAAGCTATCTTGCATCAAGGAGTTCATGACTAACTTAGTTGGCCTTCTTGGCAGCATCTTGAGGAGAGACCTTTCTGTCTTGGTTGAATCTCTTTCTCTGTGGAGGAGTTCTGATTCTTCTGTCGGATCTAGATCTAACTCTGACAATTCTGGCGTGAATGGCACAAGAAACACAGTAGTGCAACTTGTTGTACAACTTTGGCAAAGCGTATTCTGGGTAAACAGAAGCCTCAGACAAGTCTCTGACAGCAGCAGCCTCAACCATGTTTCTGATGGTGACTCTCTTGATGGCCTTGTCCTTTGGAACACATCTAGCACAGTTCAAACATCTGACTGGCTTGACGTGACCTCTACCCTTCTTGTTTCTACCGTTGGAAGCTCTCTTCTTTGGCATGTTTGCTTAAATTGTTAGTAATGTGTTTGGAGGGGATTTATAGCACACTGATGGAGGTGAAACTTGGCGACTAAGGATGAGCAAGAAACCAAGGAAATTCAGGAATAACTGAGGATGATAGACGCGTTCGCAGTGTTGGGAGTAACCGCTTTATGGACAAAATGTGCTAGTATTGATGGTGGTCAAGGGTTCGACATACCTTTTGGTTGTAGAGAAAAATTAAGTAAGTATGGTGGACAGAAAAAATTTATTTGGGTGCGAGTGGAAGGTGGTGAGGAGTGCACTTAGCGCGGGCGTAGTGTCGCGGAGGGGTCATGTGACGAGGGCAGAAACCCTAGAGACGGGGAAATGTGCGGTGAGGAGGTGGGAGAAGTTGAATGGAGGGGGTTGAATTAGGAAAAGGAGAGTTGATTTGTGATGGTGGGGGTTACTAAAGAGGGGTAATTGGGGTTTAAAGGGGTTTTAATGTGGTGTGGTGGAAATTTCATGGGGTTATTGGTGTCTCATAGTTTAGAGAGTGTGAGTGAGAGAGTGAGAGTGAGGATAGTCGAGAGGACCGGTACGTGTGCCATAGTTAAGAGATGTAATGAGATAGGTCAAGAAAGGGGATAGATTGACCAATGCTTAAAAAATGAAGATTAGTGAGAGTTTACTTTTGCACTGATAAGTAAGAAGTTGATCTAAAAACTGTGAATTCAATGAGCATTTAGGAGATTGTCATGGGGTATTTGGTCTTACTGTAATGTATGGTGCGGCACTAGTGACTGAGTATTGAGGGCACAAGAGGCATGAACTTTTTGATTGTAACGACGAATTTTGTACTATGAATGAAGTCAAGAGACATGAAATAATCTCTGTTTGTGATTCTTCTATTGTTCATGTTCTCTTTTGTGTAATTGAGCAATGTCCTGGAGTGCTTTCTACTCAGTAAATGCTCTCCATAGTTAAGGCTATGCTTATAGTGAGACCAAGAAGCACCACGAATTTCCGTGAAAAACGTCACAATTGAATTCTTGAATTGATGGATGAATTCATTATCACCATAAAAACGAAGCTTTTCCTTTTTGATCTATTTTTTGCTTTGTAAGTCCAAAAGTCATGGACCTTTATTAATCTAGCTTAATCCTACAGTGCGCCATAGTTGAGGACGTTAGCTATAAAAAGCAGATATCACAACCAAAAGAATAAGAGTGAAGAACATATTATAAGAAACAAACAAAGAATTGATTACAGAGAAGACGATTTATTTTGTCAATTAAAACGTGTCTGTGTTTTTTATGATGGAAGTTTTATTTCATAACACCCCATATTTCTAGATTCACGTAAAAGCACATCTTTATTAGGAATAATGATTAAAGGCACATTCGACATGAAAAATGAGAAACACTTATAATATTAAAAATAAAAGGGCAAAACATGAAAGAAATGAAACATTACTTCACAATCAAGCCAAGAACTTAATGGATATCCTTAGAATCGGTGGTAGATTTGGTATTTTGCTACATAGTTATGTGCGCTCTATAGTTAAGTGTGCTCGCTAAGTAAGGCCCATAGTCAAGTAAAGAGGCCTATTCGCGGTAGCCTTCAGATCGTGAGTGAGACCTCGCGCTATATTAAGTGCGTGCCATACATAAGAGATTTACCACCAAATACACCATTAATATCCATACAAATAGTCATTATAGAATATCTTAAACTCACTACAAATCACGATACCTCCAAGTATCCCAGATCCCACCATTTCCACACATAAACCCCTTCCCATGCCTCCCCCATCTCACCCCATTGACTCCCTCTTCTCTCCATTGACCCATTGCGACTGCACCATTAACACCCACCAGAAACCCCCACAATTCTCACCACCACCTCCCAAAATTAAAAATCTAAAACCACCATCAAAATCTTCACCCTTCAAAACCCCCATTTCCACCCTCAAAACCCAACAAACAACCCCCAGTTCCCTTTTTCATCCTATCTCTACCTCAATCAACCCCACCACGTGACTCGCATCACATGCAGCTCCTCCAGCCAATGAACTCTCTCAGATTCTCACCAGTTAGCTGATTTTTTTGGCCCTCCCATCTGGCTATATAGTTGTCTGTTGTCCATCCGATCCCGGTAGTACTCCATCATCAAAATGTATGTTGAAAGAATTTGCTGAACGCGTGTTAGAAGACGTGACTGATGAAATTGGGAAGCTCCAATTGGGTTTGGATGCTTTTGTATGAGAGTGATCGTTGAAGCACCATAACAAGAGAAGTCCATGAGGTAGGGACATTTGAGGGGGAATACCCCCAAAATAGGGTTGAATTAAAAGAAGAAATCATCAGATAAAGCACCAAAGATCAATATCCTCCAACTTTTCCGCTGTTTTTACCTGTTTTTATCGTCCTGTTGTGGCCCATCCACTGTGTCCATTACTATAAGGTGAAAGTCTCCATCATTCCATCCAATATCGATCCATTCCTACTCCAACGATTCCAAAAACACAGAACCATTACAAAATCCATCATTCCTTCCATTTGCCACCCTTTTCCTGACCCTTACCCCTCCATTATCCCTCCTGTCTTGCCTTAACTACCATATCCCCAATTCTCACCGTCTGACCCCCATAACCCAAACAAATACTAACCCACAGGCTCTCCCGTACAATTGTCCGCACTGCTAGACAGGCCAGATTCGTGTCTACCTCCAGAATCTTGTTCCAAGCCACCAAGGTCGAGTCCAAGACCGCCGCCAACTTGGCTGAGATTACCGGTAACGACTCCTCCTTGATTGGTCCAGGTGCCACCCCAGGTACCATCCCAACCGATCTCGACCAAGCCACCGGTTTGGAGAGATTGGAAATCTTGGGTAAGATGGAAGGTGTCGACGTTTTCGACATGGAAAAGCCAATCTTCGAGGGTGCTGGTACCATGAAGGACCCATACTTGGTTCCAACTTACATTGGTTACCGTTACGTCGGATGCAGAGGTAAGAACAACGAAGACCACAAGGCCTACTGGATGAAGGTCGAAGAGGAGAAGCCTGCCAGATGCTGGCACTGTGGTACCGTGTACGCTGCCAAGTACTTGGGTGAGCCAGGTCACCACCACCACTAGACGCCCATTCTGCCAGTCAGTCATTGCACGCCAAATACTCAATTGAACGCATATTCGTATGGTATTGTATTCTTAATTGGGAGGTGATAGAGACCATTAGGTTCTTTATTTCTGCCTAAATTAAGAGAATACTGTAGGTGAAGTAGTTGAAGTAGGTGAGGTAGTTCAAGTAGACACCATATATGGTACATGATCTTACAACCACACCATAACTCTTAATCGTTTCTTTATCTATTTTTTATCAACTAAAGTACCCTCTCGTTATCTCGTTTATCTTGCCTCGCTTTCACCTTCTCTTTCTATTTTTATGCTCCTCCGGTCACGTTCCAAAGCCGTTCGGATCTATGGTTTGCACCCAAAATTCCACACCACAATTTTCTTCCCAAATCCGATACAATTCGTCGTTCTTCTCAAATGACTAAACCTAAGGTGCTTGTTATTGGCGACTTGAACACTTCGTTGCCTGAATACGCTGAATTCGAATCGAAATTCGAGTGCATTCGCTATGAAGTACCATTAAACATAGAGACGTTGGTCAGTGACCTTAACACGAAGTTTTTCGATATTAGTGCCATTTATGGAGCTTGGCTTGGATTCGTCTTGCTTGGAGGCTTCAAGGGAGAGATTCTCGAGGCTGCTCCGCCCACTTTGAAGGTGGTTTCCATCTGTTCTGTTGGTCATGACCACTATGACGGGAAAGCCATGGCTGAGCGTGGAATTGTGTTGACAAATGTTCCGTCTGATGGTGCCGCCGAGCCAGTGGCTGATTTGGTGCTTTTCAACACGTTGGCGGCCTTTAGAAACTTCAAAATCACCTCGCTGAACTTCACAGAACTGAACAACCATTCAGTCGCAATTAGAAAGCTGTTGGACTCTGGGAACTTCGATTCGAAGAGCGGGAAGCCTGTTTTGGTCGATGGCAAGGGCTATGCTTTTGGTGAATATGTTGCTGGACGTCCTTGTTTGAGTCCAAAGGGCCATAATGCTGTTATTGTTGGTTTTGGCAATATTGGACAGACAATCGCCAGAAGATTGGCCTCTGTGGGTATGAATATCCACTATGTTAAGAGACTGAAGCTATCTGAAGCAGAGGAGGCCGATCTTGGGTTCCCTGTGACTTACCACTCGTCAATTTCTGATGCTACTGAGGTGGCTGACTTGGTAGTGATTGCATGTCCTGGAACACCAGAAACACACCACTTAATCAATAAGGAAGTGATTGACAAGTTTGCTAAACCAATCAGAATCATCAATATTGGTAGAGGACCAGTTATTGACGAGCAAGCATTGGTAGATGGCTTGGAAAGCGGGAAAGTCGTGTTTGCTGGTCTTGATGTCTTTGAGAACGAACCAAAAGTGAATGAGAAGTTGTTCGGGAGACAAGACGTGATTTTGACGCCACATATCGGTGCTTCTACAGTGGAGAACTTTGATTATACTGCAGTTTGTGCCATGAAGAACATTGAAAATGTGTTGTTGGAGGGCGGAAACGGGTTTAGTCGGGTTAACTAAGGTATAGGGATTTGATGCTGCTGGAGGAAAGTTCTAGACAGTTAGTGAAGTGGTGAGTGTTCAAATTTTATAGAATAACTTAATTTGGAACTGTTGTCTGGGAAATGGACTGTAGTTGGTACAGACTGAGCCTTTATTCGTAGAACATGCTGAACCATTGAGATTTTTGACTGTTCAGCAATTCTCTACATTTGAGAGCAGAGTGCCATTGAAGAAAAAGTACTGATGTAAAATGACTCTGGAATTATAGTTCCAAAATCACAAAGCTCTCAAAATTCAAATTGTTTATAAAAAGGTGCTCGACAGTGTCAAACATTGATGAACATTGAAAACCAGAAAAATGAGAACCACCAAAGGAAGAACACACATTGATCAAGACAAAGTACCCAATGATTTCAATAATTCCTCTCTAGAAGAAAACACAAGAAAAACTGAGTCATCGAATTATTTACAGAAATTACCATCTCAATCAAACCACACATCATTTCATAACCGTTGGACTCCACCTTTAACCTTTAGCCTGCCATACATTACCTGGGTCAATGACCGAGAAAGAGGTCTCAGAGTTCGACACAAAAAAGACACAAAAAAGACGCAAAAACACCATCTATGAACTCAATTCCAATCAATTTACCGAAATCCCCCTTTTTCTCTCATTTTTCCAAGTCAATTGCCAAAATCACTGGACTTGGCTGTCCCCAGTGACCTCCACCTCCCCCACGCACTCTAGACCTGTCAAAGTGAGAGGCCCAGCTTTGAAGAAGGTAACAGCAAAAAGGCAAAAATCATCGAAAAATCAAAAAACAAAAAGCAAAGTCGAACTATTCGAACCATAAAGAAACATCACATATCTTAAAAATTCCCCATTTTCCTTCTCAAATCCAAATCTGCTTGCCCTGTCTCTCTCTTGCTTTATCGACCTCACTTGAGCCTCCACATAAGCACAACCACCAGTTCCGACCACTTCTCTATCTCTAAAACCCCATGAAAAAACCACCACCACAAGCTAAAATGCCATAAAAACCACATGAAAACACTCAATCCCTCTTCATAAACGCATTCACCCTTTTTAAAATTTTAAAAATACCCCAAAATGACCGAAATCTCCCAACCTCCAACTCCAGGTCGTGCCCCGCACACCACCTCCTGATCTGGCCCCCACCATGACAACTCTCCCTCCCCCAACCCTACTCCCCATACATGGCTTCCCTATATATCGGCGTGTACCGAGCTATCTACGACTATGAGGCTCGGGAGCAAGAGGAATTGTCGCTTCAAGCGGGCGATTTGTTGTATTTGTTGGAGAAATCCGACATTGACGAATGGTGGAAGGTCAAGAAGAGGGTTTTGCCGGTTGGAGACGAAGAAGTCAACGAACCTGTTGGTTTAATTCCTTCCAATTACATTGAAATGGTATGTTGAGTTTGTATGAGCCGAAAACCGGTGGATTTTATCCCGTTTTTACCGGTTTCCATGGCCCTTTTCGTGGTATCTTACTAACAATTTCAGGCGTCACCCGTCAAGTCATGTCGTGCCTTATATGACTACGATAAACAAACCGAGGAAGAGCTCTCGTTTAAAGAGGGCGAGCAGTTCAATGTTTACGACTTAAACGATCCAGATTGGTTGCTTGTGGGTAACATTTCAGGCCAGGCGTTTGGATTCGTTCCAGCCAATTATGTTGAGATTGGAGCCTCTGGAACATCCGCTCCGGCCGCCCAATCGATTCCACAGAATCCGTATCCGGAAGCTCCGTTGCCAATTTCGTCTTTTGCTCCTCCACCGACCCATAAGGACCGTACTCCACAACCAGAGAGTGCACCAGCAGAACAGGTCGAACAACTCGAAGAAGAAGACGACGACGATGAAGAGGCACCTCCTCCTATGCCTTCCAGACCCACAGGAAACGCCTCATACGAACCAACGTCGTATTCTCATCCTCAACATCACGAAACTCCCGTCCAGCGACAACAACCCTCTCACTATGAGGAAGAAGAGCACCTTGGGGCCACCCAGGACCTGGGCGAGGTCAAACAAGAGCACAGTTTCGACGGTGAGTACTTTAGATGGTACATTGACGAAGTTGATGGCCGTAAGAAGCGCCCAGTGGTGCTTTCCATCGGTAATGGCTTGGTCATCTTGAAGCCCAACTCAAACAACCCAAAGAAGTTGCGTTTGAAGTCTGCATCGTCTCTAGACAACAACTGGAGAATCAAGGACATCGTGGAGTACAACCACGAGAAAAAGCACGTGTTTATCGAGTTCAAGAACCCAGAGGCATCGATCGAGTTGCATGCTGGCTCTAAAGACGTGGCCGAGGCCATTGTTGCCGTTTTGGGCGACTTGAAGGGCGCCGAAGCTGCCAAGGGCTTGAGAGAGGTTGCCAGAGCATCGCTGACCAAGACAGGAGGCAACAATCGTCGTATAGGTCAATTATTGTATGACTTTAAAGCTCAAGGAAACGATGAATTGTCATGCAGAGAAGGCGATGAAGTTTACATTGTTGACTCGAGCAAATCCAAAGAATGGTGGATGTGTGAACGTACCAGAGACGGTAAACAAGGTGTGGTTCCTTCCAGTTACATTGAGATCGTTGGAACTACCAATTTAGACAAATTGACCGATGGCGTTCAGCGTAGAAAGTCTGAACGTATTTCTGGATCTTCAAAGGGAAGAGTTGTCGATAAGGGCTCGTCTTCGAAGCGCAGACACCACATCAACAGAGACGAACGTGACAAAATTAGAGAGAGCGATAGGGCTAAACGTGACAAGTCCAAGAGCAACAAAGAGGACAAAAACATGCCTAATTTCCATAGAGTGAGAACCTGGATCGATAGCACTGGCTCTTTCAAGGTTGAGGCCGAGTTTTTGGGCTGTGTTGAAGGTAAAATTCACTTGCACAAGACAAACGGAGTCAAGATCGCCGTTGCAGCAACAAAATTGTCCATGGAAGACTTGGAATACGTTGAAAAGGTCACAGGAACGTCTCTTCAACTGTACAAAGACGAAGTTCTCAGACGTCTGGCCAAGAGAAAGTCTTCAGCCAATTTGGGTGCTGTTTCCGATACTCCAGTGAGAAGTTCATCTGCTGATGGTTCTAGATCTGCCACTGCAGCCATCAATGATCTTCCTCCACCTCAGCCTTCAAGATCTAAGGCTGTTGCCAACATGCAACTGGGTGAGCCAGACTATGACTGGTTTGAGTTCTTCTTACAGTGTGGTGTAGACATTGGTAACTGTCAGCGTTACTCCATCAACTTCAGCAAGGAGCAAATGGACGAATCTATTCTCGAAGACATTTCTCCTTCGCTTTTGAGGTCGCTTGGATTACGTGAAGGTGACATTTTGAGAGTGATGAAGCATTTGGATACCAAATTCGACCGTAAGAAGGCTTCAACTGCAGATGCTCCTTCTGGAGGACTCTTTACTGAGCCAACTGGAGCTTTGAAGAACAACAGCACTACAGAAGTGTCGAAGATCACCGCTAGTGCACTCCCAGACCCTTCACCTAATAAGGCAGCTGACTCTAATAGATTTGAAGATGACGCCTGGGCAGTTAAACCAGCAGCTCGCTCCAATGAAGACCTTCTGAAGCCTGCAGCTCGTGCCCAATACACTGGTTCTTTGCAAGACCTTGTGGATATCAAGCCTTTGGAAGCAAACAAGCCTCCACAGACTCCACTGAAGGACACTCAGTACCAGGCGGCACCTGTGGCACCTTCTGCGCCAGCAATGACTCCTGTTAAGACTGGAACTTTGGTTCAACCAGACCAACAATTCACTGTTCAAAAAACAGGCACCAGTTCTCAACAACAGCCTCTTATGGTGGTCAAGACTGGAGGTATGAACGTTCCGCTTGTTCCAGCTCAAACAGGAGGCTTGATCCCAGTTCAGCCTACTGGATTTGTTCCGATTACTGCACAACCAACTGGATTTGTCCCAATCCAGGCCACTGGTGGTATTGTTCCGCAGATGACTTTCGGAATTGTGCCTTTACAAACTGGAACCACCACTTTTGCTCCACAAAAGACTGGTCCTCAAGCTGGAATGCCTCCAACCACTTTTGGCCAAATTCCAATGCAACCTACCAACTCTTTTGTTCCATTGCAACCTGGCACTGTCACTATGCCTCAAACCACCTTTGGTCAAGCTCCTGTAGTCGGAGGTCAAGCCACTGGTGGAGCAATGCCTCAATTGGGTGGACAGGCCACTGGTGGAGCTATCGGAAACACGTTTGTTCCTCAATCTACATTTGGAAAGCAGATCACTGGTGGATTCATGCCTCAAACGTCTTTCGGGAACCAAGCCACTGGTGGAATAATGCCACTGACTTCTTTTGGCAATCAACCAACCGGAGGAATGATGCCACTGACTTCTTTCAGTACTCAGGCCACCGGAGGTATGATGCCTCTGACCTCGTTCAGCACTCAAGCTACTGGAGGCATGATGTCGCAGCCATCGTTTGGAAACCCTCAATTGGCCAACAACATGTCTGCTACATCGTTCAGCAGCCAGCCTACTGGAGGCTACGCAAGTGCTCCTTTCCAGCAGCAGAATATGACACAGGGAATGAACCAAATGACCAACATGTTCCAGAACACGTCAATTGGCAATCCTTACGGACAACAACAACCACAGGCCACATTCAGCCAATCACAACCTGCTTTTGGTCAAACACAGACCACGTTTGGTCAGTCACAAACTACTTTTGGTATGCAACCAACATATGGTCAATCTCAACCATCTTTTGGTCAATCGCAGCCTACTTTTGGCCAATCTCAACCTACTTTTGGTCAATTTGGTCAACAGCCATTCCAGCAACAAGCCACCTCTTTTGGACAACAGCCAACTACTAGTTTTGGACAACAGCCGCAATTTGAAGGATTCGGCACTCAACCACTCCAAGCACAACCTACAGGTCTTGGATTTGGTAATGCCCCACAGTTACAAGCACAACAAACGGGAAAAAGAGCAAATTTGCTGGCTGCTACTGCCGATAACCCATTTGGTTTCTAGAATATCACCACATCGGGTAATTTAAGGTGCTGTGTTTGAAGATAGTTTCATGTGGAGAAGTCGCATTGCACATTTTCAAGGGTGTACATTTTGCATCCAAAGAACACCCCTTATTTCATAAACGGAACGAAAAATAAAAGCTTGAAAAGATAACGTTGGAAAACAAACAAAAGATAAAAAAATCAAAATGTGTTTCTCTCAAATCAACAACAAATTCGCTTGTTTTATTGACTATACTCTCAAGTTTAGAGAGGCTCTTTTGGATAACCCTTTCCGTGGCGATTTGGCCATAATTCGGCCCCATTTCAAGATATATCGTAATTTCTGTCAACGGGAGCATTGTCTCCATCCTCAGCTTGACGACGGTGCTCTTTTCCGGGCTTTTTTGGATGATTTTAACGTTGTTTCAGGTAATTCCTTGCAATTTGGAAATTCGGGATTTACTACGAGAGAAACGCTCATTTGGATCAATATTTCAAACATAGAGATCTTGAAAAAGCGTTTGGAGAAGGGTGGCGACTTCCAGGTGCTGTTAAAACTCGAAATTGCAGCCGTTTCGGAGGATACACCTACCCCACAAAAGTTGCTTAATTTATTGGATAAACCTCTCTATACGTGTGACACAAACACGTCTGAATTCGACTTTGAACGTCTTTGTGATATGTTGGCAAAACCAACAGCAGCGACGGTTTTAGGCATTGAAAGGGCCAAGTTACTCAACGAACATAAAGTGTTCTATGAAGTATGTGAAATTGCAAACCATAACCAGGTCCTTGCAAATTTATGCTTAAACGCCAAAACTATAGGCTCAAGTGTACTGGATTTGCCTTCGAATGTCAAGATTCATAAGGTAATCCAGTCATGTAAGTCCTTAATTGGGAAAGATGTGATTGCGTGTGTTAAATCCAAAGTTCACTACTTACCTTTGGTGACAAGTGCCACAGATTTGTTTTTGGGTAATTGTTCTTACTTGGATACCTGCCATAAGCTTAAAAGTTGCCGCTATTTGCACTTTTATACTCTCAATCCTGCTCCCATCAAGGAAATGGAAGCTAAACCACTTTTGGCTCTTGATTATACGGTGGGAGAATGTCTCAATACAATTCTGAGACCACAGGATCCACCACAATGGATCAATTGTGATGTTCGGCACCTTCCATTCCTGATTTTGGGCAAATTCTCTGCTATTATCTCTGATCCTGCTTGGGATATCCATATGTCGCTTCCTTATGGAACATGCAAGGATTCAGAGCTTTTATCGTTGCCTATGGGTGAATTACAAGATGAAGGGATTCTTTTGCTTTGGGTTACTGGCCGTTCTATTGAAATTGGAAGAAAAGCGATGGCTCAATGGGGCTATACGGTCTCGGATGAGGTCATATGGATCAAATTGAACCAATTGCGTCGTACCATTGTAACTGGTAGAACGGGTCATTGGTTAAATCATTCGAAGGAGCACCTTCTTGCTGGAATTAAGGGGAATCCTGTTTGGCTCAATAGGAAAATTGACTTGGACTTCATTGTCAGTGGAACAAGGGAGACACTGAGGAAACCAGATGAACTTTACGGGATGGTAGAGAGAATTGTGGGGAGGCATTCGAGGAAATTGGAAATTTTTGGTCGAGATCATAACATCAGGCCAGGCTGGTTCAGTAAGTTCTTTTTTTTTTCTTTTGCATTTTTGAAGATTTTGGAGATTTTGAAGATTTTGCATTTTCATTATTCACGCCATTCATACTAACATAAAGCTATTGGAAATCAAGTTACGGGAGTCTCGATCCATGAACAAGATGTGTTGGATAGATATAACAAGCATAAGGAAAGCCAAAGGAAGGGAGCCAGGGAAAAGAAGTGAGGGAGTCGAGTGGAGCTGGGCTTTGTAGCTATGACAGTATCCACTAAAAGCACCCACTAAGTCTCTCCATTGGTATCACCAGGTACTCCCTATGCAATTGCTAGCGCAATTGCCTATTTCTGTTTCTGCTTAGCCTCCTCGTTCATCTGCTTCCACAAAACACCGGCCTTGTTATCCATGTGTTTCTTCACATCCAACTTAAATCCCAACCAGAAAGCGACTTCATACACCACGAAGAAAGGAGCCAATACCAACGCTTGCAATAAATTGTCAAACAAAGCAGGTGCCCTTTTCTCGTGAACAGCATGGCCATAGAATTGAGCCAACCAGCAAACAACGTGAGTTCCAACTGCAATTTGTGTGAATTGACTTGGAGTCATCACCGTGTGCGAGTTCAACTTGAGGTAGAAACTTCTCATGAAATGAGCATAAAGTGTAAGGAACGCAAACGATGGGAGTCCCAATTGCCAATCCAAGGCAACATAGTAAAGACCGTAAGTCCAAGCAATCAATGTTCCTGTTGTGATATGAGGATAGTCGGCACTTATAAGAGCCGAGGTGCTCGAGAAAGTGATGAAAGAGAGCAAAATGAGGGGAATGCAAAACAAGTGAATTGCAACATTTGTATGGTTGAAATGGTACTTGCGGTAGAACACGAGATGTTCGTTGATATCAAGGAAATTTGTCATGATTAAACTGGTTGATAATTGAAAATACGGGGAAACATGTTATACTTTTTAGTGGGGTAATTATTGGTACAGGAAATGTCATGAGATCCGGAGATGAAGTAAACTCCGTGACATTGACGTGATGGCTGGACTTAAGGGTTGGATTGAGCCAGTCTGTTTGGTTTCATCAATGATACAGCCTGAATACCATATACAACCTGAATACCTTATACAGCCTGAATACCTTATACAACCTGATTACCTTATACAACCTGAATACCTTATACAACCTGAATACCTTATACAGCCTGAATATCATATACAACCTGAATACCATATACAACCTGAGTACCTTATTGCTTTATTTTGTGGTTATCTATACAATAGACTTACTCTCTCAAGTCTAATAGAGGTTTTCTGACCGCTCTGGATCTCTTCGCTTGTGCGTCAGTGCTACGGTCGAACTTACCGGCAGAGGACATGTCTCTTCCAAGGTTGTCCAAATCCTTGACCTTGTAGATTCTGACGATCCAGTTTTGCGAGGTGAAGGCCTCTTCAACGGTGTCCAAAGTGATCTTTCTGTCAGCAGGAATGTTTTGGTTACGCACACGGTCTGGGGCGTCTCTGCCGCCGAAAAGCTCGGCAAATCTGTAGTAGGACATCTTGTACATCATGGAGTTCTTCATGGTGTCGGTGGCCTCGTGGTCGACCTTGTACTCACCTCTTTCGGTGAAGAAGTCTCTTTCACGGACTTCATCTGGCCAGATACCTTCGGCGATTCTCACCATCCACAAGAACTTGTTGATATCGTCACCGGAGTATCCCAAAACACCACCGAAGATGACCAAGACATAGTCGACGTCGTGCTTCTTCAAGATCTCGTAAGAGACCTCCTCGCTGGAAGACATGGCCTTACCAACAGTGGCAATGTGGGTGTTGTTCCAGGTGTTGTTATCGACCAAAGTGGTACGGTCAGCCATACCACCGATTTGGTATCCGTAATCCCACCAGGCCATGACCTTAGCATCCTCTGGAGTGTTCATTCTCAACCAGTAGTAGGCCTCTCTGTAATCATCGATGATGGCAGGAGAACCGTCTGGGTTTCTGGAAGCCAACACGACAGATGGAGAAGAGTAAGCGTTGGAGGTGACCCAGGTACAGTGCATGACAAAGTAGAACAAGTAGTAGACGAAGGTCAGCAACACAACGAACTTACTCAACAACTTGAAGACTGGGCTACTGTTCTTTGAGGCGGAGGTGTTGCTTTGCTTGGTCTCCTTGAAAGTTCCAACGATGTTCATGTAAATGTCAAACAACTTGGACAAGGCAATGGCGGCAGCAACACAAATCACTGGGGTCAAGGTCAACATCAATCTAACCATGACACCAGCGAAGTAAGAGCCCAACAAGGCGTAGATGATGATGAAAACGTGCTCATCACGCAAGTCTTGGAAGCAGAAGTACACACCGGCTGGGAACAACCAAACCAACATACCGGTATCGAAGTAAAACGATGGCCAAGCGGTAGGTTGATGCTCGGAAACAGAGGCAATGATTGGAATGTGGATCTTGGCATAGTTTGTGTCCCACAAGGAGTAGAAACGTCCAGTCCATGGAGCGATCCAACCAGCAGCGGTCAACGCAGTCAAACCAGCAACACCCAAAATGGTAGTGGCGATCAAGGAGACCACCAAGAACACCTTAAATTGGGCAGATGGAATGTTGGAACGCACGTAGGCACCAACAGCGACCAATTGCAACAAGCCAAACACACCAAGAGCGGCCATGTGGTCGTTGGAACGAATTGGCAAGAAACCAACGAATGGGATCTGCATCGAGGCCAAAGTTCCCAACGAGTACCATGTGGTGTAGGCAACGTACAAGCGGCTGGAGTAACGGCCCATCAAGATCAACACAAACACGTGAAGTGGGATCAAGTTGGTGATAAACACGTAACCACCCCAAGCGGACACCATATAAAAGTACGACAAGGCGGTCAAAGTTCCATAGAAAATGGAACCAACCTTCATGGCCTTGATCCACAAGTAAAACGTGGCCATAAGCAAAGTGATGGCAATGGCTTCGTTATCATAAGAACCAGCAACAGATCTCGAAATGTAACCTGGTGCAATTCCCATGAAAATAGCCGACAACAAACCGGCATTGGAGTCCTTCATCTCCTTGGTGAGCAAGTAGGTGAAGATAGCAGTCACACCGGAGAAAGCTGGGGCAAACAAAACACAAATGTTTCTGATATCAACTGGCATTTTCAACCAGTCTCTCAAAATGTGCCAAACCACTCCAGAAGACACCATCAAACCCGGATATAACGTACCTCCGGTAACTCTACCCAAGGGGTACCAAGTTCTGTCATCGAACCAGTTCAAAAACTCGTAAAAAGAGTGGGAGACCAAGTATTTGGTGGCTCTAAAGTTGAACCAAGGGTCGAACTCGTGAATAATCGACTCGAACCTGATCACCGAGAAAAGACGCGATGTAATGGCGGCTCCGGCGATGGAAATAAAGATGATCACACGGAGAAGCAAGCGCACCGTCTCAATGCGGATTCCTAGAACCTTCAATTGAGATGCCATGGCGTAGTCGGTGAAGTTGGTGACGGGTGCCAGGTGTTAAAAATGGGTGGTGAGAGCGAGACGTGGGTCTGTCTGCAGGATGGCTTATTGGGAGGGTTCAACATGGGTGTGAATTTTTCACTTTTCACGCGGTTTTTGGAGTTTTTATGACACTTATCGATTTCTTAGTCGGTTTTGATGCCATTGAGCTTTCTAGATTTTTTTCAAATCGAGAAAATTGGGTGTTTTTCTGAGGGTTCTTCCGTAAACTCTAATGGTGCTCTCCGGCATATGGTCACCATAAATTCGAGGTTGGTGCGTCCCACTAAACTGTTCCACTAAACGTTTCACTGAGAGGTAGAGGTGTTACCGTTAGAATTCTAGTTTGACCAGTGCCACGGCCATGAAGAGTCGAGAAGAATCGGCACGTCTTAGAGTAAACTGACACGTCGCGTACAGCAATCACATCTTTGCAAAATTATATTAGTTCAAGAAGCGCGTCTTCTTGGTTGGTATAGTGACAATGACCGACAACGTCATAAATGCCGATCTGGCTAAGCTTGAATTGAAAAAGCCCAACGGTGTGAATATTCGGATGGCAGTACTGTAGAGGAATATTCAGTAAGCAGCTGTGGTGTTCGTATCATTAGAACGAAGACCAACTCCAATTGGCTGGAACACTTCCGACCAATTGGTCATTGAGTCCATTTTCTCCATGTGATGGACTCACAGGTTGAGTCAAAGGAGCTGCAACGGGAACCTTTACCTTCAAGATCTCCTTTCTGAAGTCTATAGCTGGAGCTCTTGGTTGTGATTGGGTAATGGACTCTCTGGACCTTGGAGTCTGACAAGAAACACCAAATTCGTTCTCAATGAACTCGTTGTACTCGCCAATACAGTTATCACAAACACGTGAAAGCGTGCCTCTTCCTCCTGTAGTGAATTGAGCCAAATGGTTGATGTATAAGTAGTGAGACGTGTGTTCTTTGCAGAAGATTCCTCCGCATTTCCGACAATGGTGTCTTCTTTCAAAGAAGTTGAACGTTTTGCGGCAGGAAGAGATTCCACATTGGGCAACACTCTCGTCTTTCAACCAATGCTTTCTTGTTGGTGCAGCTCTCATGATGTGCTCATACTGTCTCTTATTCAAAGTGTAAGGACCAGTCTTTGAGCTTGGCGAGTTTACTGATTCGGTCGAGTAGTTCAGGTCAAACGAATGCACGGAATTTGCCGAAGAATCGTTATCGTGTCCTGGCAGTCCAGTTTCTCTACTTGGAGTCTCCAACTCCAGTCCATTTGGCTGAACTGGACCAAAAGACTCGACGCCATCCAAGAAATTACGCCGAAGAACCGCTGGAACGTACATCGGACTTCTGAAACCTTTGATTTGTTGAAGGTTCTTGTCTGGCAACGGATGCTTGGCAGGTCCTCCAACACCACCAACTGAATGGTCATGTTGGATGCTAACCTTGCGATTTCGAATATTCATATCGTGTGGTGGGACCACTGGGTACCCAGGATTAAGTTGATTAGCTCTCTGGTTCGAGAGATGGTTGTTGTAACTGTGATTATGACTTTGGTGAGATTGGCCGCCAATAGTCTGCTCTATCGACTGGCCAAATCCAGGTGCTTGCTTAAATGACTCTCTGAACCCATTAGACGCGTGTCCAATTGAGTCTCTCTGTCCATTGGACATTTGGTGAGGGTTTCTCGACTCAGAGTACTCGTTTCTGCTGAAATTGGATGATCTGTCAGAAAACGATTGCCTTTGCTCAGAAGCTGCTGAAAATGACGAATTTCTCTGCTCTGCAAATGAGTTTCTGCCCTCGGTCTTCTCCGAATGGCCAGGGACGCTGTTCATATTGAGAATTGGATGAGTAGACCCATTCTGTAGACTCTGCTGGTTTCTTTGCTGAGGCTGCGGAACACTCGAGGCTTCTGGCTTCAACAAGCTCTGAGGACTCACTTCCGTGAGTGGCGACACTTCTGCTTTAGGCAAGTGCTTACTTTGGCGAGTTAAGCTGGAAAATGACGAAAGATCAACCTGAGCAGGCTGATATGGTCTAGGCTTGAGATGGTCATCTGACTTGAGATTTTCGTCGATTTTAGCCTCAGATTTATAAGACTCATTGAGCGGTTTCGACAAAAATTGTCTGGATTGAGCCTTATCTTCGTCTTCAGCCCTTGAAATTGGTGCCAATGTGAGAGAGAGTTTTTTAAGCGCATTTTGTGTGAGTCGCTGCTGCTGGAGCGTCGTTTCTTCACGGTAAATGTCGTCGTCGTCATCGACTTGTGGCGGCCCAACATCGTCGATATCGACCAAAATGGACCCATCAGCCACGATCGACTTACGCTTGGCTGGAGTGACGTTTTCGGCTCCAGACTCGATCCGATGATCAAACGGCAACTGCTGACCGATTTCACACTCCTCAGCAGACCGTAAATTGGACACAGACGAAAGAACAGGCGCCTGGATGAACGACTGGAAGTTCTTGCTGTTTGTAGTTCCGTACGTCGAAACATTGCTTGGATTTCGCTGTATTGGCGGTGGCGGCCCCGTTGTGTACTGCTTCTTCAACGACTTGAGTGACGCCGTCGAAAGAACCGACTGGAACAGCTGTGCACGGGACTTTCGTAAGTCTTTCTTCTTGAATAGGTCAGGGGAGTTCTGCAGCTTGGCATCGTCGTCGCCATCGGCTGGAGACAGCGGTCTTGACGAGGAGGCGATGTTCTCATCGGAATTTGTCGATTCCTCAATCAGAGAGGCCTGTGGCGGGCCCTGGACGTCCCCTAACTGCGCCTGGGGAGAAATGCCGAACAGGGCTCTCTTTTGAGACGTTTCCGGGGGAAAATCTCCGTTTTGGGAGGCTTCTTCTTGCGGTAGCGCCTCCGACAGCGGATGTGAAATCACCATGGTGGGGCCCGAGGCGTTTTGCATGAGTTTTGTGTGGATTTGGGATGGTGGAGCCAGTCAGGATGTATGGATGAAATGACTGGGAAATAATAGACGAAAATGAGCGATTTTAGGCTCAAATTGATGGTGTGAACGTCAGCTTTCACGGAGGTACGGATTTCGTGGTGGTTTGAATGTGCTATGAAATTTGGTGGAGGGTAGCCTGGTGACTAACTAGTGCCGATAACGAGTCAGCATATAAAACCAGGTTGGAGCGCCTTACCTTACAAATATGCGCACCCGTACACCATGTGTCGTCATAAACCAAAACATGATACTAAGATTATATATGTGGTGTACGGGTGTAGGATTGTATTCCTAATGTTCATTTATCGTTCTGGGGAAGGTTATGAGTGTTTATGATGGTCTAGCTTGCGGGATAGGGATAGGCGAGTCGGAGATGGGGAGTGAAAGGTCACGTGATGGATTTCTTCGATTTTGTTTCAGTTTTACATGGCAGAGGGAAATTCGGAGAGGCTGAAGATTGTTTTGATATTCCTTACGTCCGTAGAAGCATATTCTTGCAACTTGTGACAAAATCTACGACACATCCGTACATCCGGGTGGGTGGGAAGACCCGTACACCAGCTTACCTCCCCACAAAAAGCATATCACGAAAGGGGAGTGAAATTGGGATTTTGGAGGAATTGGAAATTATTCTATAATCTTTATGTCCCAAACTATCCAGACATAATCTTAAAATCTCATAAAACCGGCTGCTTCCGGTAGAACGTATACCCGTTAGTGTGCCTCACATGACCTGCGGTCACGTGAGACACTCCCGGCGGTTGGTAATTCGCTTTTTTTCTATTGGCTCTTTACACTCCCCGGAGTCACCAAAAACTGGAGCAACACCTTCTTCTTCTCCACAACTAGACCATGCTTTCTCGTGTTGGATTGAGACGTATGTACAAATTCTGAGGTGTCTGAGACGCGTCGATTTCTTTCGAGTTAGGGCGTTTTTTTCCAATGTTTTGCTCGACTCCATGACCCATTTTTATACGTTTTAAAGGTTTCTCCTCCTGATCAATACTAACCGCCCAGCCCTTGCTAGAGCAGCCCCATTGGCCAGATGCTCGCCAGTTTCCGTGAGATTCTCCTCTACCGTCAAGGTCAGCCACGAAGAGGAGCAAGAGCTTCTTGTGGCCCAAAGAAAGGTTCGTCCTGTGTCCCCACACTTGAACATCTACCAACCTCAACTTACCTGGGTGTTGTCTGGTCTTCATAGAGTCACCGGTGTCGGTATGGCTGGTGCTTTCTACGCCTTGACCTGTACTTATGCTGCCACTTCGCTTTTGTCGATTCCATTCGACTCTGCCACTCTTGTTTCTGCATTCGCTGCCTTGCCATTTGCTGCTAAGGCTGCCGCCAAGGCTGCTATGGCGTACCCATTTGTTTTCCACGTTTTCAACGGTGTTAGACACATTGTGTGGGATTTTGGTAAGGAGTTGACCATTCCTGGTGTTTACAGAACTGGTTACATTGTTATGGGCCTTACTGCTGTGTTGGGTTCTTACTTAGCTTTCTTCTAATGCATTTGGGTACGATTGTGGCTCTGGAGGTCATAGTCCAATATATATTGCTGTTTGAATTTTGTAGGTGTGGAGGGTGTGGTTGATCTGGATGATTCAGTTGATCTACGAATTTCTTACTTTCATCAACATTCGTTTCAATAAATTACACATTTCCATGTCGATATGATCGTTTTGAAAGCATTTGCATGATCATATTCATCAGTGGATGCCTTTCAGTCATTAAATCTGGCATTTTTCACCGTATCAGGCTCCACTTTCTCTCATAACGAGCATATCCCTCTTTTCTTCGTTTCTTCATCTCTTCGTTTTAATTGTTTCTCGTTTTCTGACCTTTTCTGATCATATCTGATCATATCTAGACCATATCCAGACCAACATCTTGACCAATATGGCCTGAAATATCTCAGAATGTCCCAGTATGTCCCCATTCGACTCTATCTGGTCCTTTCTGACCATATCTAGCCCATCTCCCTTCGTCTACCTCTCCCCAAAAATACTGTCAGCATCGTAACAAAGACACGGTGTGTCGCTACTACAAAATCCACATCCGATCTTCTTTGGTTTCTTGTCACTTCCAGTGCTCTTCGTCTCAATTGATGGTCCCAAATTCAAGAAATCCGAGTCTGCTGCCACCACCGTTTGATCATCAAATTTGAGCTTATCAAGCCCAGATCCTTGGAGAAGCGAGTCTCCGTCTCCAATGATATCTACATTAATCACATCGTCCTCAGAATCAAACATATTCATCTTAAGAGGTCGAAGAAGACTTGGCGTGAACGTCTGACTTGAAGTGCTCTCCATAGGAGTCGACAGTGAGTACCGTGGAGAAGGCGAAGGCGTCGTTGCACTGGATCCACGATGACTAGCACGGAGTTCAAGGTAATGACGTATTTGCAGTTGTAAGTGTGACTCTTGGTTCAGATTATTGCCCAAAAACTTCTTGGTGACACTGTGGATGACATTAGACTGTGTAGTGATGTGTGCAAGGAACTTATCCAAGTCGTGGATGTTGTTGATTTGGTCCAACTGTTCTGCCGGCAGCAGTGGCACCAATTTGGGCTTATTTGACACATTGGAGCTGAGTGCATCGACTGTAATGACGCCGCTTTGCACAAACTTGAGTTCCTTGATTTGGTTGGTGAGTATATCGATGTAATTTCGTATTAGCTCTTGCTCTTTGAGCCTGGCAAGGTACATTGACTGTAGGTCTGATACCTGCTTTGGTGCTGGCTGTAGAGGGCGAGCTGAGAGCGATTCCTTCAGGGAAGAGGCGGAAATGGGCGTAGCTGAAGGCGTCTGAGGCGTTCGACTCGCTAAAGTTGTGCCTAGAAGTTGTTTTGTGGGGTTTCCCATCGCATGAGCGGAATGGGTCAAACCGACGTTAATTGGGGCTCCGGAGCCGGAAAGAGGCGAGTATTCCGAAGACGCGCTGCTTAGCATCGTCAGCGAAGCGAGTGGCTTGCCTCCTTTCACGTCTCCGGCCTTCTGGACCTTCAATTTCTTCTTCGTGAGTGGCTTTTCGGGTGCCGGCGTAGGTGGGGCCGTCACGGCACTGCTGGGTTTCCTTCCGGGCCGCGGACGAGGCGGAAGGACCCATTTTCTCGAGGTATTAATATTTCCATGAGTTTCGTCTTGTAAAAGACTCGTAGATGACGATGCTGGGTCGTATCGGGGATTAAACGCCGGTTTTTGAGCAGGCACCTGTGACGACGGTTTTGGCTTGATTGCAATGGCTGGCTGGATCTTGGCGTACTTGGTGAGGGGTACCAGAGGCCCTGTGGAGGCAATACTGCCCGTACTGGTGTTGTTGGCCATGGATGTGGACGCCTGTAACGGCGCCGGGGTCAACATCGGAGGATTGGAGGCAGAAACGGGAGTTTCTGACATTTTCGGTGGCAAACTTGATACTCAGGGGTTTTGCGACGCGTCTTATAATAACTTTCGTTTTTGAGATGTTTCTGAAATCTCTTGATGTCGTTGCAACTTCAAAGACCCTTCTTTCTGGAGACACTGGATGAGCACACAAAGTGGTACGTTTTCACACAAATTCCTCGATAATTTCGGTGGCAAATCCGTTGATATGGTAAGTGGCACGATTCTATTTGCCACCAAACCTTTTAAACTAAATTCAAGCTCCAGAAAAGGTGAAATTCGGTGCCTGATCTGAGTCTTCCCTTAGATCAACTTCCAACGTAGATATTTCTTCCAAAACAAGGAATTTTTTTACGCGAGCCGGCTAGCGTATTCGTTTCAGCGGTGAGAATTCGTGGATCAATTCCGAGGAAAAGAAAGTGGTTGGTTTTTGGTTTTTTCCTTGATGGTGGAGTTGGTGGTTCTATATGGAACGGGCCGGGTGAACGGTGTAGTGTGAGCGTACTGCAGATAGGTATACGACTATAGAGTGAAGGTTCCGGGATGTTTATCTTGACTGTAAGGTACATAAATTGGTCATTTTCGGGTGTTTTAAGCTGAAATAAACGGATTTGGAGGTTAATTTCACTGGTTTAAACGTAGAAAACTTATATTGTTCCTTTTATTCCGCGTTTTTTTACCGTTTTTTGGCCCTTTTTGACTCATCACAACAAACAGCATAATGTCTACGAAAAGAGAAGAACAGTTGGCTCAATTAAGTGAACAAGTTGCTATCCTTCATTCAAACTTGACGAAATTTGATGCTTTGGTGAAAGATACCGCTATTCAGTTCGAATCGATCCAGAAATTGGGAGTGATGCATGGATCGATGTTTATGGCCAGCCACACGGTTTTTGGAGATAGCTACAGCGAAAAGGATGTTTAGGTGGTGATGAGGGGAATTATTTGATATGGTTAGAACGAAAACCGGACGTTTTAGCGTGAATTTTGATGGATTTAATGGGTATTTTGACTCATATTGAAGAATCACCATCAACACGCGATAACTCGTTGGGGATGTTTGGAAATTGCAGATTTTAAGGATTAAATGAATTCACTATCTGCTGAGGCTGATATAGATGCAATTTGTCCATGGTTGGAGAGTTCTGTGGTGGATTTCAAGACACCTGATCTGCTCCAGTGAAACGCGAGAGAACTTGAGAATTGAGAAGCTGATCTCTAGATTTATCGGTGTTTAAGTCAAATGAGCAAATGTGTGTTTATAAATTGAAGTTTTTGGGTGACTTCTTCGGGTTTTGGACCTTGTCAATAGTCACCGTTAAAGACTGGAGACAGAGATCACTCACACGACCATAAGAAGCGAAGAACGAAGCGAAGAACGAAGCGAAGAACGAAGCAAACATGGAAGCTTGAAATATAATCCAAATTATGCTTCTTCATACACCAAGTCTTAGTTTTGTTGTCGGATTTCTGTGATTAAGAAGATCAATGCTTTATGTTACCAAAATCAACCATAGTCCACAGCTATTGACTCTGACATTGCCAAATGGCCTTGATAAGAAGTTATAATTTTCATTGAGATGGCTTTTATTAAAAAACTCATCACTAAAGACAGATTTTGGTCTCTTCTTGGTGACCTTATATGTCTAGTCACTCGCACTTAGTTATCACCACTTATACCATCCATTAGGGCCACATCCACCGCCCTAAATGACCATCCTAGTCATAAATAGACAACACACAATCACTGCCAACATAACCTATCCCCACTAACAAATCTAATCCTCAAGTTTCCCCATTATCGTCCACTATCGTACGATCTTATCTCTACTACCACCACAACCATCAACCTAACTGTCTCTCCACCCTCTCTACCACCTCTCTACCCCCTCCCTACTCCCCATCTACAATTCCACATCCATATTGCCTTTATTTACAAGTATCCTTCACTAAACCTCACTTTTTAGCCTCCTGTTCAGCCCTAAGCTTCTCTCTATAGGCCTTTTGCTTCACCTTCTTCTCTGCAATCATAATGTCTCTTTCCTCATCCAAATACTCCATTTTTTGGTACAGAGCAACACAGTCAAGCGATCTCTGATTGGCTCCTTCACATTTCTTCATAGCATCAATAGGATTCTCGAATTTATTGGAACATTCAATGTATGCCTTGATGAGGTGGTCACACCTTGCAAAGGCCTTTTTTCTCCATCTCTCGAAGATCACTTGCTCCTCTTTGGGCGTCAACACCCAAGCAGGCATGTTGGGATTTGTAGGAAGGTCCACGCCTTCGAAACCCTTCTTTTGGTAACTCATTTGGGAAGAAGTTGAAGTAGGTGGGTAAATGTTTATTGTGCAGGGTAGAGCCTGGTGATATAGTAGGTGGGGTGGACAGGGTATGGTGGAAAGGTGAGAGAGAGGATTTTGGAGAGGGTGGGGGTAAATTGAGATGGGGTTGATGTTTTGGAGAGAGTTGTATTTTGGTGATTTTTGGGTGCTTTGGCGGTGTTTCGTGGTGCTCATGTGATGGTACAGTGAGGTAGATATGGCTGAGAAGGTTGTCATAATACTTTGGGAGACAAAATGATGAACAAATTTTTAGATGTAGAATTGGAATATTTGGGATAGAGAGGGGTGTTGCAGGTATTTTGTTTCTATCTTTCATGTGTTTGTGTGGTAAACTGATGGGACTTTTTATGTCATATCGTTCATTATATGAGTAGAGTCGTGAGATAGGTAGATTTGTTGAACTCGGAGAAAACAACAATCATTGCTAATAATTTTTGCTATTTAAAGCTTTTTTTTTTCTTTAGAGACCAGAATTATTAAAGTTTTTATTTGTTTATGTTTTTTTGTGTTGCTATAAAAACTTACTGGAGGTGGAAGCATTCTCACTTAAGTAGAATAAGCACATTACGTGAAAGGGAGATGTATTTTTAAATCTGGATTGCATTTCGAAGATGAATAATTTTTCATCAATATGCAAATAAATTGGGAAAATGAAACATCTCGCTGTATTTCTCCATCTCCTCAACTTCTGCGGTCTCCATTAAGTTATTCGAATGAATCTAATGTATTAAAGAGATGAATCATTTTTGGCGCTAAACTGACAAATGAAGGAAGCTCACTAATTTTTGTACATTTCCTCAGACCTACTACAATTTGCTTTCTTTTTATTTTTGCTTTTGCTCTTCATCAAGACAAGTCCTGGGTTCTGGTCATACCGGCTACTCACTACTCTATGCTCATCAACATCATTATTTAGTCACAACCACCATCAATTCGATTCTTTTTGAAATTTATTTCATTGAATTGTCACAATCATACAACAAGACATTACCGTCTCCGCACTTCTCCCACTTTATCTCCCACTTTATCTTCTTTCTCTGACTACCTACCTCACTTAACTATATACTCACCAAAGGTCCACCAAAGTCAGCCACAACAACCCCAATACGAGAAACTATAACCTCATTCACAATTCCCCATCACAAACATCCCAATTCTGCCAATTAAAAATTCAAATCACCCCCGGATCACCTCCGTCTCCGACTCCAACCATTCAATCACACATCACGTGACTCCCCACATACAAACATCAAAACAAACGAATCACCAAAATACCAAAACAAACACCTAAATCAACATACAACCCACCCCAAAATCATGCTTGATGAGTCTCCTGATAGTCTCATCTATTCGGCCATTGAGAATTTCGAAACTCAGCCAGATATCGCCAGTCTTCGCAGAATTAGCGATACAATCAAGAAAACACAAGAACAACGAGGAAACGTGCTTGAAACCGCTCAGGAAGAGGTGAAAAGACTCGAGAATGAACTTGAAGAGATCAACAGTGAATTGAGAGCAGTTTCTCAGCCTAGCACGGCCGTTTCAGAGACTTTGGCCCAACTAGGGAACAGAGGTGTAACAGACGAAGATAGCGTATTTAAAGCGATGAACGCCAAGTCAGACGAGTTGGATAGCTTGAAGGTGTCACTAGCGAAGCGGTTGACCGATTTGGAGAGCTCCATTAACCAAATGGGGATGGTAAAGGTGAATTTGACCAGACAACGTGAAGAAGTGACAAGTCAAAAGGCACAGGCATTAGCAAATAATGTTGCCGTGAACTTCAACTCTAACAGTATGAGAATCAGTCTTTATCGAAGTCTTGGGGTCCATATTGAGGAAGAAGAGTCAGGAAACGACAAAATCGTCATATTCGATAAGGCTAAAAACCTGACTAGTGTGCTACAAGTTGATGAAAAGTACCTGGACTATTTCATCAGCAACTACATTTGGGAAAAACTTGGAGACTCGTGAATTATGTACAAGAATGGATGCATTGGTTAAGGAGGAAGGTGTGAAGGTAGGCGGATCGCTCTAGAAATGCATTAACGGCGATGAAAATGCATCAGTAGCACGAAGCGCACGTTTTAATGGTCACAAATGGAACCTTGTTTCTTTCCTTTTGTGATATCCTCCCTTATTAAACCTTTAATACTTGGATGGACTCTCTGAGACGATGCAACTGGTCAAAATCCCAAAATAACCTCACAGAGGCCGGAAAAACGTCGAAAAACTTGCAAAAACGTCCCAAAGAACATTCCAAAGCGCTTGGAAACCCATTTAAAAGTATTTGGGGTTCTCTCTGAACGACTTCTTGGTCCATTTTGGCACCAAGTGGACAGACTTTCTATAGTTCTTGACCTTCTTGTCAAAAGTGGTGTATTTGTCTCTTGGAGACATGTTGTGCTCCTTAGGAAGATCGAATTTGAGGTAGTCAATCTTCTTGTAGCCGGTGGAACGGGCGTTTTGTGGCTTCAACGATTGGTAGAGAATCTCGATGTTCTGGTCGACGAGTTGCATTCTTCTACGCAATCTTTGCTTTTGTGGAGGGGACAATCTTGGTGCTTTTTTCCAAAGGTATCCTCCACAAAGGGAGAGGGTGGATCTGAAGGCTCCAAACATGGTTGGTGGTGAAGTATTTTTTACCGCTGAGTTTTAAGGTAGTGCCGTGCGAGACTCAAATATGGTGTGGTCAGCATGAGAATTTTGAGGATCGCCCGTTGAATGTTCGGTGGTCGATCGGATCGACTGCTCACGTGCATATACTCATGTGGTGGGCCTTTATGTATGTCTGCACGTGCATCAACTCATGTGGCAAACCTTCACGTGCGTCGGCACGTGCATAAATTGTTCACACGCCATGCGTCATTCATTGCATCAGCAGCATGATGTGGTGATGCAATACAAGATGTAATGTAACACACATGCGCTGGTACGAGATCGCATAAATTGCTGTTCCATATACGCGGTTAGTTAGGGGTGATTCACGGTTCCCCACGGTTCGCTTGCTACTCAATCAACAGACTGCCACGATGTCTATCCACGTTTTTCGCCACGTTCTTCGCTACATGATTGTTTGTGTGTAATATTTTATTCCTATATACTGTCACAGCGTGACTGAATTGGATTTTTGCAATGCTTTTTTTCTATTAACCGTTAAACCCATGACCCAAATATGCAATTTTATTTTTTCCTTTGCTTTTGTTTTCCTTTTTTGTTTTCCTTTTCCGT
Organism: [Candida] citri; assembly: GCA_030571295.1. Classification (NCBI taxonomy): domain Eukaryota; kingdom Fungi; phylum Ascomycota; class Pichiomycetes; order Serinales; family Metschnikowiaceae; species [Candida] citri. The sequence continues at coordinate 104,817 of JAJLXN010000009.1, read as the reverse complement.
ACCTTACATGACTCCTGTCAACCACAAGCGGTAGTTTTGCAGTGTGGAGTTGACTGGGATTCTTGGAGTAGGCTGTGACACCGAGTAGTTAAGCGAGAAGTCACTCACCTCAGTATCCATCAATGTAGATGATAGCGTCAAAGGCAGGTTGTTGAGCTCGGAAAGTGGCAACTGTTGGTTTTGTTGGTACAACAGTGGCGTGAGCAATGGCGACACAATGTCGGCAGTGTATGATTCCAAAGAAGAGACTTGGTGTTCGTCCTTCTCTCTGCATTGCTCAGAGCAGTAGACATCGTGTGGCAGACACAACTGGTCACAAGTGATGCAGTAATTGTTGAAAGCTTCGGAATCCATGGCTGAAGATGTGAAAGTGATTGTGATTATGGAGTTGTGATTTTTGTAGTGGTTTTGGTGGTGAATTCGATGGTGATTCAAACTCGACTGGTGCTGCTAATTTTGGTGGTGATGGTCACACGTGCTGCAAATAAATATAAGCCAGAGGCAATGGGGACACTAGCAGGTAGGATCCGTTAGAAGGATTGGACTCAGAAAGAGTTGTCGAGGTAGTTGAGGAAAAAGTAGAAGTACTAAGAAATTTGGGGACACGAGCAGTTATATATGAGGAGTATATTTATAAGTCGAATCTAGATGATTCTGGAACACGGGGCCACCAGAACCGGGGGTTGCGTGGGTGATAAATTTATGCGCCTCGCAGGCGTGGCCCACGAGTTCCGAGGGGAGTACGAAGTCGGGGTAGCCAGCAATTAGCTGCCATTCGATGCAGCCCGCACCGCTAAGAAAAATGCGTCACCGGCGGCATTCCGAGGGCATCACCGCAGCCACAGTGCGCCCGCATGGCCGCATTCTCACCAGTGGTTATGCATGCGTCCCTCCGGATGTCGCTCGAGCACGTGCATAGATGTCAAACCTCAATGTTCGCTTGCTTAACCATGCTGCATTGCCTGTGGCTAATGAAGCATTGTCATAGCAACTTTCTCGCCACAACCGTGTCTCAGACCAACACTGCCACAATAAACGTCATCGGCTGGTCGATTCGAAATACTCAATGCTGGCAGAAACGGGGTTTTTTTAGGGGATCTTCGTGCCCGCACACACGAGATGTTGGATCTTGAAACGTAAATTTCTTGGGGAAAATCAGCCGGCTGAGTTCCGGGGAAGCGATGGTCTCATTTTCGGGCTGCGTCCCTCGGATTGACTCATCGTTTACAGCAGTCAATTTGGGAGGGTCTTTCTATAATTTGCTCGTTATTGCGCTATGCCGGAGATGTCCTCAGAATCAATTTGTCCTACATTCTAGTGTTTCATGTTTTTTTTTTTTCTTCTATTGCTCATCTTGCGATGACGATCCGTCTCGACCGGTGAAAATTTTCGCATTACTGCGATATGCAAGTCAGGGCCCCCTCGGAACACCCCCCGGAATGCGTCTCCAACCACTCACCCAGTCCGAGTCCGCACCCCGGCAACTAGTTGCCGTGTTGGGCATACCGTCTCCACATTTTCTCCTCATTGGCAGCGTCTTGGGCGAAATGCGGGACTCCTACACGGATTCGGTCAATAGGGTGGCCGGTTCGGTCAACCCCCCACTTTCACGAGACATGGCGTTCCACCGCCTATCGACAATGTCTGGGGTAATTTGGTCTTGTTCTCCAAATCACCTAATGCCAACCATAACGTCAATTGTAGTGCCTCAAGCGGGCAAAGTGACAGATGCGGTAACTCTCATTCCGAGGACGGAGTGCGTGCGTCGCATGGCCTGACTGATGGGGTAGATAAAAACTTCGCAGTAACATGGCCTGATTGCATAACGGGACACTCGGATCTGCCCAGTTTCGGAGGCAGACCTGATCCGATCAGGAACATCATCTTATTGTTAGGCTCACCAGTTTGGCGTGGCAATGTTTAACGATCGGAGTCACCAGATTGATGCCACCGGAGAAACTTTTGTCTGGTGTACGGGTCCTCGTTTCCGCTCGCTAATACCTTCCTCACCACGTTGGAGAAGTTAGTTATGGTGCAATAGTAATTGTAATCAAGAGGCCCTGCATGATTTCGATGGACTAAAGTCTATTGTGATCCTCGTGTTGATACCATGTGTAGCCGCCATGTGTTGCGGCCATGTGTTGGACCATGTGTTGTGGCCATGTGTGGTGGACATATGTAGTGGCCATGTGTTTTACTAATGGTAGCAAGTTAGTAATGGTAGCAGGTTAGTAAATTTACTGTAGTACTGTGATGATTCTACTATGGATTCTAAGGTACGCTTAGACTAATTCGTAGCAGCCACCCCGCCAAGTGGAGTAGTCGCCAAAATGGCGTGGAGTTCCCCAATATGGTGTGGAGTTCCTCAGAATGGCGTGTAGTTCCTCAGAATGGCGTGTAGTTCCCCAAAGTGGCGTGTAGTTCCCCAAAGTGGCGTCGAGTTCCCCAATATGGCGTGGAGTTTATCTCGAATTCCGTTTTGTATGGTGACTCATGGGTGCGGTCGGAAATTTCCCATTCGAGTCCGAGAAATAATCTTAGACAAGAAAAAAATAAGCACATGCGCTTGAGTGCCCCCACAAAGAAAAAATTTAGAAATGACGCGTTCAGCGAAGCCCAAACAAAGTTTTGAAAAAGTTAAATTCGAGTTAATCCGGTCGTTGTAGATTGAGTTCCGAGATGTGGTCCAATTTGACGTTAATAGGGTAAATTCAGAACATTTAGCGTTTGAAATTTCTCTGACCGGATCTCGATATTACATGTTCATCATAACCGAAGAAGTTTTCTCGGCACGTTTCATTTTGCAGTACATGGAGGTAATTCGGGTGACATCGGCCTTTGATGAGATCTTTGAGATTACTGGTTGGGGGGACTGCTTTGCTGACTGCTTTGCTGACTGCTTTGCTGACTGCTTCGCTGACTGCTATGGTGGGTTTAATTAGGTGATTAAGTTAGGTGATTATGCTAGGTGACTGTGTTAGGTGACTGTGTTAGGTTACTAAACTTGGCAATCGAGTGAGGCAATCGAGTTAGGCAATCGAGTTAGGTGACGGAGTTGGGTGACTCGCTAGTTTTTTTATTTTGTCAGAGTCAGGGTCTGCATTATTGCCAGGGTCTGAGATGAGGTAAGTGATGAGGTCGTTTAGCCTGAAATTAGTTTGAGGTCATCGATTTGCTTCGGCAAAATCTCCAGACGTTTTGCCAAGGCTTTCGTCGAGATCTCGTAAAGTGACACTGTTTTTCATCACTAATTTAATTGTAATCATGATGACATTGAGGTTGGAGTGAGGTACCATCTTTTATGGTTTTTCAAGTTAAGAAGTCTATCCAAAATGACTTGTTAAACCTTCGTCTTCATTCTTAATTTTAATTTCAGGATAGCAACCTTCATCATCTGACCTTCATTTAGCCTCTGATGAGCACCACCTTATCCAACAAGCCATTTGAACCTCAACTACCCATTTAAACCTCAACAACCCATCAGAACCTCAACAGCACCATCATAGCAACATCCAAAAACCTCTCTCAAATGGAATTCTCATCTAGTTCCTCCTGAACTCAAACATTCTTATACTTATACGTGAGACCCTGTAGATTTCTCAAATCCATCGAAATCTCTTGATGCCAATTTCTTAAAAGCACCAGCATCACCAAATTTGCAAGTGGAACCAAACAAAACACTCCCATGAATCCTAAGCTTCTCTTAAAAAACACCACATACAATGTTTGGGCCACTAAAATGGCGTTTATCGCAGCCACACCATTGAAAGTGACAAATCTCAAATTTGCCTTTGCTGCAGCGATTTCCACATCGAAAATTGTATCGATCAAAGGAAGAATGTTCGACAAAACAATCAATGCAACTAAAAGTGGCAGATCTTTCTTTGTTAACGCTCTAGAAAGAAGTATTAGTGGAGGCGTCTCGATGATGATCGATAAAGCAAGCGCTTTCTTGTAAAGCTTTAAGGACGCGTCGTTTTCTTCTGTGAGTTGGGAAATCACTAATTCTTGATCGTAGGAATCGATGGGCTCATTAAGCTCGAGAATGGCCCGATCTAGCCTTCGTTGTCTGCTCATGATGTAGTAGATGATTAACCGGTGTAAGGATGTTTGATCATCGCAGATAAGCGATAAGGTGGGGGAGGCGATGCTTGAAGGCACAGGCACGAAGGGACGAAGGGACAGGGACAAAAAAGAAATTAACGAAGGAGAAGGCATTGGAATGTAAGGAAATCCGAAATTCATAGAAAATTCGATTTTTGAGAATATTCGTGAAATCTCGACTTTTTTGCGATGTTGGATCAAAAGTTGGTGAAAGCAATGAGCCTTGGACGCACTGAGGCAGTGAGGCAGTGAGAAGAGGAGCAAAATGTAGCAAAAAAGGACAAAAAAATCACAAAGAAGTGGAAATGAAATGAAAAATGATTTCGCTTCATCAACAACAGAAAATGATAGTAAACTCTTATCGAAATAGTCATCAGGGAAGACATTTTGATGAGATCATAGTGAGAGAAGTGCCTTCACTTTGAGAGCACTTGAAGCCACAATAAGAAGACCAAAAGAAGCATCTGAGAAGGTTAAATGAACTCACTTAAGGTCAATTGATAAGTGATGACTTCCAAGAGATTAAAAAAAAGAATTAACCTCATAAAAAAGTACCACCTTACCAGGAGTACACTGAGACCTTGTTGAGATCGTTGTAGAGCCTCAGTTGGGCTATAACGAGACCTGAGAGAGTAAAGCAAAAGAGCACCATTAAAGCCAGAAACCCACATGAAAACTCAAAGATGACTTCAAACTCACCAGCAAAATATCAACAGCAAAAATAGAAGAAGAAATCTTAACCCCATTACACTTTCAGTGAGAGCTTAGTGAGACCTTACTGAATGCTCACTTAACTCATCAAATCAGTCTCACTTCAAGGCACCAACGTCCACCTCCAGTCACCCATGGCTTAGACCACCACAGCCCACATAGTCCATTCTTACAATTTAAAACACCACAAAATCAAAGAAAAACAACTCAAACAAAACAATCGATCAAATCGAGACAACAGCCAGCATAAAAACACGCGTCTTAATGCAAAAACTGAGACAGTTGCAGTGAGACATGGAAACTGAAATTTCAAAACACAACAAACTTCCAAAAAAAGCGAAGATTTGATCCACGCCAACTTATTAATAAATTGGAAAACACACTCAATCACTTGATCACCAAATCAAATCAACCTCGATCTCACTTACTCACTAAATCAAGCCTCACTTACTCAAGCCTACCTCACTCAGTCCTCACTTACTTCCTCATTCAGACGCACCGATAAGCGAAATTGCATTAGTGAGAGCTTAAATTGAACTCCTCACTTTCCCAATTCATCAACCCCGTAATCCCAATTGATGACCTTAATTGTGTAAATTTAAAAAACCCTTAAAATCCCAAAATCCGTCTTTTCCGGGCCAATGCAATTTTAGCCTAATCTAACACTCTCAATTGTTAACAAACCCGTTGTTCTCGCTCAAAGTCACCCCGGTCCTCTCTCAAATTACCTGGTCCTCGCTCAAATTACCTGGTCCTCGCTCAAAGTCACCCCGGTTCTCGCTCAAATTCACCTCACTCACCTGACCTTCATCAACGGCCCACATGTCCACGTTTCCATGCCAACACCTCTTAACAACCAAATGACCCTAAGTCAAGTAAAACTAACCCTAAATCTGTGAAATTCCGCTTTCACGAACCAAGAAAAAAATCACCATATTTTCCCACCTCTGTGATTTTGACTGTCACGTCTGCGATTTTCTCCGCTCTCACTACTACTCCTTTTTTCTAAACCACCGTAACTTTCGCCCGGGAATTGACCAAAACTTCTCTGTTTCCAATATGAAGCGACTTCCGGTCGTAAGCAACTCTTAACGACTTTTTTTATTTTTTTTCGTTGTCTTCTTCCGGCCCTTTTGCGTCTATAACCATCTCCAAATTTAGCCGCCCACTTTTGCCACTCGCTTCCAGGGTTCGTCTACAAGCAAAAACCCGCCCAATTTTTCCCACTTCCGTCGCTTGCCCTGGCCCGTCTCTGAGCCACCAACGCAATTTTGTTAGTCAATTTTTTACTGTTGTCATTTTGTTGTCTTATTTTTGCCACCATTATCTTACGTTCTATTGTCGCATTCCCCTAATGCAGCAGCAGGCTAAAGTCACCGATCGCCAGGAGGGGACCAGTAGCGATCTGCAAACAACCCACCCCCTTCCACGCTTAGCAAATTGGGTTTCGCTGAGGCGGCGGAGAAGAAGCGTTACCGGAAGGAACTATATGCGAGGTTGCCCCGACAACTGAGGTGCACGGATGCATTTCGTCCAAATGGGGGCAAATCAAAAACAAAACCGACAACCACACCCGTACCTTGCACGTAAACTGCCATGCGGCGCTCACTTGTGCGAAAACCAGGGCCAATTCTCAAAGTCTAGAATACAGTAACGATTGTCGCCGCATCAATGGGGATCCACACCCGTGCCTCTGGCTAGTAAAGGTCCAGAAGCGAAGCGAAAAGTCGGGGCACCGTTGGGCTTAATAATTGGGCCGATTTTGACACCTCCGCCTTGAAACGGTAAATTGTCAGATCTGAGATCATTCGCTGGGAATGATAGACTAAAATTGAAACATTCGGAAACGTTCTCAACTTGCTTCGCCACCTTGGCCCAATTCGGCAACCCTCAAACCTTCCTCTCCCAAAGATCTCAGAATTGTTACCGTCTGGGTTTCATGGGAAAATTGGCGCGCATTATACATTCCGTCAAGGCGCGCATGTGCATTACTATCAAGGGCGTGAATTTAGTCCAGAACCTCTCTCAAAAAAAAGGTCACCTTACAACTACTTGTTTATCCTCTGGATTTATCTGGTTCATCATTTTGAAACGGCTTTTTCAACCACCTGCTTGAGTTTCTCGCGATACTGCTTGTGCCAACCTGCCAAGCGCCGTTTCTTTCATTTCTTCCTGTTTTTTTTTTATCCACTTTCTTACCCAGTCATCTCTGGTGACAAAACATCAAGTCAACCGGGTTTTTCCCCTTCCACTCGTTTACCAACGCCGACAGCTGAAGTTTACCCGATAAACTTCAAGTCTTGCCGGTTTCCTCCAACAAACAACTTGTCATTCCAACTACTGTCCTTCTTTACAAATGAGATTCAACATCCAACACTTGGCTGTGGCCCTTGTGGCTGCCTCTCGCTTGGCAGCTGCTGCTTCAACCACTAGTGATGCTGGAACTTTAGATTATTTCCAGCAGTTCATCCAGAGTCTATTGGATAATCAGTCTACATTTACTGCCGCAACTACTCCAACAACATCTGCGACTACGGCCGACTCTACTTCTGCAACTTCAACTGTGAGAAGAGCAGCTGTTTCCCAAGATACCACCTCGGTCGCATCCCCAACCACTGAACAAGAAACCGATGAGGCTACAACTTCCTCCCCAGTTACTACAAGTGCAACTTCGACCTATATCCCCGGCACAACATCCACCAATGATGATACCTCGAGTCCCGTTGCAACTCCAGCAACCTCCACTCAAACTACCCAGGAAACTTCTCCGGTGACTACATCCACTCAGGAAACTTCCTCTCCACAAACATCCACTCAGGGAACCACTTCTTCCCCGGTGACTACTTCCACCCAGGAGACTTCTTCTCCTTTGCTTAATGCAGCCCTTGTGGACAGCTCTGATGACGCTGGTACCACAAGCACCACTAGCGCTGCAACCACCACAAGTAGCCTGACTTCGTCAACCGCATCTGCCACCACAGATCAAGCCACCACATCCACTTCGAACAACGTTCTTCTGGATTTGGCTCTGGACTTTGCTCTTGACACTTCCACAGGCACTACCAGTACTGCTGAAGCCACCACTTCAGCTGCTACTACAAGCACTTCCTCAGGCACTACTAGTACCGCTGATGCTACAACCAGTACCGCTGATGATACTACCAGTACCGCTGATGATACTACCAGTACCGCTGATGATACTACCAGTACCGCTGATGCCACCACTTCAGCTGCTGATGCTACCACCAGTGCTACTACCAGTGCTACTACCAGCTCTTCGGAGACTGCCGCTGAGTCAACTACATCTGCTGTGGTTGACACCAGTGCAGCAACCACCAGCTCAGACTCCACCAGTCTGACTGACACAACTGCAGTCCCATCGTACGCCCTGTTTGATGAGTCTTCTGACACTTCAGCAACGACTTCCGTCACATCAGCAACTACATCGGACTCGTCTTCAGAAACCACAACTGCCTCTACAGCTGATGCTTCTGTTGACACTGAGAGCACTTCCACATCTGAGGCAACCACCGAGAGCGCAACTGCTGCTTCGGCTGTTGACACTAGTAGTTCTACTGGCACATCAACCACTCAAACTTCGAGTGCTACCACTGATGCTGTCACCTCTTCTTCTGATGAGACTACTACTACCGCATCTGCATCTTACGATGTTTACTCGGTGGAGCTGAGCGCTGACGATGATACCACTACCGCTGCTACTTCTTCTGCCACCACAGACTCAAGCAGCACTGGCACCACAGTTGTTCCAACTCTGGACGATTACGCCTCAAACACGGACACTACCACGTCCGCGGCTACTTCCTCGGCTACAACTGATGGTACTTCAAGTGCCGTCGTCGTCACCAGCTCGCTGGACTCTTCCTCGGTTACTGACACCGACACTGCTACTCCTTCTGAGTTTGTTATTTCTTCGAGCGAGTCGGACATTGACACTTCTTCGACTGACACTGATGTCACTGCTACTACTTCTGATACTTCCGTCTCAGAACTGTCTGCTGACACTTTTGTCACCGATACTACTTCGTCCGTTTCGGGAACACTCACCTCTTCGGCCTCCACCGAGACTCCGTTGACTTCTGATGTTTCTGCTGACACTGCTGTCACTTCGTCTGCTGACACTGCTTTGACTTCTTCAACTGAGACTCCAGTTACTTCTAATGTTTCTACTGATACCGCAGTCACCTCGTCCTCGTCTGTTGACACCGCTGTGACTTCTTCCGCATCAACTGAGATTCCTTTGACCTCTAATGTTTCTACTGACACTGCTGAGACCTCATCTTCCTCCGTTGATACTGCTGTCACTTCGTCGGCCGACACCGCTGTCACTTCTTCTGTCTCTACTGACACTGCTGTGACCTCGTCTGCCGACACTGTGTTGACTTCCTCAGCTTCTGTTGACACTGACGTCACTTCCGCCTCTTCTATTGAGACTGCTGTGACTTCATCTGCTGACACTGTTTTGACTTCCTCGGCTACTACCGAGTCTGAAGCCACTTCTGCTGCCACCAGCGATGTCACCACGGAATCCCAAGTCACTCTGTCTGCTGAGACTTCTGCAGACTCCCTGACTGCTTTGATCGTCACAACTTCCTCGTCTGAGTCTACTTCTGAGGCTTCTGCTGTTACTTCTGCTGAAGAGACCTCTCTGGCTTTGACTTCTGACTTGTCTTCTGTTGTTGAGACCACTGCTTCCAGTGTGACCTCTGCAGTTGAGACCAGTTCAGCTGAGACATCCGCTGTCGAGCTCTCCACTGCTTCTGAGGCTGAGTCTTCTACCGCTGAGGTTTCTGAGACTTCTGCTGCTTCCTCATCTACTGAGCTGGCCCTCCTCGCTGCTTCCGAAAGCACTGCTGAGGCCACCTCTTCCGCTGAGTCTGCATCTGAGGTCGAGGCTTCTTCCACTGCAGTCGTCCTGTCTGCTACTGAGTCTGCAGCCACTGAGTCCGCTGCTAGCGAGTCTTTGGAGTCTGCTACTAGCACCGCCGAGGAATCCGCTGTCTCTGAGGCCACCAGTCCTTCTGCCGCTTCAGCTGCTACTGAGTCCACTGAGACACAAGCAACTGTTGAGCAGCTGTCTGTTTACACCACTGCTACTGCTGAAACCACCACTGCTAGTGACACCTCTGCTGTTGTGATCATCACTTCCGCTCCAGTTGAGACCTCTGTTGCATCATCTGCTGATTCAACTACCCACAGTCCAACTACAACCACCACCAACTGGTTGCCAACTGAGATCATTGCCGAGTCTGAAACCACCAGTATCTTGGTCGCCTCCAACACCGCAGTTGCTCAAACATCAGGTTTGCCAAAGGCGATTACTCCAGCTACCACTGCCTCTCCAGGTAGTGACTACGAAGTTGTCACCATTGGTTTCAAGGAGGCATTGAATTATCCATTTGTGGTCGGACATTCCTTGTCTTCTGCTCAGATCTTTGACTACTTGCCTAAGGTTTTGACATACCCATTCTCTGACTCTGATTCATACGCCAATGTTTCGGTGAAGAGCTTGGTTCCTTACACCGCTACCGGTATCAGTTACGTCATCACTGTTGCTGAGGTTTACTTCCCAATCAGTGCTGTTGAGGCATTGCAGCTGCTTGTTGACCTGACTGACTCCAAGTTGTACAGAAACCCAGACGACACCCAAGCTAAGTTGGCCTCTTTGATCGATATCAGAATCCCACTTACTGGCTTGGACACTACTACTACCACCTCCAGTTCCAGCTCTCTGAACTACGGATCTGTTGATTCTTCTAATACACCAGTGAAGAAGGGAGGAACTGTGGCCGGTGTTGCTACAGGTGCTGCCGTGGGTACGGTTTTGTACATGGGTATTATGGCATTCTTATTCAAGAGATACAAGAAGAAGCGGAGCGTCGCACTTCCAGCTTCGGACACCGAGAGCAACGTTGGCGAACAAGCCAGCAAGGCACCTGGCTCTCCAGTGACTCAAACTGGAAGACCAGAAATTTCAAACCCAGTCAACGCAGGAAACTCGTTAGGTTGGTCGCCCTAGATGTACGCTTTAACGTTTATGGTCGTCTTGCTACAAAATTTTCGCCTACATACTTCTTTCAAGACCAATTTTACTGGTCATACATCGTGAGATGTTACTTTCGTTACTTTATATACCTCCAACAAGCGACTTTATGTGCCTGTGTATTTCCTCCACCACAATGTTAGAATCATCATCAAGTGTCTCCAGGAGTTCACTGATGAGCTCCTGCTTCGAACCCAAGCCCTTCTCCTTAATAAATTCAAAGATGTACTCGATCAACACCTCCTCTCTGATACCCAAGTACTCCTCAATAAGGTCACTAATTTTGGCTTGAATCGAGCTAAGATTGTCGGAACTCAATTCGGAAACAATAACCTCGATCTCCATCTCCGTATCCTTTGATTCTGGAGTGTTTTGCTTGACTTGTGGAGCCAAATTGATAGGTTCATTCTTAGTACCCATAGATTGAGCTTCATCCTCGATATCGGCCAAATCGAGCTCTTCTTCTTTGGTTTTTTCGACGTTCCTGATACGTACATACTCCAGATGGTCGGAATAGTACATCTGGAGCCTTGAACTGAGCGTTGTGGTGGTCTTTGTAGCGTCATAATCCTCAAAACTCTTGATATCCTCCATTAGAGCAAACTTGTTCTCTATGAGGTTATTTTCATAGTTAACAGTTTGCTCTAACTGTTCTAGAACCGAATCCTTTTCGGTCTTTTCGAGCTCTTCCATCTCTTTAAGCGTAGCCTTGTATTCTTCCTCAATCTTGTTCTTTTCTTGTTCTGCAAGATGAGCCTCATACTCTTCCTCTGTAAGCAAATCCAATGGGTTCTGCTCTTCCTCCATTTCCTCCTCTACCTCCATAGCGGCTTCTTTTGGCTCATCCAGCGCTGCTTCTCTGATACGTTCATAAATCTGCGTAAGCCTCAATTTGGCCTTTCTCCGCTCTTTTTCGATTTCTCGCTTTCTTCTGTCTCTCTCGATGATAAGCACTTTCGAACGGAACTTTATAATATCTTTCACAATCAGTTGCTTCATGTCTTTAGGCACTTCGACCAACTCAGAGTTCTCCACCTTATATGTCTTGTAATATTGAAGAACTTCATCAAGATCTTCCGTTCCGGTCTTCTTGGAACCTTTACTGAAGTTCCTTGTGTTGTTTATGATTCGACCAACTTCATTTTTCAACAATTCGACCGCTGTTTCCTCAATAGCCTTGACATTCGACTCCAGGTCGCCATTAGCCTCCAACAGCTTGTCACAATTCACTGAAAAACCAGGTATAACTTTACTGAGAGGTTCTCTATTGGTCCAGATCCATTCTGCAGCTTCGACACTCTCGAATCTTATGAAAACATTCGTCTTATCGCTCTGTCCACTGGAATGACCATTTCCAAGTATAGACCATGAAAATTTATGGGCAATTGATGGTGGAATATCGCGTAAAATGAGCTTGATGACTTTTTCAATGAGCTGTTTCTTCAATGAGGGGAAATTCTGGAAAAGAACCGTGCTTTCTTGCTGTTGTTTGTTGGTTGGTTCTAGTGTATGTAAGCCAACGTAAGTAGGTGGCTCTATGTCGTCTTCTTCGTCGATTTGTGCCTCTTCAACGGTCTCAGATGCATTATTCGAGCTCTCCGTTTGTCCGAAAACCTCACCGGGCTTTCTCTTATCGTTTTGAGTGATGATTTTGCTGACTTCATCGCTTGGGACGACCGCTACCTTTGAAACGTGAAATGTTGGTCGATTTCGCGGCTTGTAGTTCCGTAAAAGTGAGAGAATCGAGTCATTGTTGTTGGAGCTTACCGTAAACGGGCTCGTGAACGTGACTTGATCCATTTTGGTGGATATTTATATGGGTTTATGTGATTAGGTGGTAGTATGTAGATGCAGGATGATGATATACATTACAAATATCAATGTGTAGTAGCTATATGTAGGATACTATATTGATCCCAATTGAAGGTGTCAGAGAAAGCAAAAATACACATTGAAAAAGGAAAATTCATTTCTTTCAATGTAACAATTTCCCCTTCAGAATTCCAATTAATTCATCAAAATTTCCAATATCCTCCCCAATTTCAAAAATTTTGAATGATCTGAAAAATCGTCAGAGGTACGGGTCTACAACTTACATAAACCCATACCTAACAAAACATATACCACCAACACTGGCAAAATGGCAAAAATAGAGCTTCTACCGCTGGACGTTGGATCAAGGCCAATCGAAGGTTTCGATCTGAGTGAGTCCAAATCCTCAAAATTGCCGCCAAAACCTCCAAAAAAGGAGAGATGGGAAGCAGCAAAGAACGCAGCTTTTGAAGACCCAAATAACGTTCAAAAATGGAATGAATTGTTTGAATTATTGGAAGAACGTTGGGATCAAGCGAATGGCAATGAAGACCAGAAATCCGCTTTGAAATTGGCCGTCATCTCGTCGTATTCTCGCCTACTAAGTAGGTTCCCATACTTAACAGAGTCATGGAAGAGGTACCTGATCTTCCAGTACAAAATGAACGGCATTAGCGAGTCCTTAAAGGCTTTAAAGACAGCCGTGACCAGTTTTCCGCAGTCCATATCGTTATGGGTGGACTATTTGAATGCCCTTTTGGCCACATATGAGACAGACAAGAAGGACGAGCAATTGGCAGAAATCAGAGGAGAATTCGAAAGAGCATCAACGCTTATTGGCAGAAATTTCAACTCAGACTTGTTCTGGAACAAGTACATTGAGTTTGAGTTGAAATACTCCAAACTGGAGCCCTTGAGGTTGCTCCAACTATACATGAAGCTAGTGAGAATTCCACTTTACCAATATGCCCAATATTATAACCAGTTTGCAGAGATCAGCAAGAATTACGATATCAAGGATATCATCAGTGATCAAGAAGTGTTGAAAACGTATCTAGATCAGTTTTCAAAGACTCTGGTGGACGAGCTCTCCATTCTTGAACAGCATCAGATCATCGATACTTATGTGTACTCGATTTTCTCCGAAACACAACAAAAAGTCAATGAGAAATGGAGTTATGAATCTGCACTCACATTGCAAGAGTTTTCCATTGAAAACATCGATGCCATAGAGACTCAAAAGCCTGAGTGGATCAAGTACTTGGACTATGAGCAAGGTCTTCTAGAAGCAGCTCCAGAGGCTCAGAAAAAGGCACAATTCGACAGCATCGTCAGCGTTTTCGAACGTTCTCTTGTTCCAAATTGCTTGAATGGACTGCTCTGGAGAAAATACGCTTCTTTCATTGAAGAACACTCACTTGAACCATCAACCGATGCAGTCGAGACGATCTATGATAGGGCCATTTTCCACTTTGTTCCTTTAGACCAGCAACAAATTCGTGAAGACTATGTGAAATTCCTCATGAAAAACGATATGTTTGATGAGACTAATGAACTTCTTCTTGATCTCATCAGACTCTACTCAGGCAGCTCTGAGAGTAAGTTTTACGCCAAAGAAGCATATGTTGTAACTCTAAAACTGCTCTTCCAGCTATGGAAGGACAACGTCACCAGACAAAAAGTGATCCAAACTTTGGATGGGTTGATTTCGAGCTTTTTCGATCGAATTGACAGATACAAGAAAACACAGAGTAATACTCAGTCTGAAGAGAAAACTGAGGAAACACAAAAACACGAACTCAAGGCTTCGTTCACTTCTGCATTATCCAAATATCTTAACGAGGATGGGGTTTGTGTGGTGGCGGTTTCATACCTTCGAATGCTTGAAGAGGACCCTAATTCAGCTGCGCAGATCAGAATTTTCTATAATAAGCATCATGCTGAGCCGGCATTCTCTCGATCTGTTCAGTTTTGGAGATTCTTCGTGGAGTTCGAAGGATACAAGCATAAAAACCTAATCAACTTACGAAGTGTGGTCGATCGTATCAAAACGACGACAGCGCTTCCGAAAAAGGCCATAGATGCGTTCATTGATATCTATTACGAGATCACTTGCGCAAACTTGGCCACAGCGATGTCATTAAAGCCTCGTGACGACTTCTTGGACATACTTGTCACGAGAGATAGAGAAAAGTCCAACGACTTGAAGTTGAACACCTCAGCAAGAAAGAGGCTAGCGGCAAATAATTACATGATCCACGAAGGTGGTGACCAGCACAAGGGCAACTTCGCAAATGGATCCGAGAGAGAGTCTCTACTCATGAATATGAGACTGAGACACCTTGCTCATCCGGGTATCTTCGTGGATGCCATACCTGAGATTACAAACAGTGGTATGCGTAAGAATGAGTGGTTCTCTCTTTTGGATGATGACCTCGAGCTACCTCCACATCCAACGTTCCGGTTTTTGGATAAGGTGAACGCACCAATTAATTACCCCGATGAATAGTCGTGACGTCTCATCTAAAGATACATATCCTTCACAATCAAACAGCATCACCCTGGCGACCAATAATGAGTAAGTCGGGTCTCACAGTAACCTTGCTTGTACATCTGTTGTTTCCGTAAACCTCCAAATATGTCAACTTCGAACACTCTTCACTGAATTTCTGAGCAACCTCGTTGTCGAAGCTTCTGACAAAACCCACATCCAACTTTGTAAGAAGCGGAAGTGGCGTTTGAGAGTAGAAATGCTCCTTTTCTTCCTCTGCCTCTGCTGCATCATTTAGTCCATCTTCAATCGACTTTTTCAACGACTCTTTCCATTCAGCTGTATCTGGAGTAAGCGACTGTAAAAAGAATGGCTTGGTAATTGTGTGTAGGGAGTTAATTGAGAGCTCCACCAAAGTATTACCAGAATGTTTGAGCAATGCATGAACAGCTTTATCGCTCAATTTGGTACATTTTGTAAGGTCCACAGTCATGAGTCCACCGGTGTTGATTTCTGAGAATTCCTCGAATGCTTCAGCGAAACCTTCATCAGTAAGCAACTCTAAGTTCTTCATAGATAAAACCTCAAGACTAGGACAGAATTTTGCTATTCCCTCTTTAAGGAACATGTCTGTCAACTTCGTACAGCCATCAACATTCAAGTACCGTAGCGATTCGCCCGTAATGGCCAAAATATGAATCATTAAGTAGTCGGTGATCAACTCATCCTTAGTTGGATAAGAGATCTCCAACGAAGTCAACGTCGAAGTCGATAAGTACTGTGGGATCAACTCATAGACGTTTTCAGAGTCGAGTCCATCTAGTCTAGACAACTTAAGCGAAGTCAAATCAGATCCACGGTTCTCTAGAAGCGATATAAGTGCCTCATTGCCGAATCTGTGAGTATTTCTGACCTCAAACTCCTGCAATTTGCATTTTGCCTGCTCAAAAAACTCTTGCCACCGCTGATTACTAATTAAAAACGGACCATTGAGTGACAATTTAGTCAAGCCCAAAAGCTTATCTTTAAAGTACTCCAAATTGTCGTTGTGGAATTGTCCACACATGAAGATCGTAAGTGCTTCCAATTGGGAACAGTAAGCAGCAATCTGATTGAATGACTCGCTGCTAACGTTGGAGCAATCCCAGAACTCTAAGGCCTTCACATCCGGACTTAAGAACAACGATACAGTAGAGTCATTAAGTGATCTGTTTTTCGATAAAATCCTCGAAATCTTGTTGATATTGATCTGGCCAATATCTCCAAGTGCCTCCACATCCTGGATGTTCTTTGTGATGGTCTTAATGCAGATATCTTGAAGAGTAGGAAGCCTCACAGTCTTCTTATCCAAAAGAGCCTGTGCAAGCTTCTTTCTACGCTTTCTAGCGTTAAGCTGGTTCTTTCTGGCGTTTCTCTCCTTCTTCTTGAGTGTCTCATTGCAATCCTCACACAAATATCCCTTCAGATCTTCCAAATAACGTGAGTACACAGATAAGGTAAAGGTATTGCCACATTCGGCACAAACGTCGTCTTCACCGAACTTTTTGAAGCCATTTTCAAGCTCATCGAGATCGTCGTCGTCGTCGTCATTATCGGGTGCATGGAAATCGCTATCGGACCCACTATCGCCATCAGAAGAGCCTGGATCTCCACCTCTTGCTCTGGTCCTTG
This sequence comes from [Candida] citri, assembly GCA_030571295.1. Lineage (NCBI taxonomy): Eukaryota > Fungi > Ascomycota > Pichiomycetes > Serinales > Metschnikowiaceae > [Candida] citri. Next base: position 87,967 of record JAJLXN010000009.1, on the reverse strand, counting down.
CGATTCTGCGTTTTTTACGTCCTGCCGCTCGAATTTCTGCCTCCTCGTCATCCTCAAATGGCTCCAGACCATTCGCCACAATTTCAGGCGTCTGACTTGAAGACTCAACCGTTTCTTCTGGGGTGGCGGTCAGTTGAACGCCGCTGGACTCGTTTTCTCGTTGTCTTCTCTCTCTGAACGCATCTGTGATACCTTCCAAACGGAGAAACTCAGTCAAGGCCGAGTTTGGGCCACGGACACCGGACGAGCGGCCTCTTCTTGCCATTTTGGTGTGAAAAGAGGAAGTAGTAGCAAATGTACAATGACTGCAAATTACGTTACGCAATCTATTACTATATGTGGTGTAAGGGTTTTTTGGGGAGATAGATGGGAAGTGATGAGTGGATGGCAATTATAGGAGATGGGGATAGTGATGTAATTTTGGAAGGTGTATTGGTAGTTTTGGTGGTAGATTTATTGGTTGGTGTTTTTTTCCGGGAGTTTTTTGGTGGTTTTTGTGGAAATCAATGGGGGTTTCTTGATTGCTCATTATGTGGAGCAAGGCATCGACCAGGTGAGATAGGAAAGATGACTAAGATCGTGATTGACGATTGAGTAAATTCATTTGATTTGGTTGCCACAACATGATGAGACCATAATTGACGTCTTGAGAGCCTCTTAAATTAAATATCATTGGACGCTCTTAGGTCTCATATTGAATAGTCACCATCGCCATCAAGTCCACACAGAACAGCGTCAATTCCACACCAAAACCACAAAAAACTACTAAAACCCAACGTTGAAAAGCCTAGAATCACCTTCCTTTATCCTTAATGTCAAAATCGTCCTCCCTCATCATTTCCTCACTCTAGGAGCCACGGTCTGGCGTTCCAAAACTCATCTTTAATGATATCAGTATGATGAATCACAATTTGTGCCTTTTTCCGACTCTTTTCCGCTCTTTGCTTTTGTCTATCTGAAAGCTCCGTCTCATCTTGCTTTTGCCACTTCTCATACTCTCTAACAATGACAGTTCCCTTCTTAAACATCTCAGGCTCATTGTTATAGTTAATGCCACATTTCTTAAAGAGAATCTCGTTTTTATCGCTTGAAACAGTTCCCATAAGTGCCTGCTCGGCCTCTTGACCCGTCATGTTGCATTTTTGCATCAATGACCAAAATGACGTGTTGTACAAGTTATTGATGTGACAGTCCACTTGTCTCCATGAAAAATAGTCTCTGATGACTGCTGCGTTCGGGTAAACGACCGCTCTGGCGTCAAACGTAGGGATACGTTCAGGAACAATTGGTTTTTCAGGGAACTCAGCGTTCCATTGCATTAAATAGTGAACAGACATGAAAGATGCAAATGTCGACACTAACTTCATTTCTCTTCTCTCAAAGAGCTCACATGCTCTTCGTAGAAGGAAGGAGTACTCGTCAGAGTCACCGTAAGCCATCACGATGTCTGGGAACTGGTCCATCATGGCTCTAGCAGCACGATTCATGACATTCAATGCCCTCTCATCGTTAGGCTTCTCAAACTGGTAGTGTTCACTGAATTTATGGAACCCTTTGCCGTCCACACGGATAATTAGGTACGTTTGAGGAAGGAGATAGTTTTCCCGCTCGAATTGCTTGACGTATTCGAATCTGGAGTTGGCCATGGGGAGGTAGTGGGGGAGGAGCAGATGTGATGAGTTGAAGGTCGATTGATTTTGGGATCCGAGTGAGAAACTCTTAAATTTTTTTGTACCAATGTGATCAGGTGAATCCAAATAATCGATCTATGACAATAAAAATTAGATCAATCAATGAAATGATAAAAATTAATGACTCTCCTCTTAACTATGTGTATCACACAGTGAGACCTGCGGCCTCAATCTGCTTATGCTCATCACGTGCCCACCTCATCACCAGAAAAAAATGTACTGCCGCCGCCCACGCACTCTTCTCTCCATCTCTTCTTCACAATGGGAGCCCAGTTCAGAACTCTAGAACGTGAGCAGAGATTCCAAAATCCGCCAAAGGATAAATCTGCGTATCCGCTTTTGGCCGATGCCGTTGCTCCACACATCGGCTCGTTCAATGCCTTAACTGAGGGCCCTGACGGTGGCCTCTTGAATTTGGGTGTTAAAGACATCGGAACCAAGACCATCTTCGATTCTGTCGACGAGGACCGTTTGGGAAACAAGTTGAGAATCAGAGTGGACTCTGTCCAGTTGGCCAAGCCATCCGTGGCCCCAACTGATAAGCTTTCCGTCAACAGAAAGACATACCCATCTGAGTGCAGAGAGAGAATGTCTACCTACAGAGGTAAGCTCATGTTGAAGGTGACATGGAGCGTCAACGACGGCGAGGAGATTTCCGAGGTCAGAGACGCCGGACAGGTGCCGCTCATGTTGATGTCGAACAGATGTCACTTGGAGAAGTTGTCTCCACATGACTTGGTTGCTCAGAAGGAGGAGAGTGATGAGATGGGAGGTTACTTTGTTGTCAACGGTATCGAGAAGTTGATCCGTATGTTGATTGTGCAAAGAAGAAACCATCCTATGGCGTTGATCCGTCCTTCCTTCGGTAACAGAGGTGCCTCTTACACCAAGTACGGTATCCAGATCAGATGTGTTCGTCCTGACCAAACTTCCCAGACCAATGTGTTGCATTACTTGAAGGATGGTAACGTTACCTTCCGTTTCTCCTGGAGAAAGAACGAGTACTTGGTTCCAGTTGTCATGATCTTGAAAGCGTTGATCGAGACCAATGACCGTGAGATTTTCGACGGTATTGTTGGTTCCGACTCCTCCAACTCTTTCTTGACCGATCGTTTGGAGTTGCTCTTGCGTACCTACAAGCGTTACCACCTCCACTCCAAGAAGGAGACCTTGGCATACTTGGGTGACAAGTTCAGAGTTGTCTTTGGTGCCACTCCAGACGTTTCCGATATTGACGTCGGAAAGGAAGTCTTGCGTAGAATTGTGCTTGTTCACTTGCCAGAAAACGTCGACAAATTCCGTATGTTGTTGTTCATGATCAGAAAATTGTACACTTTGGTCGCAGGTGACTGTGCTCCAGACAATCCAGATGCTACTCAACATCAAGAGGTCTTGTTGGGTGGTTTCTTGTACGGTATGATCATCAAGGAGAAGATCGAGGAGTACTTGCAAAACATCAGCTTGCAAATTGCCGCCGACACCAGCCGTGGAGTCCGTGTCAACTTCAACGACAGAAAGTACATGTCTCGTGTTTTCATGAGAATCAACGAGAACATTGGTCAAAAATTGCAATACTTCTTGTCCACCGGTAACTTGGTTTCCCAATCTGGTTTGGATTTGCAACAAGTTTCTGGTTACACCGTTGTCGCTGAGAAGATTAACTTCCACCGTTTCATTTCCCATTTCAGAATGGTCCACAGAGGTTCTTTCTTCGCTGAATTGAAGACTACCACCGTCAGAAAGTTGTTGCCGGAATCCTGGGGTTTCTTGTGTCCTGTGCATACTCCCGATGGTTCTCCATGTGGTTTGTTGAATCACTTGGCCCATAAATGTAAGATTGCCACTACTGCCTCCGATGTCAGCAAGGTTCCTGCTGCTTTGGCTGAGTTGGGTGTTTCTCCTGCTCACACCTACGCTGCTGGTCCCGGCTTGTGCTGTGTCCAATTGGACGGTAAGATCGTCGGATGGACTTCTCACGAACAAGCCAAGATCGTTGCCGATGCCTTGCGTTTGTGGAAGGTTGAAGGTGGCCACGGTTTGCCATTGGACTTGGAAATCGGTTACGTTCCACCAACCTCCAAGGGTCAATACCCAGGTTTGTACATCTTTGGTGGTCACTCCAGAATGATGAGACCAGCCAAGTACTTGCCATTGAACAAGGAGGACATCTTGGGTCCTTTCGAGCAAGTCTACATGAACATTGCCGTCACTCCACCAGAAATCGAGAAGAATGTACATACTCACGTGGAGTTTGCTCCAACGAATATCTTGTCGATTTTGGCCAACTTGACTCCTTTCTCCGATTTCAACCAATCTCCAAGAAACATGTATCAATGTCAAATGGGTAAGCAAACCATGGGTACTCCTGGTGTTGCTCTTGCTCACAGATCTGATAACAAGCTTTACCGTTTGCAAACTGGTCAAACTCCAATTGTTAAGGCCAACTTGTACGACGACTACGGTATGGATAACTTCCCTAACGGTATGAACGCCGTTGTTGCTGTCATCTCCTACACTGGTTACGATATGGATGATGCGATGATCATCAACAAGTCTGCCGACGAGAGAGGTTTCGGTTACGGTACCGTCTACAAGGTTGAGAAGGTTGACCTCTCTCAATCGAGAAGAAGAGGTGACCCAATCACTCAACACTTTGGTTTCGGTTCTGACGAGTACCCAGAGACCTGGAAGGAGAAGTTGGACGACGATGGATTGCCACTCATTGGTGTTCACGTCGAGGAAGGTGACCCAATCGTTGCATACTACGACGAGACCTTGGGTAAGACCAAGGTTAAGACCTACCACTCCTCTGAGCCAGCCTACATTGAGGAAGTCAAGCTTTTGGGTGACGACTCTGCTGACCAAGAGTGTCAACAGATCACCATCAAGTACAGAGTTACCAGAGCACCATTGATTGGAGACAAGTTCTCTTCCAGACACGGACAAAAGGGTGTCTGTTCGAGAAAGTGGCCAGCTGTTGATTTGCCATACTCTGAGTCCGGAATCCAACCGGATGTCATCATTAACCCCCACGCTTTCCCATCTCGTATGACCATTGGTATGTTCGTCGAGTCCTTGGCTGGTAAGGCCGGTGCCTTGCACGGTATCTCTCAAGATGCTACTCCATGGAAGTTCAGTGAAGAGGACACTCCAGCTGACTTCTTTGGTGAGCAATTGAAGAGCGCTGGTTACAACTATCACGGTAACGAGCCAATGTACTCTGGTGTTACCGGAGAGGAGCTCAGAGCTGATATCTACATTGGTGTTGTCTACTACCAAAGATTGAGACATATGGTTAACGATAAGTTCCAAGTCAGAAGTACTGGACCTGTCAACTCGTTGACTATGCAACCTGTTAAGGGACGTAAGAGACATGGTGGTATCCGTGTGGGAGAGATGGAAAGAGATGCATTGATTGGTCATGGTACTGCTTACTTGCTTCAAGACAGATTGCTCAACTCATCGGATTATGCGCAAACGCCAATTTGCCGGTCATGTGGGTCTTTGCTAAATACCCAAATGTCTGTTCCACGTATTGGTACTATGGCTTCTGTCAGATGTCGTGCTTGTGCTGAGAAATGGGAGACATACACCAAGAAGGGTCAATATGTTAACCTGGCCGATATCTGGGAAGACGGACATGGTGTCAAGTATGTTGGAGGAGAAAACACTACAACGGTGGCCATCCCATTCGTGTTGAAGTACTTGGACTCGGAGTTGGCTGCCATGGGTATTAAAATGCGTTATAACGTGGAGCCACTTTAGGCTAGGGGTCATACATTTGCATATAGTAATAGATTATTGTTGTTAACGAAGATGTAGCGGTCGGAAGGGAAGATTTCCGGTTAGCGGAGATAAAGATTAAGTTTTTGGAAATTCAGAATTGTAGTGTATGAATATGCTTATTGTCATAAATGATGCTAGCGAAGCCGAGTGTCATGCACAACGCTAAAGAATGTAGGGCGATCTCTGGTAAAAAGGAGATACGGCTGAAAATGGAAAACATGACCACTTTCCATGAAAAAAATCATACAGTCATGTGAAGAGTACATGAATGATTTCATCATTTGAATTTGATGTCGTTTGCTGCATTCTTTGTATTTTTTCGTTCGTTTTGAAGGTTATGAGGTTCTTCTATTTTTGCTCATACAATGTACATATTGAGAAAATGAGGCAGGTTCCCAGCAAAAGTACAGATTGGATAAAAAAAGAAAGAACAAAATTTTAAATTTTAAAGAGGAGAAAACCAACAGATGATAATTTTCTTTGATGTTTGATATTTTCTCATTATTTTATGCACTTAAGTAGATCCTCTTAACCTAACGGTCTTGACAGCGTTGACAGCTTAAGCCATCCATTTAGTAAAGGCTTATAACTGTTTGAACACAGTACAGTTCAACATTGTGATACAGGTCAACAATAGCGATACTCCTTTTATTCTAACTCCGTCAATTGCATGAATCTGTCCAATTTGGAAACATTGCTATTTGAGCTTATGATTTTTCTTACTCGCTTCTAGAACAAGTTTTCCGAGGAATGATTACCATTAGGAGCCCTTGTCCATGTATAAGTCCGTTCTCGTACTTGAGCTACACTCAATAATTCACGGGTATCTGTATTTATAAAATAAGTTAAACAATGGATGTTAAAATTAGTGGTTCTTTTGTCTGTTTCCCTTTGGAACTCTAGCCAACCAGTAGAAGAACACAGTCAACAAAATGTTGATGGCAATGAAACAAAGGAAAATACCGTAGTTTCTCCATCTCTCACTGTACACAGCGTTCACGGAAGCCAAGAAAACATCAGTGGAAGCCATTTCACAGTATTGACACTCAGAGGTAGCCAGGGAGTCCAACAAGTATCCACCAGCGGTGGAAATGTAGTCAGCCATGTACTCACCACAAGTTTGACCCAGAGGAGCATTGAAAGAAAGATACTCACTCAGAGAACAAGTAACAGAGTTCTTAGCCAAACCAACACTCAACATACCTTGAACCAAGTATGTGAATGGGTTACATCTGTACATGAAAATCCAGAAACCTGGCAAGACACTAGGACCAGCCAAGACACCACAGAAGTTCAAACACATAACGAACAACAAGTTAGCAACGTTGGCAGCATTGTCGGCCAATTCGTTGAAAGCACCGGCGACTTGACCCATGGTAGAGGTGTAGATGAAGAAAGCAGTAATGTACAACCACATCAAAGCACCACGCTCAGCAACAGTGTCAGTTGGCTCAGCATTAGTGTACAAAGCAACAGGGTAGTACCAACAGAAGAAAGCCAAAGTACCGATAGCAAATTGGAAAGGAACCTCAGAAGTAACTTGAGCCAAAATGAAAGCAGCCCAAGAGAAAGTCCTGGATGGAGCTTCTCTGACTTCGTAAATCTCTCTTTGCTTGACGTAGAATGGCAACATTTGTTGGACCAAAGTGTTAAATGGAATGAAGAACATGAAAATCGAGAACATCTGGTTTTGCAAACCTTGAATAGATGTACCAGCCTTGAAGAAAGAGAAACCGTTGAAAAGAGAAGAACTAAGAACCAAGAACAACTTGGAGTAGATGTAACCTGGGGTTCTCCAGTCTTGTTGAATAGTTCTCCAGGTAACAATGAGGTATTGCTTCCACAATGGAGCAGCGTAAGTCAAGTGGGAGTCTGGGGACTCGTCCTTTGGCAACTTAACCAATTCTTGTTCCATGTTGTCCAACTCCTTTTGAACTTGAGCGAACTCCTCAGAGTTTCTCCAGACCTCGAAGTAGTCTTGAGTAGCCTTAGAACCTGGAGCGGCACCGACAACCTCCAACATCCACTCAGCAGGGTTAGCCTCCTTTGGACATGGGTGAGCACCGTACTTCTCAAAGTAATCGATCAAAGATTGACAGTTTTCGCCCAAGTCACCGAAGTAAACAGTCTTACCACCCTTTTGCAAGAACAACAATCTGTCGAACTCCTTCAACAAAATAGCTGAAGGCTGGTGAATGGTACACAAAATAGCTTGACCAGTGTTAGCCAACTTTCTCATCAACTTACAAATAGACCAGGCAGTTTGAGAATCCAAACCAGAGGTTGGCTCATCCAAGAAGACCAACAACTTTGGCTTAGCAACCAACTCAACACCAATAGTCAATCTCTTACGTTGCTCGACGTTCAAACCTTCACCAGCGACACCGACCAAAGCATCAGAGTACTTGGACATTTCCAACAAATCAATAATGTAATCAACATACTCGTCCTTCTCTTCCTTAGAGACGTAATCTGGTTGTCTTAAGTAAGCAGAGAATTGCAAAGCCTCACGAACAGTGGAGGTTGGCAAGTGAATATCTTGTTGTTGCACGTAACCGATAGATCTTTGGAAAGAAGAGTCCAAGGAGTGACCGTTAACCATTCTGGAACCATCAGTGATCTCACCACTGGTAACACGCTCAGACAAACAGTTCAACAAAGTAGTCTTACCGGCACCAGAGGCACCCATCAAAGCAGTAACTTGACCTGGCTTAACCCAACCGTCAACGTGGTTCAAAATAACTCTGTCTTCAGACTTAATCTTGACTTGGTAAGTCAAATCTCTCCAGTGGAAGATTTGAGCATCTTCAGCCATCTTCTCAGAAACAGAGGAAGAGTTAGACTCCTTGGATTGGTCACCCTTCTCGTTGTAGCTAACCTTCTCGTTTGGAAGGTTGTTCTCTGGGTCATTGTGAGTAGCCATCTTAGCGTTGTGCTCCTTCTTCATCTTCTTCATAGTACCCTTCAAGTACAAAACAAGCTCACCCTTTTGCATGGCACCCTTGTTGAACTCGGTCAAGGCAACGTAAACGAACAAGAAAACGACAATGTATGCAATGACAATACCAATGTTTCTCCACTTGTGAGAGTTGTAGTACTCGAAAGAGACGCTCAAGTAGTTAGTACCTTGAACAACACTGGAACCAGCAACAGCACCACTGGCACTACAGATTCTCTCAGTAGAACCAACACTGGTGTAAGAAGAACCGGATGGAACAAACGAGGAACACGCGAATTCACGGTCGTAAAACTCGTTAACCATCAAAGACTCGAACACATAGGAAATTGGGTTAATGTACTGAATCCATCTAGACCAACCCAACATATTTGGAACTGGAATGACGAAACCGGTGTAAATAACCATAGCCAACAAGATACTGGTAGCTGGGGTCAAAGCACCGGCCATAGAAGTGGAAGCAGCACCCAAAGATCTAAACATGTGCGACATACACAAGGTACAGAGACAACAGAAGAGCCAGTAGAAGAAGAATCTTCCTGGAGTACGTCTGAAGTTGACCATGAAGTAGAAGGTGAAGTTGAAGGCAATGGACATGGTAAGCTTGACTGGAAGTTCCGAAACAATCGAGGCCAAGGCATCAGCAGATGGACGATACAAGGCATATTTCTTGTGTTTTTCAACAATTGGACGGGCCTCAAACAAGGACATAATTTCCAACAAAGAAGCAAAGGCATTAAACAAGACAGCAAAGAACAAGGCAGCACCACGGTAGTAGAAAGAAGCGGTTGTAGACGACAAGTTGTAGAAAACGGACGAAAGAATCAAACCCATAACACCTTGACCGAAAACCGAGAAAATAGGAATAGATGGGTCTCCCTTCATTCTCAAGAAGTTTCTTCCAACGATGTATTTGACTTGCATACCGAAGGAAACGGTGAATGGAGAACGCTTGGAAAGGTTCTTGGCTTGTCTAGCATTGTGAGCCTCCTTATATTCAATTCTGGCCAGACCCTTCTCGGCCTCCTCCAAGTAGTTGTCGATCTTGTTGTGCAAGGCCTTGAACTCTGGAGATGCACGCCAGTAGTCAGAGAACTCCTTAGCAGTACGTGGAACCTTGTTCTCGTAACCTGGAATGACGACTCTCTCGGCTGGGTTAGTCAAGGAAGTCAAGAAATCAGCAGTGGTTTGACGTTGTGGACATTCGTAACCCATGTTGACGAAAAACTCCTTAGCCTCCTTGGCCTTACCGAAGAAAATTTGGTAACCCTCGTAAAGGACAATGACCTTGTCGAACAAGTCGTAGGCATCTTGAGAACATTGGTAGATAGCAATCAATGGAGTAGCATCCAAGATAGCAGCAGAAGTCTTCAAAGCACGAATAAACTCCAAAGCAGTGGCAGCATCCAAACCTCTGGTAGCGTTATCCCAACATTGAATGTTGGCACCACACAAGGAGACCTCGGCAATGGAAACACGCTTTCTCTCACCACCAGAAACACCACGAACGAAATCGTTACCGACGTTGGTGTTACGGGTGTGGGACAAACCGTAAGTGGCCATATAAACGGAAGCCATGTGCTTGGCGTACTCCTCTCTGGAAACAAGACCTCTGTTGTGAGGAGTCTTCATTTTAGCAGCGAACTCAAGAGTGTCACCAACACTCAAGTGTGGGAAGTGAACATCGGTCTCGGCAGAGTAAACGACATCACCACGGTGGTGCTTAGAGATTTCCTCTGGAGAAAGACCATCGTAAGAAATGACAGACTCTTCACCAATGTTGAAACCGTAGGTGTTGGCAGCGATTGTCTTCAACAAAGTAGAACAACCAGAACCTGGACGACCCAAAACAACGGTCAATTCACCTGGGCTGAAGATACCGTCCATTGACTTCAAGATATCGAAGTAACGGGACTCGTCTTGCTTTCTGAAGTTTCTGAGACCCTCAACAGCGAACTTAGACCAAGCGTTGGACACAGTTGGCTGGTAATCAGCATCTGCGGCAACACCGTAAGCACGCAAGTTCTTGTAAGCAAGACCCAACTTGGAAGGTTTATAGTATTCAGGGTCCAGGTCGAACAACTTTCTCATGTTCTTGACCCAGAACTTAGCGTTAAAGTTCTCGCTGTCTGGGTCCAAACTCTCTTGGACATCCAGGTATGGAGCTACACCAGGGACCTCAGACATGTGAGTCAAGTACTTGATCAAGTCAGCAGAGGAAGAGCCGGTCGACTTGACGGTTCCCTGTTGGGAAACATTGGACAAGGTTCTGGCCAAGTTACGGATTTCACCCTCATGACCCTCGAAACCACGGTACTCGTTCACAGAGCTCTCGTCACTAGCAGAATTAGTTCTGTCTAGATTGGGCTCAGTATAGGCCTCATCGCCAACGAAGACGTGGGATTCTTCTTGATTGGACATCGTAGGACTATCAACAAAGAAAGAATTACCTAAGGAAATGCGGAAAATGGCCACGATGGAATATTCTTATAACAAGCAGCAGGACGGCTTCATACAGGGCCACGCAAATTTGGCTGTGTTCTATGTGCATAGAACCGATTACTAGGCGGAAGCTTGGAAAAGTTCCGATGGCCGCGGAGTTAATGCTGTCAGCATAACAACAATAGCCCCAGCCGCTGATTGAGGTGTGCATGGTCGAGGCTATTGACCACCCGCAACAATTTTCACAATAACGGTTACCCACGCCTCGGGGCTGGCCATTCACAATAACTGCAACGTACATTTAGTCGTCTATGTTCTGCCATTTCTCCTCATGAGATTTTTCTTGACGTATTTTCATCGATTGCTCATATTCCCAGATTTGGATGCGGGTCAGCCGTGTTATCCCCTGCAGGATAGGTGTTTTGGTGATGTGCTTTCTTGGAACAGCAATAACATTGGCAGCAGGCAAAGTGGCGCTGGTAAACGAGCTAAACGCGAGGGTCAGACGGTTAAATCGGTTTCTTAGCATTCCGGTGCCTTAGCTAAAAAAGGGCCTTAAAAACCAAAACATATGCGTACTCTCCTATACCCCATAGTGAGGTGCGAGCTTCGCCCGCACTAAGCTGGGCACCAAGTCGTAAACACTCATACTGATTGATCCGGACAAGCCGAAGTAATAATTTCAGAATTTCGTCATAGTTAAGGGGCTGATAACGTAAGAAATTGATTAATAACCACCTTGCTTCGTCGGTGGCAAATCGTAGTTAATATGTGGTTGTTCGGGATTTGTTTTAAGGGATCCGTTCCGCGGGCGGGTGGCTACGAAACAATAGGCATCCGAGCCGGAGCTGTTCCGACCCGTGTGCCTCCACTCTGCAAGTGTCAGGCGGGGCAGACAAGAGGGGCACCGACATTTGTTCGATAGTTGACATATACAAGGGCTTAAAATCTATAATACCACTAAACACTTTTTTCGTGGTGGTGTTAAAAAGTGGCGATTCGCTCGTTTCAGTCCTCCGGATCGGATGTCTGCTTGAATGTGAACCACTTCCGTAAACCCGACGCACGGCGGATATTCGCACGGGGCTAGGTGCGGCTTATGCTTATGACGAACATTTCGGAGCACTGGAGCATTTCTCAATGTGGCTGTTGTCCCGTCTACAAAGTTGAAGGCTCTTATTTTTAGGTTTCCTCCGTATCAGTAACTCCGCCGTATTGCATGGAGATCGACGTAATGTGGATGGGAGGCTTGGTCATTGGGTAAAACGGGTAATCTCCGTCGTTAGTTGCACTGCGATTGATAAGGTTCGTTGAGGTGAGATCCGCACTGGAGTTAGGCTTTGAAACTCGCGATATCACCGTTGAGTCCGATGCATGATAGGTGGAGTTATGGGGTGGAGTTAGAGAGATGAAGTGAAGGAGTAGATGTTGAAATTGTGTGAGTTTCGTGTTTGGTCTAGCTTTTATATGGTTTTAATTTTGGTGTTGGTTTGGGTTTTGGCTTTGTGTGGTTCCTTAATTTCCCGGGGTTTGTATTTCATGCGAAGGGTCTAATCGATCGCCGGGCAAGTTTATATGGAGATCAAGAAACGTGTACGAAGGATGAAGGATAAAGTGATTGGAATTTAAAGAGTAAGAAACTTAAGGATTTTGGAGTTAATGACTTTATTGGAGTTTATTGTTCTAACTTTACTTCGTGATTTGAAATTTCACCTTGTAGTTTCTTTTTAGGACAGGCGGAGATGTCCAGGTCAGCTGATAACGAACAATCGATTGATAGGTAAAGTTGCATGTGGAAATAGTGGTGAATTAGGTGTATGACGTCGGAGAAAGGCAGTGAGGGTTGAGGTCAGGGTCATTGGAGTGAGGATTGTAGTGGTGGTGGTGACGTTGGTAGTGATGTAGGTGGTGGAGAAGGTGGAGATGGAGATGACAGTGAGTGATCGTTATTGGTGAAATGCGATTGGAATATTGGCATTAAGGTATTCAAATGTAATTTGGGTAGAATCATAGAAATGAAAAATTTCATTAGGCGTGGAATTTCTATTGAACGTGACTACTCACCTAGAGCTTGGTCTCACTGGTTCTCATAGTGATCTCCATACTATGAACGAGGAGTAGCATTCTGAGAGACTAAGTTTATAGACCAAGTTTCTTTTTTGTTCTATTTTTTTTTTTGATGTTTACTTACTATTTATTTTTCTTATTTTTTGGGGCTTCATCTGCGTAGATCATCTTAAAGAAGTACTTCGCACAGGCCCTGTAGATCTCATAGTGAGAAGTAATGGGCCTTCACTGGGCCTTCACTGGGCCCTCACTTCAGACCTCAAAAACACATTTTAAAACGATTAATTGATTTTTTGATACTTATAATCTCATCGATCGATATTGGAATCAATGGGAAAATCTGGAAAAAAGTGGAACTTCCCTCAAAAATACCTCCATGTTCTTCCCTCACTCACTGTGATGCCCCATAGTTAAGCCAATCGCCTCTACCAAATCTCATCGAGTCCACAACTTCCCATCAACCACCAAAGACTTCATCACAAAAACCGTAACAAAATTCCCAATTGAACTACTCAAACTCAATTCCGAAATTCCTTTCCTTCCTCTTTTATTTCCCCCCTCTTCTCTCTTTTTTTTTCTGGTCCCTCTCCTCTACTACCTCCTCCACCTCCAACATACGTGTATGTCCACGTGACCAAAACATCAACAAACGTAACGGTTACTTCTTCTTTGCCACCCAAAATGGAAGGTGATCCGGATCTTGATCCCCAAGATAAAATCCCCAATGCAGTGGAAATCTCCCAATTCATCCTCCACTTGCTTTCTGGGCCAGACCTCCCCGATTTAAGCCCTCAATCATGGACTTCACAAAGTGACGATCTTTTAGCATCTTTTGCCTCCAGCTTCCAGCCTGATGCTTTGTATGTGGTGGTAAATGGCCACCTAATCACTGCAGCTTCAGAGTTGACTTCAGAATTTTCAAAATTCGATTTTCTCATGGTTTTGGTCAAACTTGAGGGTCCTCTTCGATCTGATACTCCGATGATCTCTCAGATCCATGTTTTGAACATTCCAAAAGGTTCTCCCGATCAGGAATTTGATGCTGCCTATGAACAAATCAGAAATGTCATCTCTTTGGCAGTGACGCCTTACTTTGACTTGGTTTCGCAGAATGTTCTCACTGATGGCTATGGATCGTCTTCAGTGACCGGAACACGGAAAAAATTCAATGAATTGACGCTTTCTTTGCGCCATTTGCAACAGAGAATCCAAATTCCCGATTTGCTCAGTTCTTTGAACCCAGAATTGAAGAAAATCCTCCAAGATCAAGCAGCTTTAGATGACGTCCAAATCCTCGAAAATACCCCATTACTTAATGATGTCACTAAACTTGTCAATACGTGGATTCGTCAAATTCAGTCAATCACGTCTCTTTCAAAAAATCCGTCAGATGGCGGCTCTTTACAGGATGAAGTCCAATTCTGGAAATCCTTAGAGCTTGCATTGGTCTCCGTTGAAGAGCAGTTGGCCCAGCCTGAAGTGAAACACGCCATTGACCTTCTTAATGCTGCAAAACGGTACCAGACGACTTTAGCGTTCCAAAATAACCTTAGGCTCACGGAGAAGTTGGAGCAGACCAAGAGTTACATTGGCCTCTTGAAAGACTTGCCCATTAACGAAATTGCATATTCAAAAGACAGCGCTATGGACCTCCGAGCCTTTGAAACTTCTGTTTTCACGTTGTTTTCGAACCTCAAGAGGTGGAAGTACCTGAATACGATCCCTTTGAACCGAATGATCGAGTTAATTGAGCTTTTGTTGAAGGAGATCGTTTTGCATTTAAGTCACATCTTATCTTCGATGAATCTACTTAGTCTTGCCTACGATAAATTTGTTTTGATCTACGAGGAGTCGTTGAATCCAATGCTACAGAATCTCGAGACAAACGTCAAGTACATGGTCAATATCATCAGAGAATTGATGAGAAAAAGACAAGAGAAGTTTATGATCATCAAAATTGACCAGGAAATCCTCACAAAATTAAGCAGCAGACTCCAACATATCTATGAGTTTAGACAGAAACACGAGAGTTTGTTGCATGTCTTAGCATACTTTGAAGAGAGTGAATCTCTTTCTAATGAGCTTCAATTATCGTTCAGTAAAAGACTTGCAGCTTCTGATCCATTTGATTTCTCAAAACAGGGTATTTCTCTTTGGGAAGCACATGAACATACCTATTTGGTTGAGAATGCCTCGGTGATGAACTCTGTGGGCCACATAGTCAACAGAAGACTTGATGAATGTGAACTGTTTGCGGACTATATCTGTCTTTTTGGAAGATTCAGAGACGCTAACGGTGAGACATCTCCACTAACGATTTCATTGGTTGATGATAAGCATAAACTACGAATCCTCGAGGTGGTTTACCTGGATTTGCAAGAGATTTTCAAATTATCCTATGCTATCAAGACCAATGTGCCTCTTGACGCCACAAGCACCAACTTTTTCCAACAGGGAATCACGAACTTGGTGTGGGAGATGTCAATCCAGTCAAAAATTGAGTTCTATTTGGTCAACATTTCTGCCTTTTTGGGTGAAAACTGGAATCAGTACTCTACAGGATCCAAGATCAAACAAGAAACGGACTCGTATCTCAAAAAACTCTCACATAGCAAGTTTGTTTCTGAGTGGATCCATGAAGCTCAAAATCTCATAAGATCCTCTCAAGGAACGGCCTATTTGATGAAAATTGAGCAAGAAGATTTCGAAAATGATGATGCCACGAAGAAAATCGTCGTTAATGTCGACCAAAGATTGCATAAATTGGTCAATGAAGCCGCAGACCTCTTGAGTCTTAATTATGATATCCCATTGAACATGCTGATCCAAATCGATGATATCAAGTCGGCTCAACCAATTGCTCAATCGCTTACAGAACATCTTGAAGTTTTAGATACCTTAATGACGGATTCACTCATTAAATCTCAACATGGAATCAAGTTTGGGTTCCTTCTTGAGCCTCAGAAAGAGCTGGTCTATGAGCAACTCGAACAGGTCATGGAAATCGAATGGTCTTCGGTTTATTCCGAAATTAATCTGTTGAGCTCAATTGATCCAACTAAAGAGACACCACAAACGATAAATTTATCTCAAATTGGTCGTCTTGAAGAGGAAATTTACAAGCTTCATTGTCAGAATAACCTGATCCATAAAATCTTTAATCATCTTGAAGAAGTGAGTTATCCAAAGTTGCTCTCTTGTGAGTTTTCTCAAAAGGGAATCGCTGAGGCAATCAGTGAAATCCAAGAAGAAGTTCTTTTGATAACAAAGTCAAATTATGCCGATATCGATACATTTGTTGATATTGTCAACCTTGACATTTGCAAATTCTTAACAAGAAAATGCATCAAACAATTGCAATTGATTTCAAGTCAACTCAAAGAGTCTAGAACCAAACAAGAAGGCCCAATTAATAAGACCGTGCATTCCCTTCTGTTTGAAAATCAGACTTTTGTGTTGTCTCCACCACTTGAGTCCGCTAAAATAGCCTGGATTGAAGCTGTGAACACTTCAATGGAGACATTGGCAAGCCAAAAACTTGTATCTTTATCTGGGGAGGTTCCATTCTTCACATTTTCAGAGTCTGAGGGTGTTGTTGGTCAAATTTCACTGCTGATGGGTGAAATTGAGCTCCGATTTGAGGAGGCAAGGGCTTATTTCAAGGATTGGAAGATTATCGAGAGACTTTTGTCTGTTGACATTGACCTGCCTGATTTGCTTTCTGCTTTGAATGAAAAGGAGTCACCAAACACTCTAGACTCATGGATCAGTGGACTTAAGAACGTTTCCGATAAGAAGAAGGTTCTTGAAAATGCCAATGGTCAATTTACTATTGGAAATGTGCTTGAAATCACGTTTTCAGGTGTCCAATCACGAATTCTGTCATTGTATGATGCTCTTCAGAAGAAGTTATTGGAAGCATTTAAAGCAAGCGTCTCTGAAGCTTCAGGAACTCTTCTTGCTGACCTCAATCAGTCTCAATCGCAGCTTTTGATGGATATCAACCTCAATCACGATGGATCTAGACTCATTCAAACAGTTGCAGACATTGCTGAGCTTCAATTGAAATCACAGCACTGGTCTAACATGGTCAAGTGTATTCGGACATGTCAATCGATTCTCAAGAGTCAAAGAACACCACTCCACTCGGACTGGATCTATGTGGAGCAGCTTGAAGGTAAATTATCAAATGTGGAGAGTCTTCTCGCCTCTAAGAAGCAATTTATCTCATCCAACCGTGAAATCTTTATCTTGAAGTTGAAGGGCGAAGAAAAGAGATGCTTAGACATTTTGAGCTCTTTGCTTAGCCAATGGAAACAGAAGAAACCAATTTCGGGCCAACTTGAGCCTAATGCAGCTTTGAATGTCCTTGCCAAGTTCCAATCACAATGCAAAGAAGCAACGAGACACGTCAAGCTCTTGAAAATGGTTGGAGATGAGCTTGAAGAGCCAGTAGCGATTGAAAACAACCTTCAGGAAGTTGAAGAGGAAATCAAAGACCTCAAACTTGTTTGGGTTACTTTACAATCATACTGGGACTCTCTCGAGACCGTAAAGACACAGAAATGGACTGAAGTTCACGTCAGAACGATCAAACATCAACTTGACGAGATTTTGGCAAGTTCCAAAACAGCACCAATGGTTGTTCGTCAATACTCTGCATTTGATGAGCTCCAAAGTAAGGTCAAGTCTTACCTTAAGAACTTCACTATCCTCTCTGAATTGAAGAGTAAATCATTCAAGCAACGCCATTGGGATTCGATCTTTCTGCTCGCTGGAATGAACAACAAACAGGTCACGTCAATGTTGGTCGGAGATGTCATCGAGATGAACTTCGACTTGCACGAGACCATGATCAAAAATGTCGTCAACCAGGCCAATGGTGAACATGTCATTGAAGAAGGTCTTGAAGCAATTCGTAAGGAGTGGTCAACCATCGTTTTTGAGACATTCAATTACGAAGGAAAGTGTAGACTCATCAAAAATTGGAACACGCTTTTCGATCAGTGTTCCTCAAACTTGAATTCTTTGTCAAGTATGAAGAATTCCACTTATCATGTCCCATTTGATGTTGAAAGAACAAATTTGGAGGAATCTTTAAGTAATCTTAGTTTACTCCTCAATTCTTGGGTTGAAGTTCAAAGACAATGGGTCTATCTTGATGGAGTTTTCGGAAACGCGACGGAAATCAAATACTCTTTGCCTGTGGAAGCTTCGAGATTCAACAACATCTCCTTTGAATTGTTTGCGTTATTGAAACGAGTTGGTAAATTCAATTTGGTCATTGACGTCCTTAAGATTCCAGGAATCCAAGCGTCTATGGAGAAACTCAGTGAGACCTTGGCAAAGACCAGAAAGGGCTTAACTGAGTTCCTCGAGAAGCAACGTGAATTGTTCCCAAGACTTTACTTTGTGGGTAACGATGATCTTTTGGAACTTATTGGTAACTCTAACATCAATGAAGCCAATAGACATTTGAAGCAGATGTTCTTTGGAATCGCCAGTATTAATTACGACAATGATTCTTCCTCAATCACAGCAATTACAAGTCCACAGGGTGAAGTCTTTAAACTTAACAATCCAGTGTCACTTATTAAGAACAGAGAGTTGACTCAATGGCTCAATGAGCTTGAAGTGGAGATAAAACTGACTTTGGCCCATAATATCGAGACTGCTATTAAGGAATACTCTGAGTGTTTCGAAGAGTTTGATCACGTAAATGATGAGAAACTTGCATCGACCATTGATGGCCAGAATAACCAAGCTTTGGTTCTTGCATCTCAAGTTAAGTTTGCTAAGGATGTTGAGAGAACACTTAATGATGGTTCTTTCGAAAAACTCCATTCTTTCTATGTGAACTTGGTCAAAACTTTAGTTTCGCTTATCTCCAAGACAGAGGATCCTCTTATGAGAAAGAAGATCCAGTCCTTAACAATTGAAGTAATTCACCAAAGAAATGTCGCTGAGGAATTGCAAAAGGCAGATGAAAATGACCGCCATGCTATTTGGAATGCTACCCAAAGAGCCTACTTCAATGAGAGCTGCCAAGAGCCATTGGAGAGACTCGTTATTAAGCAAGGCCACTTCGAATTCTCCTACGGATACGAGTACCACGGTGTAATTGAGCGTTTGGCTTATACTCCTCTTGTTAACAAGTGTTTCTTGGCTATGACTCAAGCATTGGCTCAAAAACAAGGTGGTTCTCCTTTTGGACCTGCTGGAACAGGAAAAACCGAGTGTGTCAAGGCTCTTGGTAACAATTTGGGACGAATGGTCTTCGTTTTCAACTGTGACGACACATTTGACTATCAGTCTATGGGTCGGATCCTACTTGGCCTCTGTAAAGTTGGAAGCTGGGGATGTTTCGATGAGTTCAACAGACTTGACGCAAACATTTTGAGTGCTATCTCGTCACAGATCGAGAACATCGAAATTGGTCTTCAACAATCGAGAAGCGTTGAAATTTCAGGTAAGTACATCGAGGTTCAACCAGAAACTGGTATTTTTATCACTATGAACCCTGACTATGTTGGCAGAAATGAGCTTCCTGAGAACTTGAAGAAGCTTTTCAGAGCCTTTGCTATGGAACACCCAGATAAGGAGATCATCGCTGATACGATTCTTGCTTCTCAATGTTTCATCAACTCTACTGAAATTGCTAACATTTTAATTCCGTTTTTCACCGAATTAAGTGAACACCTCACCAAACAAACTCACTACGATTTTGGTCTTAGAGCCATCAAGAGTATCTTGACCAAATGTGGCTCTTCCAGACAAAAACAACTTCGTGATGGAACTGTTCAGGCTGATGGAGCGTTTGAGTTCCGTGTTTTGGTGCAAAGTTTAAAAGAGTCGATTATTCCAAAACTCATCAAAGAAGACCAAGAAGCTTTTGAAAGTCTCTTAGATAAGCACTTCAGAGGCGTATACACCGAGAAAGAGGACAATACTGAGTTTATTGAAGCTTTGAAGGAGTATGGTCAAGAACATGGCCTTACTTTGAATGAAGATTTCATCAATAAAGCTTTGCAAATTGTGCAAGTTGCCGAAAATCATCATGGATTCATGTTGGTTGGTGAATCGGGTTCAGGAAAGACCACACTTTATAAGCTGGTATTGTCTTCCTTATCCAAAATCGATAATAAGAGCCACGAGGTCTTTGTCATTGACAGTAAGACCATTCCTAAGGAGAGTCTTTATGGATCTCTTGATCCAATCACTAGAGACTGGACAGATGGATTGCTTACGAAGATTTTGAGGAATATCATTGGGAATTTGAGAGGTGAACAAACAAGAAGAACCTGGATTGTTTTCGATGGTGATATCGACCCCGAATGGGCTGAAAACTTGAACAGTTTGCTCGACGATAACAAGTTGTTGACATTGCCTAACGGAGAAAGACTTGAACTCCCTCCAAAGGTCAGAATCGTGTTTGAAGTCGACAGCTTAGAACACTGTACTCTTGCTACGATCAGTAGATGTGGTATGATTTGGTTTGACCGTTCCTTAGTCCATGTTGATCATCTTTGGAACCGCCATCTTCATGAATTCAAAGAAAGTTTATTACATCAAGCTGAGTCCATTGAGAACATTTTCCAAAGAGAATCAATTACTGATCTCATTGGTGAGGTTACAAAATCCGCTTATGATATTCTTAAGGCTTTGAATTTGTCTGAATTTGCATTGTCTGCATCGAAATTCGGCCACATCATGCTGTTTGATGAACAAAGGTCTTTGACTGCCTTTTTCTCCCATTTTACATCACACATTTCTGGATTGATCAATGAAAAACTCCACAATCAGGACTTGAAAAACGAGGTTGATATTCTCGTCTCCAAAGCCATTGTTTTGTCGTTGATTTGGGCATTTTCTGGTGACTCCTCTTACCAAGACAGAGAAGAATTTGTCAAATTCGTGTCTAGTCTCTCATGTTTCAAGAATCTCGATATTCCTGTCGATATTCTCGAGCATCGTATTTCAATCGAAGACAATTCTTGGGAACCTTGGTCTGCTCTGGTCCAAGTTGTGGACCTTGAGCCTCACCAGGTTGTTGATTCAAGCACAATTGTTCCTACTGTGGACACAGTTATCCTTGAATCTTTGATTTCTGGAATTGTCAACAAACATTCACCTTTGGTGCTTTGTGGACCACCAGGTTCAGGTAAGACCATGACATTGTTACGTGCTTTACGTCTGTCACCAAATCTTGATGTGATTTGTTTGAATTTCTCCAAAGACACCACTCCAGAGACATTGCTCACAGTTCTTGAACAGTACTGTGAATACAAAAAGACCAACAATGGACTCGTGTTGACTCCAAAGATTTCTGGAAAGTGGGTTGTTGTCTTCTGTGATGAGATCAACTTGCCTGGTGTTGATAATTATGGCACTCAAAAGGTGATTGCATTGATGAGACAAATGGTTGAACATTCGGGATTCTGGAGAACTAAGGACCATTCCTGGGTGACGCTTAACAATATCCAATTCGTGGGAGCATGTAACGATCCAAACGATCCTGGAAGACACGCTCTTTCCAAGAGATTTATGCGTCATGTCACTTTGGTGATGGTTGATTATCCTGGTCCAACAGCATTGAAGCTGATCTATGGAACATTCAACCATGCAAGTCTCAAATGTGCTCCTAACTTAAGAGGATTCTCTGAGAACATTGCAAATGCCATGATCGAGGTTTATCAAGAGACAAAGGTCAGATTCAGTCCAAGTATCCGAAGCCATTACATTTACTCTCCAAGAGAACTTACAAGATGGTGCAGAGGTGTCTTAGAGGCTCTCATGTCTGTTACTTACGAAAACGTCTTTGATCTTGTTAGATTATGGTACCATGAAGGTTTACGTTTGTTCTACGATAGACTCGTGGACCAAGAAGAGAAGAATTGGTGTAAGGACTTGTTCTGGCGTGTTGGAGAGGCCAATTTCCCTCACGTTGACCTTGAAAGTTGTTTCAGAGAGCCTGTTCTCTTCTCGACATGGTTAACTTCGGATTATAGATCTGTTGATGAGGGAGAATTGCGTTCATTTGTCAGAGAGCGTCTTCGTGTATTCAGTGAAGAAGAACTCAACGTGGAATTGGTCTTATTTGAAGATTTGTTGGACCATGCTCTTCGTATTGATAGAGTATTGAGACAGCACCAAGGACACATGATTTTGGTGGGACCAAGCACCAGCGGAAAGACCACATTGACCAAATTTGTCGCTTGGATGAATGGTCTTGAGGTCATTCAACTTCGTGTTCATACTGGTTTTACCATTGAGAACTTCGAGGTGATTCTTAGAAACATCTTGTTCAAGTGTGCTAAGGGAGAGAAGGTTTGTTTCCTTATTGACGAGTCGAGTATTCTTGAAACGTCATTTTTGGAAAGAATGAACTCTCTTTTGGCCAATTCTGAGGTTCCTGGATTGTTTGAAGGTGAAGACTTGGCTGCGTTGAACAAACTCTGTGCTTCAGAATCATCAGCCCAAGGTTTACTTTTGGATAGTGACGAGGAATTCCACGATTGGTTCACAAAACAAATTTCAGAGAACCTTCATGTGGTTTTCACCATCAGTGACGTCGATAAAGAGAACATGCCTCAAGTCAACTCGTCTCCAGCATTATTTAACCGTTGTGTGTTGAGTTGGATGGGTGACTGGTCGCCATCTGCAATGTCTGAGGTGGCCATGTCGATGATCAGCAGTGTTCCGCTTGATATTTCAAATTATGAGGTTCCTCCAGCTGTTGTTTCGACGTTGACTAGACCAATTTCAAACTTCAGAGATGCTGTGGTCAACTCGATTCTTTTCATTCATGAATCGAGTGCTAAAGCCACGAAACAAAACGTTCCACTTAAACTTATTCAATTTATTGAGATGTTTGTGAAGCTTTTCTCGAAAGCATCGGATGAATTGGAAGATAACCAAAGACAAACGAACGTTGGAATCGATAAATTGAGAGAAACAGTTCTTGAAGTTCGTCAAATGAGAGAAGTCCTTTCTGAAAAGAAGAAGATCTTGGAGTTGAAGGATCAAGATGCCAAACAAATGCTTAACAAGATGATTGTGGAGCAGAATGAAGCTGAAAGAAAGCGTGAATTTTCTGTGGTGACAAGAGTCGAACTTGAGAAGCAAGAAGTAGAAATCAACTCAAGAAGAGCCATAGTTATGGAAGACCTTGAGCTTGCAGAGCCAGCAGTTTTGGAAGCCCAAAGAGGAGTCCAAAACATCAAGAAACAACACTTGACAGAAATGAGAAGTATGTCGAATCCACCAGCAGCAGTGAAAATGGCAATGGAGTCCGTTTGTATTCTTTTGGGCTACCAAGTTTCAACATGGAGAGATGTGCAGTTGATTGTCAGAAAAGACGATTTTATTGCCAGTATCGTTTCCTTCGATAACGATACCCAATTGACACCAGATATGAGACAGTACATGGAGGAAGTTTACCTTTCCAGACCAGACTACAACTTTGAGACGATCAACAGAGCAAGTAAAGCCTGTGGACCCCTTTTGCAATGGGTCATAGCCCAAATCAGATACTCTACGATTTTGGAAAGAATTGGACCTTTGAGAGAGGAAGTTTATAAGCTTGAAGAGTCTGCTACAAAGTCCAAGGCCCAATTAATGGCCATCGATGAGATGATTCAAGAGCTTGAAGAGAGCATTGAGAAGTATAAGAACGATTACAGTGAGCTTATTCGTGAAGCTGAAAGAGTCAAGGTGGAAATTCAAACTATTGAGCAAAAGGTCGATAGAAGTGCTAAGCTTATTGAGAATTTGACCAAGGGAAGAAAGAGATGGCAAGCCAGTATCAAGGCATTTGAAGAAGAACGTGAAAGACTTATAGGTAACTCGATTCTTGGAGCTGCTTTCGCTTCTTACTGTGGTGGACTTAATCAAACATTGAGAAACAAGTTAGTGACAGATTGGAAGCAAAACATGAAAGATTTGGGCATTTCCTTTGATGGCTCCTTGGCCTTGATGTCGTTATTGGCATCTGAGACTCATATCACTGGATGGAAGAGCAATGGTCTTTCAAGTGATGAGCTCTATGTTGAGAATTTCGCTATTGACAGATGGTCAGAGAGTCCATACGTCATTGACCCTACTGGAGACGTTTTGGAGGTATTGCTGAGATCGATTTTGCCTAAAAAGTTGATTGTGACGAGTTTCCTCGCTGACAATTTCTTAAGAGTGTTCGAAGATGCTTTAAGATTCGGTGGAATCGTTTTGGTCCAGAATGCCGAGTCATATAACCCGATTTTTGACTCTGTTTTGAGAAGAGAAACAGTCCAAAATGGTGGTCGTAAGACTATTCAGTTCGGTGATAAGGCTATGGATATTCTGAACGATTTCAAGTTGATCTTATACACAAGAGATGCTCTGGTGAATGTTTCTTCGTTTATCGCATCGAGAACAACGATCTTGAACTTCTCGATTACCTCGAGTAACCTTGAAAACAGAGTATTGAACCTTACTTTGGAGCATTCGAACCCAGATGTCTACAACAAGAGACAGAACTTGATTGCTTTGCAAGGTGAATACCAAGTGCGTCTGCTTGGCCTTCGTAAGAAGCTTTTGGAGGTTCTTAACGACGTTTCAGGTACGATTCTTGATAACGATGAGGTCATTGAATCATTGGAAACCTTAGAGTCTGAATCTGCCTCAATTGACCAAAAGATGAGTGAAGCTGAGACTGTTATGACTACGGTAGACGATATCAGATACCAACACAGTGAAATTGCAAGTCATTCCAAGGCTATTTTCGAGACTTTGATGAAGATCACAAGTTTCAGCAAGTTCTACAATTTCTCATTGACTGGATTCATTTCAATCTTTGAAAAAGTGATGGGTGAGCCTGGGAAAACGCTCGATGGGAACCTGTTCATTTCACTTCTTTACCGTGATACCTTTGGGATGGTTTCTCCAACTTTGAAGGCCATAGATAAGATCGTTTTTGCTGTGGCTATGGTTGCATCTTACTATAAGATCGAAATCGGAAACCAAGCATACCAAAGTTTGAATTTGTTGCTTGAAAACTTTAAGCTGGCACCTTCCAACAACGATATTCATGACGTTCTTAAGGCTTGTTTTGCTACAAACATTGAAGGAGACGTAACAGGCAAATGGGCCGAAGTTTGCCAATCAAACAATGATAATGAGGCCTTTAAAGCTGTCAAGTCACTCATGGAACAGTCACTTGGCATGGTTTCTGAGAATTCTACAGTTATGGACTGCTACAGTACATTTGTGAAGAATGTATTGGGTCAAGACTTGAATTCTAGCCCTATGTATGGACTTGAAGACTGGGTGAAATTCGAAAAGGTGCCAATTTTGATGCCTACATCTCCAGGATTGGATATCACCTTTAAGATTCATCAAATTGCCAAGTCTATGGGTAAGTCTCTCAAGGTTGTGTCAATGGGTACTAAGGAGAATGTCGAGAAGGCCAATAAAGACATTGATGAAGCTTCAATGGACGGATCCTGGGTTGTTATCCAGAATGTCCAAATGGCAGGTCAATGGCTTTCTCAATTGGTTAGAAAATTGGAGTCTATCAACCGAAACAACGGCTTCAGACTCTTCTTGACATGCAACTTAAGCTCAGAAAACACACCTCCAAGTTTGATCGCAGCTTCACAAGTTTTGACATTTGAAAGTCAACCAAGCATGAAGTTGATCCTTGATGAAACGTTCCAGAGCTTGGTTAAGCCTGAATTGGAAGCTTCAAGTGCTTATAAGCACACATGTCTTCTTGTTGCATGGTACCATACAATTCTTCAAGGAAGATTGAAGTATGTGCCAGCATCTTTCACCAAACAATACGATTTCACCGATGCAGACGCTGCAGCAGCAGGTTTTGCCATTGACAAGATTTTTACTGATTTCAAGAAGGAAATTGTTGATCCTGCCTCGATTCCATGGCAAGAAATTAGTTACCTTATTGGAGAAATCATCTACGCTGGTAAGATCACCGACTCAAAGGATGCTGACTACTGTATTGACCTTGCAAAGAGAATATTTTCAATCAAGTCGTATGAAGATGGCTTCAATTTGATTGAAAATGACATAACTAAGGCATCTGGCTTGAACTTGGCTATGCCTTCAGTGAATGGCTACAAGCAGTGGATCACTGAGCTTCCAGATGTGGTTCCACTTTCATGGATTGGCCTTAATGAAGATGTGAATGTTAGAGTTAAGCAAGAGGAGGGTAAGGTTGTCACCGACCAAATTCTTGAGCTTATGGGGTGAAGTTGATAGTGCGAGGTGGTGAGGGTGAGGTGGTGTGATTATGGGTCTAAGGGCATCTCAAGGTGCACCAAAGCACACCAAAGTACACCAAAGTACACCACCATACATAAGAGAGAAGAATGAACATTGATAAAGATTAAAGGCATGTAGAGACTTACATTGTATTTCTTCGCTTCACTCGAAAATACAATCGCAAATACAATCATAATGTAACTGTAATATACATTTTTAGATGTCATTATTCACTCCTACAAAGCAAAGCAGTTAACGATGCGATTTGCTGATTTATTAGGGGTTAAATACAAAGGAAGAAAGTAATCAAGTGAACGCTAACGCATTTACTCGTCATCCTCCTCCAAAGTTTGAGCAGCAATACGGTCCAAATCTCTTTGACCGTTCTCAGAGATTCTTCTACCACCCTTTGGAGAGATCTCAAGGACACCAATCTTCTCCAAGGCTTGGACAACTCTTCTGTTGACGGAACCAGAAGCGTCAGCGTGTCTGTGTGGTCTGAAACCTCTGTTGATGGCACCACCGTACAACTTGTTCAACTTACCGACACCAACTTGCTTTCTCAAGTAGACGTGTCTAGCAGCAGAAGCAGCTCTCTTGTAGAACCAAGTCTCGGCTTCTTGAGGTGGCAACTCGTTACCGGCAGAAGTCTTGACAAGCTCAACGTAACCTGGAACCTCCAACTTACCTTGACGTTGCAAGAATTGAGCGTAAGCGTTGATAAAGTCTTGAGCTGGAACGTCTCTGAAAATGTTAGTATTTGTGATGGGAAAGAGCCCGAAACTTGGGGCGAAGGGACAGCATGAGTGGGAAAATGATCTGGGAGCTTTTAAAAGTTTTTCATGGGGTCTTTGCTCGGCAAATTGGGACTTGTGGAAGTTGGAATTGGGGAGCATCGATGACGACTGGAACTCGGTCAAAAATCATGATAATTCGACAGGGAAAAAGGGAACGGGATATTCTGATAGTGCTCATGCTGTTGGGAAGGTCAGTAAGGACACATACCTGACGGAAACACCTGGCATCTTGTCTGTTTGTGATATGGAGTTGTAAGAATTTGGTGCGGGTAAAATTTTCTTTTCCTTGGTGAGACTGAGGAATTTTTCGAGACTGCAGACAGCGCGGTGGACTGAGCCTGCATAGCGTTGGATCTTTGAAAAAGAGCAGTCACCATGGTCACGTGTGATGATGGTGAGATGAAGTCACACGTAAATTCCACATAAATGGAAGGTGAGCTGGAAGAAATGTTTTCAACTTGATCAAGGGGTCATATCAAACCGATCAAATCATTAAAAACATCCGTTCAAGTCAAATTGTCGTTGATGAAAGTCCTGGTGGTTGATGGCTTGCATGCAGTATACACCATAATGGGTGCAAAACCTATCGATTCCCTCCAAAATCAGTCCCAAATGTTACTGAGTTTTTTTTCTCGGAGACAATAATGTTCTAGATCCCGTAAAGATGCCTCGTAGCTCCAAAAAAAGTCTTTGGGACGTTTTGGTGCCAGAATGGGCATCATCGTTGGGACCGCACTGCCTTGAGAGCCATAGTCATGAGATACCACCAGGTAGTGCTCTCTTTGGCGGTAACGAGGCGACGACGACAGAAGGCGATCACCGACTTTGACGTTATAAATGTCACGTTGTAATTTCCTTCTCTCTTCGTTGCTTTTTTCTCTACTTTTACTATCATCTGCCCCACTTTCCCATTCACCTGCCCCACTCTCCCACTCATCTATGAGTCTCTCATAGTGGTGTCTTAGTAAAGAGTCATCCGACATCGACCACGCCTTTTCCAAAGAGACGTGTTCGATTTTTTTATATGGACGCGTCTCTTTCGTAGCCAAGTAGACGAGTAAATTACTCATGACGCCAATGGCATGAAGGTGGGATTGGTCTATCACCTCTCCATAAATAAATACCACTTCAGAGGCAGAAAGGGCACGAATTGTGTTTGCAACGAGCTCTCTAGGACGAAAAAGCAATTTAGGAACACTTAGCGAGTAATCAATTAGTGTAAATCTCACATCTGAAGGAACTGGGTCATGTCTTGGTGATACAATGTACTCATTGGGGAACAGCAACCTATTGATGATATCGAAGTCCATCATGACGTCAGAAATGGAGGTACATTGATGAAGAGCATCTAAAAATGCTGGTCCCGACATTTCTGACGCTTGAAAGAGTTCCCATTGTTGAGCTTTTGCAAGCATTCCGACTTTTCTGATGGTTCTAAGAACAAGACTCTCAAGAGGAGAATTG
Source organism: [Candida] citri (assembly GCA_030571295.1). Lineage (NCBI taxonomy): Eukaryota > Fungi > Ascomycota > Pichiomycetes > Serinales > Metschnikowiaceae > [Candida] citri. The sequence continues at coordinate 59,507 of JAJLXN010000009.1, read as the reverse complement.
GTCAAGACATGAGCAAGAAAATCAACAAATTCCGAGTATCGGAGCACGTCTGGGTCAGAAGTAAAAAATGCAAATGATTTGAGATGAAGATTATTGAAAAATTTCTTCAATTGAGGGAAACTTTCCTTTGGAACCAAGCAATTGATGTCACATATGAGATCAAGCCTTTTCAACGACAGAACTGTGGCCAAAAGAGGTTTATGAGAGAGCAAAGTCTCTAAGTTGATTGATAAGGATGTCAATTTAGGAAATGTAAAGTCATTGAAGGCTGAAGAATCCGTAAATGGTAGGTCAAGTACTCTTAATTCGGTCAAATTGGGAAACACCTTTAATTGACCATTTTTCAACGATTCGTTGGTGATTTCGAGCTGTGTAACGAAATTATTAGCACTTAGATGTTGCTGGTACCAACTTTGAAAGTTAACGTCCTCATTGACGTTTCCTTTGGAGCTCTGCTTGGCCAATTCAGCTCTTGAAGACTCATTAAAGTTGACCTCAAGAAGCTCCTTCATCAACTCATTCTGGATGCGTTTTCCGTCGCTCCACTTGTCCATTCTGGTTGGATATGCCAATACGGCATCAATTTCACTCCTTCTGACCAAACTAACAAACGTAAAAAGCGCTTCATTGCAGAGTCTTCGTAGTCTGGAGCATGTCAAAGATAAGTTGATAAAATCATGGAGATTGGGTCCAATTCTAGCGTTATTTGAACAAAACGACGCGTCTGGACGATTTAACCGGGGAAATCTATGAGAACTGTCTGTTTTGTTTAAACAGACGTGTCCTTGGGTAAGGTTGGCGATCACCTCATTGATGACTTCATCCGGGAGGTCTAGGAGGGACATAAAGGCGGGGCAAACGGGATATAGGGGAAGATATGGTGCTTAGTTCGATTCTGTAATGTATTTAAGGGGTAGAATGGGGTAGTTCAAGGGATCTTGAGCCAGATCTGGGGAGATCTTGGTGGCCTTTGAGTGGTATGGATAAGAGAGGTGTATTGTATAGTGCGCCATAGTTAAGGGTGGGGGAGGGAGATGACCCTGAGAATTATGGAAAGGGGAGTGATTGTTGAAAGTTGTTATTGTGTTTAATATTGACAAGAGATATCTAATCCATCTATAATTTTTGTATTTCGATTTTGCTCATCTTTTGGTGAATTTCCTGTGGCTTCTGATGAGCCTAAGCCTTGAAGATAAGTGAGAGATGAGGGGTTGGTGAATTTCTAAAGAAGCTTTCAAATTTTTTGTTTTTAAAAGTTGAATGTTTTCAATGATGATTCCTAGTGATCTCGTTGTCTTTTACCTCAATTTTAATTTGTATTTTGCGGAAATTCATGGCCCTTTTTGACTCTCTCACTCAAACCGTCTCAAGGTTCAGCCGCACCAATTGATAAAGACAAGAGAGGGTAGAGAGTTTCATGAAAAACGAAGAGATTTAAATTATTCATGATAATTTCATTATAATCGGAGCTCAATTAAACTGTAACTCTTCTCTATTCTCGTTTTATAAAGTGCTTTTCGTAGAATATGAGCTGGTAGCATCAATTACTAAGATAGTGGGTACATAGAAATAGAGAGGTAACAGAAACATGGACACGAAGAAGAGTAAAGATGATATAAAGTCTCTAATGTTATTAATCATGGTATCCTTAGCCAAAAAATCAATTTTTCAGTTTGAGTTTCTCGGTCAATGCCAAAAGATCATGACCACCAGTCTCAATACGAACACCTCCACAAGGCATCCAGAGGAATTTCCAAATTCACATTGACAATGACTCCAATCATTTTTCATATGACAATTGACCTCCTTCATTTACGAATCTTCCTTCAGACTCCATAGCAACCTCCCAAAATGACCAAATAAATGTCACCCTAGACTTTCCCTACAGGTTCCACTATCACCCCACAAAACACCACCAAATCCCCACAAAGAAACCTCTAAACCCCCTAAACCCATCTACAACAGCCCTAAGCTTACAAATTCAAAATCATAAAAACAGTCAATAAACATATTGGTACATTCGATCTAAAAAAAAAATCAAGATATGGGTATCATATCATCATATCGGTTTTCCACCATCAAGGCGAAAAAGAATTAAATCTCTTCATTTAATCGTTATCAGCACCAGAGTTCTCCTTTGGAGGAACACCGTGACATCCCTTACCTGGAACAGCAATGTCGTAAGCGTAGACATCCATAGCGTAGTATCTCAAACTGGCAGAGTTCTTAACAGCGAAAGTAGAGTTCTTTTGTCCAAGCTCAATAACATCTTGGTAACTGTCAGCAAAGTGCTCAATTTGACCTTGACCCAACTTGTCAGTGTGCCAAGATCTGTGGAGAACATCAGCTGGGAAGAAGTCCTCAGTGTCACCTCCAGCAACAGTGTAACCTCTGGTACAGAGCTCAGACAACCAAAGACGGTCAGTGAAAGACTTTTGACAGATAACAAGCTGGTTGGAGGCGTTGGTACCTCTGTAGTGACCAGCAAGGCCCTCACCCTTACATCTTCCATCGATGTCGTCACATCTGAAGAGAATATCAGTCTTGTTGGCAGAAAGGAAGTTCTCGAAGATTCCGACAACAGAGAAGGTGGAAGCGTTACCGAAGTATCTGGTGAAGAAAGCGGAAGAGTTACCGTATTGGAGAGTGTGGGCCAAAGCGTGTCCAGCCAACACCTTAGCCTCACCAAAAGCTTGTTCCAATTGGTTCTTGTCGGTGTCGTTACAGGTCTTGTAGATAGTCAAGTCCTCGTCCCAGAAGTTGTTCCATTTGTAAGATGGAGTGTCCTCAATGGACTTGTCATCGCCTCTAGCGAAGATAGATGGGGCTGCGAGAGCCAAAGTGGAGCAAACGAGAACGTTGGCGAACTTCATAATTTGTAATTGATGGTTGTTGATTTTTTACAATATCTAGAAATTATCACTTCCTTTTATATTCGTATTTTTCGAGTTTTGCGGTGGTTGCAACCGCACTATGTCCACTATGGTGGTTATATGTTTTGGCAAGGCTTTACAGGCACCAGATAAGGCAAAAGGACCATTTAGCAATGTTGGTATGGTAGAAACTGTTAAAAGAGACCATTGTGGTTATTGTGGATATTTGAAAATGTTCTGAATTCGGTAAGATGTGCCTTAATTGGGTCAACATGAGGACAATGCAAGTGAACAATAAGGAGGATAAACAATGCGTCGTTGAGTGGTATCGTACACTCCAAATGCAAGTAATTTAATGGAAATGGTTATTGAATGATTTTAGATGGTTTGGGATGGAGTAAGGTGGGGTGGGGGAGAACACATTGGAATCAAGAGAGATAATTGAGAAAGGAGGTAATTGCAATTGGTAACCTACTCAATTGATTCGGGAGATTTAATTTTGATTACTTGTAAAATTTTTTCGATTTTTTTCGGGAGTTATTCATGGACATTCCCCTTGCTATGGTGATTCCTTAATTAATTGCTTATTACGTTGCCTAAAAGGGACAAAACACACTGAATCCAAACCATAACTGGCTCTACCAAGATCAAAGTAGTTATAAATGTTTATCAAACTCCCTTTTGGTCCTACAGAACTTATCTATGTGTGGCTTAATCGAGCTAAGTAATGGCACTAGATCATTCCATTGAAGCTGCTAGCAAAAGCCCCCATGGCAGATAAAAGTTGCTTAAATAAGCGTTTCTGCATTTTTCTATCTCCTGATGATTCTTCATACTAGATTCCATTCTTTTTCTCATGCTCTATGACGAATGTTGTATAGCGTTACCTCTTCCATGAAGGTCTAGATTTTGGTATACATGAAGATGTTGATAAGGAGTTCATAATCTGGGGTCGATGGTGTGGGGTCAGTGTTACTGATTGAAGATGCTTTGGTATGGGAATTGATTAAGCTGGTTGATGTTCACAGTGTGGAGTCAATTGAGGAAGGTAAAAGTAATGTGAACTGGATTGAGATATTGGAATTAGAACTTCGGGTCAAACCTTGACCAATTGTCTGATGAAGTCGTAAGTTAGTCAATTGCACTAATTATTGATAGTTTTAAGGAGTTGATCCTTGTTTTTGTCCTAACTCATCTCTCTTCACTATGAGCATAAACAGTTACTTCATCAAGCATCAATTTTGGCCAAATTTTTCTGTGCTTCTCGTTTAATCTCGGGAAATTGAGTAAATTGCATTGATTTTAATTCTCTTTGACTTTCATTTCTCGCTCTCTTGTGGAAGATCATGGGATGTCTATGGAATGCTCATCTCTCTATCTGATTGTAACGTTACATAGTACTCATCACACATAAGGTCTATGAAAAGCACCAAATGAACGAGAAAAAAGAGTCAATTGATTAACTTACCCAATAAGAGACCCATCAAAATCTATCTACAATTCTTACTTTCCCTTCAATCTCTCTTCATTCCTATAATTTAGAGTCCCTCGTCTGGCCCATCACTACCGAATAGGGAAATGACCCCACATATCACCAAATCGCCAAAACCCACCCCAAAAACTCGGGAAAAAATAAGAAGCACTAAATAACCACCCCTTAGCAGTCCATCATCAATTCTCAGTCTCCAGAATGAGACTCCGAACTGTCCAATATTCATCCAACCTCCCTCCTCCTCTCCTACTCCATCTCGCAATAACCCCCGCAATAATTCCCCCACGATTCGCAATAACTATGGAAAAACCACTGGCATCTCCCCCACACCAAAATCCATCATAAAGCTACAAAAAATATAAATATAAAGGGATTCCCACATTTCAACAAACCCAAAACCAACTACTTTTCCTTTCAAAATGTCTGAATGGTGGAAATCCGCCGCAGTTTACCAAATCTACCCGGCTTCTTTTAAAGACTCCAATGGAGATGGATTCGGTGACCTTCAAGGAATCAGTTCTGAGCTTGACCATGTCAAATCGCTCGGAACCGATGTCGTATGGCTTTCTCCAATGTACGATTCCCCTCAAGACGATATGGGATACGATATTTCCGACTACAATGCCATTTATCCAAAGTATGGTACTATGGACGATATGGATGCCCTCATTGAAGAGGTCCACAAGCGTGGAATGAAGTTGATTTTGGATTTGGTGGTCAATCACACCAGTAGCGAGCATCAATGGTTCAAAGAGTCGATTTCGTCAAAAGAAAATTCAAAAAGAGACTGGTATATCTGGAAACCAGCCAAGTACGATAAAGACGGCAACAGACATCCACCAAACAACTGGAGATCGTGTTTTTCGGGCTCAGCATGGGAATGGGACGAAAATACACAAGAATATTACCTTCACCTTTTTGCAAAGTCTCAGCCAGACCTCAATTGGGAGAATAAAGAGACTCGTGATGCGATCTATGAACATGCGCTTCGTTTCTGGTACGAAAAGGGTATTGATGGATTCAGAATCGATGTCTGTGGGTTATATTCGAAAGTGCAGACATTTGAAGATGCTCTAGTCACCGATCCAACGCAAGATTGGCAAAATTTCGAGAAGTTATGTGCTAATGGGCCTAGAATCCATGAATTCCACAAAGAGATGTATGAAAAGGTCACCAGCCACTACGATGCAATGACAGTCGGTGAAGTTGGCCACTGTTCTCGAGAAGAAGCACTCAAGTACGTTTCTGCTGCCAGAAAAGAGCTCAATTCGATCTTCCTATTTGACTTAGTTGAAGTTGGAGCTGGAAAGGAAAGATTTGAGGCTCCAGGATGGAACTTGAACGATTTAAGGAAGGCTATCGATAATATGAGCAGCTTTGTGGAAGGAACAGACGCGTGGGCTACAGCTTTTTCAGAGAATCATGATCAACCAAGATCAGTGTCTCGTCTTGGTAATGATAAGAGTCCAGAAACACATAATAAGTCTGCAAAGCTCTTGGCACAGATGTTGACGTCCTTATCGGGAACTTTATACATCTACCAAGGTCAAGAGATTGGTATGACGAACCTTCCGAGGTCATGGCCCATTAGTGAGTATAAGGACATTGAGACGTTGAACTACTATGAGTATTTCAAGCAAAAGGTCAATGGAGACAAAGAGAAATTGGAGAAACTCATGGATGCAATCCAGCTCAATGCTAGAGACCATGCAAGGTCACCAATTCAATGGAATTGCTCCAAAAATGGCGGTTTTTCAACTGGTACTCCATGGATGAGAGTCAATGACAATTATCCACAAATTAACGTTGATTTACAAGTGAATGATGCTAATTCTGTGCTTAGTTACTGGAAGAAATGTGTTGAAACCCGGAAAAAGCACCAAAATTCACTTATTTTCGGTACTTTGACCATGTTAGATGAACAAAACGAGAAAGTGTTCAGTTTTGCTAAGAAAGGTGCCAATGGAGAGGAGGCCATCGTTGCATTGAACTTCCTGGCTGAAGTTTCACCATACAAGGCCCCAGAAGGCTACAAACTCGTCCTTAGTAACGTCGATAAGGCCTCAGATACCGAGTTATCTGGATATGAAGCCAGAACATACATAAAATGATAAATAGAATAGTTAATCGAACAATGTCTACATCCCACATGCAAAGAACCCGTTTGGTATATTACAAAGTATTTAGAGAAGATAAAGTGTTGATTAAATGACGTGACTAAAAGGCAGAGGTGATTAGACCTTGAAACCTCTGGAGTTTCTTCTACCTCTAGCTCTCTCGAACTTTCTACCCTTGGAGATGACCTTTGGAGCCTTACCCTTGTGTGGACCGAAACCGAAGTGTCTAACGGCCTCTCTGGCGTTTCTTGGACCTCTGACGATGATGGTGTTTTGACCCTTTGGAGCTCTCAAGGCCAATTGGTCCAAGGTGATAGCCTCACCACCAGCCTTGGTGATTCTAGCCTTAGCACCGGCGGTGAATCTCAAAGCGGCGACGGTAGCCTTTGGAGCCTCCAACAATCTAACGTCATCGGTAACGGTACCAACAACAACGATGGTCTTGTCAGCAGCACCCTTTTGCTTGAGGACGTTGTTGATTCTGGAGATAGACACTGGTGGTCTGTTGATCTTGGACAAGAACAAAGATCTCAAGATGACCTTGTTGAATGGAGCATCAGTACGACCTGAAAAGTTAGTATTTAGAATCTTTTGAGATTCTGCTCTAGATCGCACTCATGAAGGGCACTCGCAGAATTACAGCACCACCAACCAGGCGAGATCCGAACCACCGGAAGTCTCGCGTGTTTGGTAAAGCACCTCCATACGATTAACGGTTCCGAACCACCGGATGTGTTAAAATGTGTATGGGGTGAGGGGTATTCCCCTATGCTGCAAAAGATTAAATAAGCAAGAGTAACCTAGAATGTTCTATATGGTGTTGTTTCACTCAGGAACACAATGCCATATAAAACACTTAAGCACCCTCACTTGCTGCTTATGTTACTTTGCCACCAGAATGGAGGCAATGTAGATTCTCCCTCGAGAGGCCATCTAGTTCAGATTGTTGCAATGGGATACATACGAGCCAAGTAAGTGTACAACTTAACCAAAACGTTCAAGTAGACGTTGTCGGACTTTGGAGCGGTTCTGTGAGAAACTCTGACGTGCTGCTTTCTGAAGTGGTCCTTACCCATTGTGATGAAGAAGTAGTTGTGGTGAATAAAAAAATTTGAGAAGCGGTGCGAGATATGTGTGTTAAGGGTGCGCGCGGAAAATTTTGCGATCGATGTGGGTCACGTGGAAGAGTGAGGGTTTGTGCCCTAGAGGTGAGAACAAATGAGGTATATCGGTTTTGGAGACTCAAGGGGGAATTTAATGAAATTAAAATGGAAATGAGGTAAGTGTATGTGGTTTGTTTATTAGAGGTGTTTTTGAGTTGATTTTATGGTTTGTGTGTGGAGATTGATGGGGGTTTCTATGTATGGTGAGTGCTCAGTGCCTAACTATGGGCATCAGTGAGCAGTGCAGTGAGCAGTGAGCAGTGAGCAGATGAGCAGATGAGCACTCTCATAGTTAAGGCTCACAGAGGACCTCCCATAGTTAAGCGCGCCCATAGTTAAGGACACAGTGGACTCTCATACAAATGTCTCCCCATACTGAGCGAGCGCCTCAGAGGACCTCAGAGCGCAGAGCCCACGCGAGTCTTAACTATGGCAACTCAATTTGCAACAAAAAGTCACCAAATTCATCACATTTCAACCCAAATTGACAAAAAAAACCTTGACACTGACAAGATCTGATTTCTCATAATCATCAAAAAATCAGCTTTTTCTTTTCTTCTCCCTGATCTTGTCTGGTTCCCTATCTCGCCTGTTTCCTTGTTTAAGGCCCCCACTTTCTCATCTATCGTCACCTGCACATTTCAGTCCAACACCTACTCCAATGTTACGTTCCATCAGACCGTTATCTACCGCCAGCAGACGGTTGCAAGGCCAAGTTTTCCCTAAATTCACCTCTCCTGATGAACTTTCAAAGTTTCTTCGCTCGCCAACCTGGAGAGTTCACGATGTTCTTCCAGATATCTCAAGACAAGACGCAGACTCGACTTTAGTCAAGAAGATGCTAAAACTCTCGGGTCTTGAGGTCGATATCCCCGAGGAAGAGATCCAGAGATGGGCCAAAGCACTCAATACACAAATTGCATTCGTCAATCATCTCGAAGATGGCGTTGCTGACCTGAAACATGGAGAAGTCTCTGCTGAGGTGTTTAGACTAATACAGTCAGATCACCACCCTCCAGAGCCACTTACACTCGATAAATTGCTTGAACAAATTGACCAGTTGGACCTGCAAGTCGATGAGACCAAGGGAGAGAGAGGATTTGATGCCAGTGGCTTCACAACTGTGGTGAAAGAGAAGAAGTGAGATTGGTCTTAATGCATACTCAATTCTCTATCAATTCTCTTCTAGTTTTCCCACAGATCTCCTAAAAAGTCCCTCAATTCACTCTCGTCACTCTCGTATCCATAAACATACGGTCTGGAACCTCAAGCTCGAAAAGATTCTTAAGTGATTCCTTGAGTTTGGTCAATTCCTTAGTGCCCTGGTTGATCACATCAACACTGGCACCTCTTGGGAAGTTGATGTATGTTTTGATCTGGAACGTGTTTGTTTCGTCTAGAAGCTTCAATCTGAGCTTTCCAGGCGTCTCACTGGCGGCAACATCGTCGTCACGAATGAGAATCTTGAATATTTCAATGATGATGTCCCCATAGAAGAATCTGATACCTTTGAGCCAATATTGGTTCACCATATCGTATCCCAAATCATCTAGGAATTGGACAAACGAGTCCTTTGTCTCCTCTGCTGCTTCTTGACCTGCTTTCGTCTCTGTTTCGTTGCTTGACTGTACCTTAACGTCTTCTTCTGTCTTGATCTCTCCATTCACCGTTTCAGCGCCATTTCCATTTGGAACGCCATTTGAGTGTCCGTTCTCATCGATCTCCATAAGATCAAAGTCCTGCGGCTCTGATTTTGGTGCTTCTTCGATGGTTGCGTTCTCTGTCTTGACCTTATCTGTGGTAGCATCATTTGCAACGTTTTCCTTCTTAACTTTCCTTCTGGTATGGTGATGCACTATAGTGCTTTCGTAGTAGTTGTGGGCCAGCACAGGGTTCTTTCCGGCTGTTGGAAGATCGGATATTTGGAGTGTCCAGTGCTTGACTTCAGTTCCAGTGAAAAGTCGGTCGACATTGACCTCAGAGCGGTTTTTGATGATTGCTTCTGCCAAATCGATATTCTCAGACGCGTCGTCTGTCCATAAAGTCGTACATTTCATATAATATTGCTCGATTTGGTTGACTTTTCCCGGCTCAAACTTGGGTTTGAACACATTATGGGGCTTGGTGAGAAGAGTATACGTTGAAATCTCCTGGGGATTGAGAACTCCCGTCAATGCTTGTAAAGTCGACACCGTCTGGATGTAGTTCTTGTGTGGGATGCTCGAGCAGAGCAATAATTGATGTCCCATGGGTGGTTTTTGGTGATTTTGGAGATAAACAAGTAGTAGGTAGATGTTCTTATGTGTAGTCCATGTGGAGGTCGATACATGGAGGAGAGAGTGGGTAGAATCAAGGAAGAAGAGGTGATTTGAATTTTGAAATTGCTACGATCGTGTTCTTCTGACTTTGCATAGTTATATTAATTTATTTGTGGCTGAATTTCTGGCGTTGGTGTGGAGTTTTCACTGTCTTTGTAGATCTAGACGTAACGAGCGTAACATCACCAAAAAAGGCCAATTAAACTGTGAAAAAACCCACGATTTCAGCTGATTATCAATTAATAGACACCTTTGAACAAATTCAACTTGTTCAATGTCACCAAAAACTTCATTACTCCCCACTTATTGGTCCTTCTTGGACTCCTCGGCTGGCTCAGTAGTATCCTCGGCAAAGGCCATGACAATGTATGCAATAAGCACAATATTGGCAGCCACAGCAGCAGATCCACCACTAAGAATCAGATTATCAAATAAATATTGGAAAGTGAAGAATGTAGTCAATGGAAGAAACACCATTGCCACGGTGAATAGCATGAGCTTCTTCACGACAGAACTTGAGGTTAGTTTGAGCTGAAAACTCGGGAATTTCGGGAATATGGGTAATTCACATCGGCTAGAAACGATGGAAATGTCGAAATCTTGCGTTTAGGCATTACTTACGGAGGAACGTCGGCCATTGTATAAGAAGTAGGTGTTGGTAAGTGGTGGTTATATGGAGGACGATTAGTGTTGATAGAGGGGGAGGGGCAGCTTTGGGGTGAAGAGATAGAATTTTGAGTTTTTCGAATTTTGAAGCATTTCCTGAGATCTTTTTATCGTGATTCCTTACGTGTTAACTTTTTTCTTTTCGGGTTTTTGGGGTCAAATTACCGGTTTTTGACTTATGTAAGGGCCTGATAGTGTGTTCACACCCGTACATCCCACTTATATCAGGTCCATCAAACGGTGGAAAATCGGAATAAATATGGGCTGAAATTTGGATTTGTTATTCAATTGATGGTGAAGGTGCGATTTAGGGGTTTACTTGTCATACTAGGGGCTGGAGTGTGGAGAATTCGGGTGTTGGTGATATCATAAAAACACCCGTACACCATATTTAATCAATATCCGAAACCACCAAATTCTTCAAATTTGACCAAGGAAAATCAAGCAAAAACAAAAGAAAATAGATTGAAATCCATTCTAGTATCCATTTACTTCCCTATATCGATATCCCACCCTCTCTATCTTCCCCTTTTCTACGACCCCCCTCTATCTCTGGAACCTCCTAGTCACGTGCCTCGCAATTACCCACCGGCAATTTCCTTAACCAAAACTACATACCCTAAAACATCACCAACCCAATGAAGTTATTGACTCTTGCCGCCTGTACAGGTGCAGTTATGGCATTCGTCGACACCGCTCCCTTTTTTGCATCTCCGGAGTTGTTGTCGCTCAATGCCAAATACATTACTCCAGCATCGAACGTTTCTTCTGCATTGGGAGAAGTCACCAAGCAATTTTGCAATGAAAAACACAGCAATGATATCAGGGATAAGTTGTTCATCTATAGAGTGAGCGGCTTGGAGGCCACTGAGCCTAAATCCGAGGGAACTTACATCAAACACGTCCATTATCCACTGCCTAAGGAGTTGGACTTGGCCTTGGACGACAACTGTAAGGTTGAGTACATCAAGTGGCTGCTGAAGGGTTATTCTGGCAAGGATGAGTCTCAAGTTTATGTCATTGATGTTGACGATGGATTGAGTCACACAATTGGGGAGTTTGCCATGGATCACACCCAATACTTGATTGTTCAAGGTAAGCCATCGTTCCATGTTGGAGGCTCCAGAGGTGAGTCTCTTAAGGAGTTTATTGACGATGCCTTGAACGTTGACGTCGAGAAAATCATGAAGAGAGACTATGAGAGCGATGTGGACGGTGCTGATGAGGGGTACAGTGCCCAAGAGATCGAGGACGACTTCAGAGCTGCTGAGTCCATGATTGCCGAGGAGGAGTCGTTTGTCACTGCTATGGCCGACTCTGAATCCAGCTCTCCTAGTTCTGGAACTATCTCCAAGAAGAAGAACTCCAACTTGTTCACTGAATACCAGTTCTTCACTCCTGGCGTGTGGCTGTCGTTGATTGTCAGTTTGTTCTTGGTTTACGTGATGTACACCGCCATTGGATGGGTTACTTCCATCGAGACTTCTTATGGTGCTTTTGAGAAGCAGGTTGACTATGAGAAGAAGAACGAGTAGAGTCAAACCGCGTTTATTTCAATACAAGATTATGTTGTGGAAGGTTACGTTCTAGTCACGCATAAGTACGAAGAGTATTACTATAATAAAATAGTACGAAGAGTATTTTGAGCCATGATAAAATGGTATGATTAGATTGTGAACGAGCACATTTGAGCTATATAAATAAATGAGTTTAGATTGTGAGAGGTGAGATTTAAATCATACAAAGAGCACATTCAAATCAGACAGAGAGTACATTCAAATTAAAAAGACGGAACGATCGAATCATTCAAAAAGCACGTTCAATTCAAACAAAGAGTTCATTCAAATCATAAGAAGAGTGCGTTTAAATTGTAAATGGGTAATGTCAAGTTATACAATTAGTACATTCAAATCATATAGATAGCACGCTCAAGTCATACAAAGAGTACATCCAAATCATACAAAAAGTACATTCAAATGATACAAAGAGTACATACAGATTATAAAAGATCCTCGTTCATGACTCTCAATATAAATATGGAACGATCTTGTATGGCACCTTTTTCTCATACTCCTCCCATGCCTTGCCATACTTATCTCTGCACTTGGCCTCGTCTCTGGTTTGTCTATGAACCAACAACACTGCAAAGTAGATCACATAGTAGTAAGTGAGCAACGTCATGGTTCCAGTAGGCAAACACCAAGACCAGCCAATGAGCCAATCACCAAAGTAGTTGATGTGCTGACTGAGACCCCACCAACCTTCAACAAGCAACTTAGAGCCAGTTGGAGTAGAGATGCTCTTCATGTGGTCCAACAACCCGTTCTTAAAGTCGGATTTTTGCTGGTTGGCAGAGTGGAAAACGTAGTATCCTGTGAAACTGAGTGCAAGGATCAAGCCACACTTGGTCCAGCCCAATTCGTAGTAGTTTTGAGGCAAAGACAAGTATCTGGATTGTAAGGTGTAAGACCAAGGAACCCAGGCCAAGTCACCGAATGCAAGCATGAATCCAAAACCATCAGTAGCGATGTCCATCATAGTCAAGCAGCCCTCTTCGTTGAGAATACCATCAAAGGAGTAGAAGGCTTGAAGGAAGTTGACCAAGATCAACGAGTCAGCGACCTTGCCTTGAGTATGGTACTGGTTATGGATACAAGACAAGTTGACCAACATGAACAAGAACATTCCTGGTCTCAATTCACAGAACAACTTGACATCCCAAGCACCAAGTCTTGGGTTCAACTCACGACCAATGAACCAGTCGTAAATGGCGTTTTTGGAGTTACCGTTGATCGACAAGATCCTCTCGTTGGTTCCAGCACCGTTTGGCTTGCGCAATGGAACGAAGGAAAAGAAGTAGACCACAAAAGACAACACATAAGACCAAATAATGGTGATCAAAGTCAACTGCATCTGGTGATCGTATAAGAACTGCAACTCAGGCAAGTAGTAGTCCTTTGAGGCGAAAAGTCTAGCAAGAAGGATAGCAATTAAGGTGGCAGACATAGACAATCCATTAATACGGTACATCAACTTAGTTCCGTCTCTTAATTCGACTCCAGGAATGTCTTTACCTGGAGAATAGACATCCAACACTGCAAGGATGAAAAACCATGCTGTGTAGGCCAACCAACAGTTTCTATCAAATAGAAGTTGTTTCCACTGGTCCCAATTGTCTGGAATTTGCTCTTTGACCTTTTGAATATCGAGAGAAACACCTCTAATGGCATATTGCTCGTTACAGATCAACTGGAAGAATACCAATATGAGTGGTAAGAAAATGGCGATGCCAATTGCGCCTGGAACACCGGAGAACTCGCGGTGACGCGTCAATGGGTTAAGAGGAGCCATTTTAACGATTCCAAATTGTGAATTAAGGAGAAAAATCGGGTGTTTACGAAATTCGGATAGTATATATTTGTCTATACGAGTAAGCGAGACTGTATGTGCATACCGTTAGGTCATGGTGGGGCTGGGTTGCTGTTTTCGAGCAATCAAGAGGGGAAAAAAGGTAGATATGGGGAAATTAGGGTAATTTGAGTGATTTAAGTGATTTAAAGCTTTTTGTGATTTTATAGAGAATCTTGTAAGTGAGAATTCTATGGGAGATTGAAGGGTCTGATGAGTCTACGGTGGGTGTTATATAGAGGAGATCGGTGTTGCAGTGAACGGGAACGAAATACACAAAAAATGGACTTTTTTGGATTTTAAAATTGATGGAATGAGATAAGGCTGACATTTAAAGTAGATTGGATCTCCCAATTTTGAGGAATCCTTTGTTTGTGGTGGAAATGTCATGGAGATGGCCTCGATGGGGCTCACGGTGACGTAGTGAATATGTGAGCAAGCAAGTTTAGTTGGTTAAGAGAATATCTGAAGTAAAACGGCGGGGATCGAGGATTTGATAGAGTTCAGGGTGATTTGTCTTTTTAAGGTTTTGAAGTGGACTTTCATCTTCCACTATGGTCATGGCCAGGCATACTCTCAGGCAATATGATACACAGTGAGAGCTCCAGAGAGATAAGATTGTGACTTGAATTGGTGAGAAATTTAGATCAGGTATTCCACTGAAAGTGAAGTTAAGGAGAAGTTGTGGATTTCTCAAATTGGCTCGATACCTCCTCGTCATTCATCCATATTCTTTGTTAGTCTGATCAGTCTGGAGCAACAAATATTATAGATGAATATCTTGGAGGAAACCAACGAACTCTTTACATTCGCAAAAACACTCTAGGATAAAATGGACCATTCACTGTCATCCTAAACTTGCCATGAAAAATCTTCATTTTGTCATTACGGCACTGCTTTATCTGATTATGAAAGTTTTCATCTTACAGTTATATTCGAGCCTTGAGGCAAGACATAACGATAGTAACAGTTTAGTCGATAAAAAGCCGGCAATACAGCTTGATCCGTGAAGCGAAAATCATAGTGTTGTTTTTTTTTTTTTCTTTCTGTAATCAATATCTGTCAGCAATGCCATCACCTCGTCAATACTTCATTTCTCGTAAAGTCAATTTTATGCTTTCTGGAACGGTGTTTCCCGAGATAACCACCCAGTAACTCCAAAACATTCATAACCGACGAACTTATTGAAACTTGAAAAATCTGAAAAATTCCAAAAAAATCAATCGTCAGTAAAATACCCCTATCAGAAAATTATCCTTCTAGTAGACCCCATCAATTCACTTTAAAACCACATTTTCCAGTCATTCCTATACTTTAACAACCGAATTTTAATCCAGGGTCCAGACCAATAAATCTACAATTACATCAACAATTGGTCTCAACCCTATGGCTCTCCTCTTTCCATTTCCAGTACCTGTCTCCATTCCCAATACCACTCTCTGTCCCAAGACCTCCTCTTCATTGCTCTCGCTCTGTCCCCCTTCCACTCCCCACTTGCTAATGGCCCCCTTTTGCAATCGCAACCAGGTCAACTCATTTCCACATGCGGTCAGCGGAACTCCACAATCCAGACCAAAGACGAGTAACCGATCGTACGAGGCCACTGCGAATGTGAAGATCTACTGAGAAAATTTGTTATTTGAAAGTCTCAATATCTTCAATTTACCAAGTCATATAAGTATCTCTTTTCTATTTCTCGTATTTTGAAAAACCGAACTTCCCCTTTCTTTTTCTCTCTTTGTTCCGCCCCTCACCAGGTCTAGACATTTTCCATAAAACGCACGGTCTCTTACAGAAAAGCGCAACAAACAGCCCACTGTTAAAAATCGAAACAACCACCAAATCACAAAATTCCACTGTTTTTACAACCAGCACACTTGCTCCTAAAACCATAAAAATTATCACCGTCGTCACCACGGCTACATACCTGAATTCTCTAAATTCCCGTCCTTCCTGGTCGCCCGCCAATAACCTTTCCCAATTGAGACAAATTACTCGCAGAATGCGCATCTTGACAGGGCATCTATGCCGCAACAGATAGCCATAGGGTGTGAAATATCGATGAAATTGGAGTAAAAAAAAAAAAAAACTCGATAAAAATCAACATACACCTTGTTGTAATCTCCCCTGTCGATATCATCGCATACACTGCATTCCACCCCAAAAGAATCCCCCCACACCTCCTATTCTATTGTCAGCTTCTCTCACCGTTTGCATTGTACTAGGTGGCATTCCGCCCTTTTCGCGCAGATCTGGCTACCGCATACCCTAGTGACATTTTCCTAGCACCTCCATTGGTACCTCTCTCTCTTCTTCGTCTATTTCCTTCCTTCTCCAACTTCCCTTTACTAACCCATCCCTTCCTTCCCCAGTGCATGTCGTCTATCTTGCCCATGTCAACTCCAAATCGGCCTCAAGAGCCTATCAAGCGAAAAAGAGGCAGACCTCCCAAGACCAATAAGTCTCCCGAGGCTTTCCCGACCCTCACTTTACAATTCCATACATCTCCCGATGGGGCCAGTCCAACGGCAGAACTGAACTCAAATATGATGGTCAGATTGGGAGAACCCGATACGTTCACTCCCCTCATGAAGGTGTCTCCTACTGTCCACTCAACTAAGCGGAAAAGGAGAAAAAGCGTCATGTCTGATGATTCCCCTACAAAGCGAAGAGATCGAGAAAGAGACAGAGATAGAGATCATCGAGAAAGAGACAGAGACAGCCAAAACGATATGCTTACTCCTATGCTGACGCTGTCTTACACGACGTCCAGACTGTCGTTCCAGATCAACTCCAAGGCCATCGATAACATCTCCCTAATCACTAGTTCGACGCCTCATTCATCGGGTGGCATGCTGCTGAATCTGGCCTACTATACGCCACCACAACTGTCGCTGCAACTGACGTTTCTTCACCGCAGTTCGCCCTCGCTAGCGAGGGGTTTCACGGAAGAGTCGTCTCTGCGGGCACTTTCCCGAGCCAAAAAGGATCT
Source organism: [Candida] citri (assembly GCA_030571295.1). NCBI lineage: Eukaryota > Fungi > Ascomycota > Pichiomycetes > Serinales > Metschnikowiaceae > [Candida] citri. Next base: position 42,478 of record JAJLXN010000009.1, on the reverse strand, counting down.
TCGGATCGATACTTCGACCAAGCCGGCTCCGGAACAACGGAGATCACCGAGTTTGATCAGTTACGTTGACGACGGTACATTTTCGTTCCAATTAATTGTGGATGAACTGGGCCGTGCAACGCTCTCAAAAAAAGACGGCTCTTACTCGTCTTCCTCCTCCAAACAACCCTTACAAGAAGAACAAACCGCTCTTGGGCCTCCTAAACTCATCCACTCCAAAACAGCCATCGGAATCGAGGCCCAATTGACTCCACGAAGCGACATGTTCACTCACAAACGAAACACCTCCGATCCGGCCAAATTTGCTCTTCCACCAATGTCGGCACTAGTCGATACGGCGGAAGGAACAGAAAAGTACATTGTGCCACAAACACCAAAGGGAAGAGACGATTTTTACATTGGGTACACCCCTAAAAACGATGCTGGAGACGGTTTAGCGTATAATCTCACGCCACAGTTCAACTCGATGATGTATCTGATGATGAACATTAATTCACCGCAACAGAAGAAGATTCTGGGTCTTCAGCAGCCGTTTTTGAACTTGCACCAGGAGGCTTTAGGTAACCACTATGGCAGGTCCAATGGTGGTGCTGCCTCTACTATTGACACTCTGGACTTGTTGGGCCCTGGAGGTCCAATCCCCTTAGAAAGTATCAGCGTTGAGTCTTCACCTGCTGACGAGGGGGATGCCAGAGCAGCGTTGAAGAAGGTGTTTAAGCAACAAAAGAGAGAATAGTAATACTTAGATCACGAAGGTTTATGCAGCTAAAACAATCATTAATATAAGATAATTGAAGGAGGGAGGATTGTAGGTAATTACGTTGAGTTGGTATAGACGATTATTTGAATTAGAAGCATAGTCATTTGAGACGACGTTATTGTAAGTTGAGAGGAGACTTGATAGTGAAAGACCTCTTTTCATTTAAAAGAGACCGATATATGGAGTGAAAGATTTTGTTGAGAGAGACAGTCGTTTACTTGATTAAGGAGATTCAATTCGACAAGAGGCTTTTGTCACAGTTGTGAATACTCTCGCTATATCTAAGAAATTCGACACCGCTAGAATCAGGCTATCGAATTATTCAATTGCACTCTACTCTTCCCTCTAAGAAAAAACTTTATTTAATAAACTCCATATATATCGCTTATCTGTTTAGTACTTATCGCTCATCTGTTTAGTACTTACCCCAAGTCCATAAAGACTCACTTGGGTTCACCAACTCATTCTCATTGGAACTGAACAGAATCCCCTTATCAACACCAACAGATGCAAGCACTTGCAAGTAGTAGAGAAATTTCGATGGGTCAAATCCTTGAGCCCAAACTTCTGAGGCCTTCTTGAGAACTTCATCCTCTGGAACTGTCTTTGTCTCAAACTTAACATCGTGAGTTTCTTCGTATCTCTTGACTACAATGGCTGGAGTGATCTCTCCAGATTGGACTCTCACCTTATCAGGAATACCAGCTCCTGCTTTAGAGGCAATTGAGGCAACCACTCTACCCACATCGGTCAATGAAGAGTAAGCGATCTTGACATCTGGAGAGCCAAAGTAAGTTACCTTCTTAGCCTCGGTATCAGCTCCAACGTGACCAATGATCTCATATAACCAAGGACCTTCAGCAAAGAATCCATTGTAAATGTCAACGACCTTAATTCCGGCCTTTCTGACGTTGTCGGAGTGAGCACTCTTAAGACTCAAAAAGCCAGGGAGAACTTTCTCGGAAGCCTCCAATTCACTACCAAATTGAGATGGAATGAACAATTTTGGCTTGACTGCAGTGACAATGGCTTCGGTAGCAGCAAATAAACCTGGTTCAGCGTTAAGAAGCTCCACAATGACGTCTGTGCCCTTCAATTGGTCAATCAAGGCATCTTTTCCGTTGATATAGTCACCAGAAATGTACTTGACAGACTCAGAAGACGTGTACTTTGAAGCATCACGCGTCACTGCCAACACTGGAAGCTGGAACTTGTCAGAAAAGGTAGAGCTGGTGATGGCTTTTAAGGTAGGCTTACCCAAAGCGCCATTGAGGCCGAAAATTGCAACAGAAACTTTAGACATTGAGATCTTTTTTGACTGGATGTGTTTGTCTGATCAGAATTAATGATTTTAGAAAGTCAATTCCATCATTGACCTTATCGTTTATATATTGCAAGTGCTTAGTAATTTCAGGTTTAAGTATGGGGTGGTTGGGTAGTGTATGTAAGCCATGAGCCACAGCGATTTGTAAGGATTTTAGTAAAAGACGGTGGGTTAGATACAGGTCGCTTAGTTAGTTAGATTGGAGGATTATGAAATTCAGGACGGAAAATAAAAGTGTGGAATTTGATTACGTTAGGGAGGTTTCGTAAGCGAGGGATCGTTTTTCCGTCAATTTTGTGGCTTGTATTTCCGATGTGGTGGGGGACGAGATGTGGCTAGTAATGGGACGTAGGTGACAATTAGGTGACGATTGGGTACGATTAGGTGACACTTACATGTACATGAGACGGGAGTAAGGTGGTTTTGAATTACTTTGTCAATCGAATTTGATGTGAAAATATTCGGTGGTTGAGTTGTAGAAACAATATCACCAGGGAAGCCGAAGAATTGACGACTCAGTGGGTGATTGTCGAGAAATTGGCTTTGAATTGACAAGAGAGTGATTGCTAAAGTTGATTTCAATTCACATTTCTCATGGACAGATATGAACCAGGCAATTGGTTACTTAGAGTCCATGAGCATATGATAGTAGATGGAGAAAGACGTCAATGCTGAGATCATCATACAATGTTGAATTAAGTTTATGACGTGGAGTGAGGTGATCTACATGAGCTAACAAATAGCCTTCATGGAGATTGATTCAATGGGTTTGTTATTAAATGAGTAGACCCCGCAGAGCAATTGACTCAGATATAATGGAATTATGAGCTGATTTAGTTCTATAATCAGGGGTGATGGTGTTACCTATGCTATTGTGCTGAGACATCCACAATAGCACTATGTCTGTGAATAACGGTAAGAGGGGTCAAATTCACTTTCACTCTTTTTTAGCAATTAAAGAATTTTGAAATGAAAACGAACTCAAAATAAAACGATAGAACATACCACAAAAAAAGGGTTTTATGGTATGTTCATGAGTTCCCTCATCTCGGTCTCGCACAGTATGATCTAGCTCAGTGAACAAACCTCACACGGAGAATCCTCGCACTTGATGAGAAACCAAAATTGGCTTAGTTCCGGAACTCAGAAAACAAAAAAAAAAAAAAAAAACTTACGATGCAATTTTCACATTCTATCGATGTTGCAGTTGCACCAATACTTAAGCACTTTGGAGCTCTTTATACTACTCTCAATAGGTCCATGGAAAATGGAAAACTACACCAAAATTCGACTTTTCACATCGTTGCCCCCTTCTCCCACCCACTCCAAACAAATCCCACCAATTTTCAAATTAAATTTCTTTTTGGTTCCCGCTTATTCTTTGCCTTTCTCTATTAATAGTAAGCCTCACTGAGCCTCACGATGCCCATAGTTAAGCGCAGTCCTCATAGTTAAGCACGCAGTGCCTCATAGTTAAGCTCGCAGTGCCTCATAGTTAAGCACACAGTGCCATAGTAAAAAGTCAAGTAGAATACCCCGAGGAATTTCCACACAAACACCGCTTATATGCAGATGAAACCACATCAACGTAACAAAAATCACAAAACAAACCCCAAACTTCCTTAATAATCAATAATTTCTCGAGTTTCCTCGCATTCCCTCGACTCTGTTCTTTCTTATGGCGTCAACCCTAGATTGACTTGCCTGCAGACAAGCACCATGACTGCGAAAAAAAATTCAAAAAGGTTACCCGCCCTCATCACCTCCAGTGCGCACTCTCCACTACTTAATGCAAATTTTTCACACCTCTCTTCTTCTTCACTTCATTCAGTAAAGTATGTCTCACAGAAAGTACGAACAACCAAGACACGGTTCTTTGGGTTTCCTCCCAAGAAAGAGAGCTGCCTCCCACAGAGGTCAAGTTAAGTCCTTCCCAAAGGATGTCAAGTCTAAGCCAGTCGCTTTGACCGCTTTCTTGGGTTACAAGGCCGGTATGACCACCATCGTCAGAGACTTGGACAGACCAGGTTCTAAGATGCACAAGCGTGAGGTTGTTGAGGCTGCCACCGTTGTCGACACCCCACCAATGGTTGTCGTCGGTGTTGTTGGTTACGTCGAGACCCCAAGAGGTTTGAGATCTTTGACCACCGTCTGGGCTGAGCACCTTTCTGAGGAAGTCAAGAGAAGATTCTACAAGAACTGGTACAAGTCTAAGAAGAAGGCTTTCACCAAGTACACCAAGAAGTACTCTCAATCCGCTGATGACATCAACCGTGAGTTGGCTAGAATCAACAAGTACGCCACTGTTGTCAGAGTTTTGGTCCACACCCAAATCAAGAAGACTCCATTGTCTCAAAAGAAGGCTCACCTTGCTGAGATCCAAATCAACGGTGGTTCCACCGAGGACAAGGTTGCTTGGGCTAAGGAGCACTTTGAGAAGACCGTCTCTGTTGACTCTGTTTTCGAGCAAAACGAGATGATCGATGTCGTTGCCGTCACCAAGGGTCACGGTTTCGAGGGTGTTACCCACAGATGGGGTACCAAGAAGTTGCCAAGAAAGACCCACAGAGGTTTGAGAAAGGTTGCTTGTATTGGTGCTTGGCATCCAGCTAACGTTAACTGGACTGTTGCCAGAGCCGGTCAAAACGGTTACCACCACAGAACCTCTATCAACCACAAGGTCTACAGAGTTGGATCTGGTGCTGATGAGGCTAACGGTGCCACCGAGTTCGACAGAACCAAGAAGACCATCAACCCATTGGGTGGTTTCGTTAGATACGGTAACGTTAACAACGACTTCGTCTTGGTTAAGGGTTCTATCCCAGGTATCAAGAAGAGAGTTGTTACTTTGAGAAAGTCCTTGTACGTTGACACTTCCAGAAGAGCCACCGAGCAAGTCTCCTTGAAGTGGATCGACACTGCTTCTAAGTTCGGTAAGGGTAGATTCCAAACCCCAGCCGAGAAGAGAGCTTTCATGGGTACCTTGAAGAAGGACTTGGAGAACTAAGCGGTTTTCTCTTGAGATTCCTTAGTTTGAAATCATGTATAGTGTATAGGTTCTGAGAATTATACTGTCCATGGAGATATGAATATGTAGTGATTTAGCACGATTGGTGATTTAGAACATCATGGTTACTCTTCAGCATATTATCATCTACTGATCTGATTACAACTCTGTTCAAACCAACTTACACATTAATATTACACTATAAATCTATCATAATCCCAAATTTCCAATGCCCAAAAAGAAAAAAATTATAGGCGTGGCTTGGACATCCAACATTCCTAGACGTTGCGTCCTTGTTTAAGCCAAGCCATCTAGATTCACCTGGGCCAAGCTTATCAGCCCACACGGTGACGTCTTTGCCTTTGCCAATGCTCCACTGTTTGTGTTTCTGGCTCACACAGCCACGATCGAGTCTTGGAGGCTCCTCTGATCGGTCATTGGTGCATAACTCCGACGATTACTCTTAGCGTTGGAGAAATCGGTGAATCTCACAGGATAACCAGATTTTTTTCTTGTCTCGATCGCTTCGCCCCCTTAGTCGTATTTGTACATTTCTTCATCTTCACTCAGTGAGTCCTTATCATCGTCTTCGTCTATAGCACAATTGAAGATACCTGTATCGGGCCCACAGACTAAGTGAGGCTTCGATGACAGCGACGGACGTCTAGCACATTTCATGGAATTTGGGTTTTTGATGTAGCAAGCACAAAAGATGAGCGCCGTAATGATAACTAGCGAAAAAACGACGACCATCTCCCGGTTGTTTTTGGATTTGGTGATTGCTGACAGTTTATAGAGTTTTCTGCGTATGAGCCCTGGCGGGAAAATAATACCGAAGCTGGTTTCGGGAGCACAGGATGTGAAAGCTCCACAATACGGCGTCAATAGGAGGAAATAAAGGCGAAAAAAAGCGTCAGCACCAAGCAATCTCTTCTAAAACTCCCCTTAAATTTTATGAATTGTTCCACTTCTTTGTCTAGTGCACAGTTCCCACGCCTCAGGGCCCCGCCCATCCCGCCGCACCTCACTGCGTGGCCCCCATGGCTGACTCCAAATACGTCAACGAAAAAGCCCCTCCCAATCTGACAGCTTCGGCACGCGAAACTGCAAATCGTGTCTCATGATCGATCCCGTGGAAAATTATTAATGCCTACTGGTCAGGCCATTGGCCCTAGCCGCGCGATATTCTCGGCCCGATCTATGGCCCTAAAAACTAAGGATGGGGCCCCACGCCTGCGCGACTTTCATAGAGGCCCCGAGCCACCGAGCCACCGATATTTGCGGCCCAGGTTCCATTGTTGCTGAATTAGTCGATGGGATTTCTTGGCCAATTGCTTGGATCTCTTGTTAACTCACCTTGGCCCAAGCATTGTTACGTAATCGGTTTTTGTGGGGAGTGGTTATGTTCTGCTGCGGTCCATTTGGTTTTACCCCCTATAGATTCTTTTTAGGCAGTAGAGGGGATACGAAGTTTGGGCAATCTCGGAAATTGTGTCTCATCCTGTATGGCGATATCCGCAATGTATGGCGACAAGTCCGAGATGATGGAAATATGGAAGTATGGATATATCGGAAGAAGTTGACACATTTGAATTATTTTTTCGGGTAATTTGGGCGATGAGCTTTGCCTGTTTTGGTGGTTGGATTTTTTTTGGGATTTGGTGTCTTTTGGGAAATTTGACTCTGTGCTTCGAGCACTTTATTATGGTCTAATAGGAGAGAATGAGATGATTGTGGGAGTTGTATACCTTGTAGGTTGTAAGTGTCGTTTTGTTGATGATAGGTCAATTGGAAATTTACACTGATTAACTCAAACTTGATGAGCCTTTCGGTGAATCAAATGATCGGGTAATATTGTTAATTCTGCTCGAAAGCTCAAAGAAGCGAATTGATTTAGGAAGTAGATTTCAGGATCAAGTTTTCACTTGAGTAAGGGGTTTGCCGGAAAAAGTCCTAAACTTTTTAATCAGAACAGCAAATTCTAGCGACTGGAGATGATTTTCAACAAGAGATTATCCTCTCTAGATAGGGAGGTATCAATAATTCCTTGATACCAGTGGAAGAATTGATTTGTAAGATACAATAGCTCGCAAGAGTACTTAAGTCACATTGAGTTGTTGAAATACCAAATTGTGGGATTTCGGAAGCATATTCTGTTAATTGATAGCATGTAAGAGCGCCATGTTCGTAGTCCTCTCAATGATTAAGGATGTGAAAGAATGATTCAATTTTGAAACTTAATGTGTTTTTTACAGGTTAAATTTTTTGCCATGGTAATGCTTCTGAAGTTTTGAACTCAATTCGCATTTATGAGGCTCTTAGAATGGTCGAGACTGTTCATTTGCATAGCCAAGTTTTCTCAAGCGTTCGAAGAAATTTGCAACAGAACAAAAGTGATGACTTCATTTGAAAGCTGATACAGCGTGAAATCATACCTTAGAAATGGCAGTCATTGACTCAAGTGGCTGCAAATGAAGTGCCCTCATGCGTAACAAGAGGCAGCTCTGGTAAGCCTATTGTCTAAGTAGAATGACTATGCTAAGATAAATACTTTAGCAAAAAATATGGAGAAAACAATAGACAAGAAACAATAAACAAGCCACATTGTAATGTTGACTAATTAGAAAGCAGAGAGATTAAGAGAGTCATATGAGAGATTTAATGAGGATATTCGGTGAAGATACAGTGAGGGCAGAGTGGGAGTGAGGGTGCAGTGAGACTACAATGAGAATTATAAAGGCCATCATTAAGTACTCAAGGCGAAGAACACTTCCATTAATTACAATACCCTTTGAATTACCAATGCTTTTCATATAAAAAATGTTGTAAATGAACCTATAATTCCCATCAAAATCATTGAATCATCATATCTAACTCCTAATCATTCATATTTGCATTAAGACTAGATTAAAGGCTTGACACTTCGCACCTCACTTAAGGCCATTTGACCTCACTTGTGGCCGCATCAAGTCACACCAATTGACGTCCAGAAAACATAGACTTTACTATTGATAACATTCGAAAAAAAAAAAAAGAAATTATTCTTGATATGATTGTTCAATCGAGGACTCAATATGGTTTAGAACGTAGTTTCTAGAGCTCAGTTGATAGAGAGTTTAATGCACACGTCTCACAATGGAAGCAAAGTAAGTTTGATTGTACTATTGTAGTTAATATGGATAATGAATAAACATGGCGTTTAAGTTTGAGAGCTAGACGAGAGATAAATACAATCAACAACATTGATTACCTAATACACAGAATCAACATCCCCTTAGTTAATCATAACTAATTGATCTCGAAATGGTGGCTCTGCTTTGGCCCTAACTATGGCAGTGTAGGAAGGCCAAGATAGCGCAGACGGCAGCACTCACGACCGCGAGGCCACTGCGCGCGCCGATCTTACCTTTTGGCTGCCAAAAAGTCGCCCGTTTCGAGCTAAAAATGTGTCATGATCAGCGTTTTAACCGCGATTTCCCCTATAAATATCCACATTTTCCCCACTTCAAAGACTCACACATTTCTACTACTTTTCTTTCTCATACATAACTCCCTCACACTTCTTTGTGGCTCCCTATATAAACCCCTGTGTACCTCCCCATTCACCTTACATTAGCGACTCCCACTAGCGATCCATCTGCAGTAAGTACCGCGAAGTCCGATAATATTAGTCGTGTTCCAAAACATCAACTTAACATAGCCAAAAATGGAGGCAGTGGTACAAAACTCCTCGTCTATATATAGTACATATATTTCGACGGTCGATCACTTGCCCTGTGACGTTGTTCGGTCCTTGTGGCTCGTTCAATCATGCAATATCGCTCTCGATAAAGAGAAACAACAACTCCACCAATTACTCCAGAAAGAGGGTCACAACAGACCAATTAATGACAATGCTAAGGCAGTTGAAGAGTATAATCAGAGACAATACGCAATCAATCGTTGGAGCAACGAGGCAGTGGCAGAACTCGACAGTCTATGCAATCAATTGACTGAACATGAGAAGATGCTCCAGGGTGAGATAGCTCAGCTACAAACAGTGGCAGATGCTCCACAAACGAAGAATACACAAAGTCTGGATAGACTCCGACAGCAGCTCCGAGATCACTACAAAAAGAACCCACTTTCGTCACAAATCCGTGCTCTCAATGAGCAAGAGATCGTGGTGGAAGATCAAGGCAGAGTGGTCATTAAAAGAGCCCCTGGACCCAACACAGGGATCAAAATCATATTCAAATTATCAAAATCTCCTTCAATGGAAAAGGATGGAGCTGCAAACAAACCAGAACCTCCAAAAGCATTGCCTGTTAAAGAAAAACAACTACGGCCCAGAAGAAGTCCCGTACAGGTGGTACCAGAGCCTAAAGTGGAGATCCTCAAGAAGACAGTAACCCCGGTGAGGAAAGGGACTGTTGGAAGACCTCCTTTGCCAACATCGAAGTTGAAAGCTCCACGGAAAAGAGCACTTGCTGAAGTGCCAGTGAACGTCCCAGAGCCAGCATTTCAGTCGCTGCAAGTTCAAGAAGAAGACACGTCGCTTTACTGTTTCTGCAAACAACGTTCATTTGGCGATATGATTGCTTGTGACAACGATGACTGTGCTAATGGTGAGTGGTTCCACTATAAATGTGTGGGACTACTCAATCGGGTCGAAGCACTCAAGTATACGACTCAGAAATGGTATTGTTCTGCGGAATGTCGGGAACAGGCGCAGAACAAGCCCAAGAAACCACAGAAAAAGAGAAAGAAAAGGAAATCGGGCTACTAATGGGACTAGGCACTGAAATGAAATGAAATAGGGACATGAAATGAAAAGAAATGGGGCTAGAAATGAAGAGGGTACTAAGGATAACAAAGATAAAGAAACCCACCCTACTAACCTCTCTTTATGATTGTGTATGACTAATGCATGGACTATGAACACCAACACTCCTCAAACTGCCAACAACTCCAACATTCCACTGATCTCATTGGCCTCTCTACACTTCTTGACCTCCGTATCTATTCGTTTGGCCAATGTGTTGAATGCCTCCTCGAGAACGACGCTCTTGTCGATCAAGTTACCGTACATCTCGAGAATAACGGCAATGAAATCACAAACAATGTTGAAAGAACGAACATCCTCGATGTTCTTGATGAACCATTGCAAAATTGGCATGAGAGAAATCTCATCACGTCCATAAAGGGAAACTCTAATCTTACCTCTCTTCTTCAACTCGTTCAAAAGAGTCACAGTTTGCTCCTTGGGGAGACCAGTGGTCATGGCGCTGTCTAAGGCCTCAGACCACTTGAAAGCGTTCAAGTGCTTCTCGAACTGCTTCAACTTCTTGGCTTTTGGTCCACTGGAGTGCACCACAGTCTGCTCTTCCTCTCCAAGATAGTCAGAACCCTTGGTAATTCTTGCGTATGTGTTAGACTTTTCCTTTTTGGCTTGGGAGGCTTGAGTGTCCAACTTTCTGGTTCTGATGGAGAGCAAACCAGAAGTCAAACCGGTAGCAAAGTGCTTGAAGTTTGGAGAAACAGCAGAACACAAAACACCACCACTTCCGAACTTCCAACCGAACTTAACGTCCCAGTTGGGCGATGTGTAGTCGAAAATCTTAACGTGGCCATCCAAGGAACCTACTAGCAAGCCCTTTTCGCCGGTGTTGTGCAATGTTGTGGCAGTTTTGGTGAAATTGTTGAACTCCTGGATCTGTGTGCCTCTAGCCAAGTCCCAAACCTTAACTTGAGGACCACCAGCACTGACAAGAGTGGTTGGAGAAAGAGCCAACACGTCTTCGACCGGGTTTCCTTGATCAAACTTGGCCACTAGTTGCTTTTGTCTTGTATCGAAAATTCTCACCACACCGTCGTAACAACCGGTTGTGATCAAGTTGGAGTTTCCTGGGATGAAGTTACAACTTCTGATATAATCGCCATGGAACTGGTCGCCGAATTCAACCACTGGACCGGCGGTCGTTTGTGAAATATCGTAGAGTCTCACCACTCTGTCGTCAGAGCCTGTGACAAGGGTATTTCCCACGGTAGGATGGAACTTGGCCACGTGGGTTGGATGTGATGACGGACTCAAGCTGACCAAGAGGTTTCTTGGTTGGTAGGCATCGAAAATCGACACCAATCCCAGGGCATCGGCAGCTACAAGTAACTTACCGTCGTATCTGTATTCTCCGGAGTAGACCACGTCCTTGAACCGGGAAAAAGTCTTGATCACTTGTCTGGTCTTGGAGGAGAAGACTTGGATTCTTGTGGACGATGTAACGGCGAAATCATGTGGAGATACGGGATTGAAGTGGATGTGAGTGATTGGATGGTTCTCCTTGATGAGTTGAGGGTTGACAAAGCCTCTCCAGTATTTTTGTTCAGGGGTTGTCTTTGCCGGAAGAACAGGATTCCTGGTCTGTTGGATTTTTTGCCTCGACGAAGACATTGGTGGGTTTGTTGGAGGTGGATGGATTTGGGAAGGTGAGTTTTGGAGATGAGCATAAAAAAGTTCAGGTCACGTGAGTGAAGAGGTGGGGGTGGACGAGGACGAGGTAAGCAGAGAGGAGGGATATAGCATTGAGTGGATGGGGGATTGGCCGTTTGTAGTTTACTAAGTCTAGTTTCCATGTTATAGGTTTATTTGCTTCAAGGGGTGGGTTTTGGGTCTTGTTGTGGTGGTGTTGGTTGTGGTCTTCACTATGGGTGCGAAAATTGTAAGGTGAAGATGTCGAGAGGAAGGTGTCGAGAGTAATGTGTCGAGAGTAAGGTGTCGTGGAGATTTCAATGCATGGCTTCATTGTTGAGAATTGAATTTAGGCTTATTCAATTTATCAAGAAACTCGTAACAGTTGTGATAGCACAAGAGTTAGGTATCAGATATTTCAATCTTGATCAATGCTCTTTGTAAGAGTTGCATGATGAGTATGAGAAGACATAATAATTTTCAAGAACAAATGAAACTAAAAAATTCTCTTAAATTGATACATTTAAACAATTTTTTTTTATACTTTCTGAGAATATAAAAGGATGTGAAGATTAAGACCTATAGCTCTGTTTTCGAACATCTTAAGACGCACAGTTCATAGTAGAAGTACCACACAAAGGGAAAGGTAGAACCAGATAGATAGACCACAAAGAACACGAATATAGATCTTCACGATTAATTAAAATCACTTTGATTTAAATTTTGTCTTATTAGTAAAAAATTTCAAGATTTCTCGAATTTTTTCCATGTCTTATGTTGAACAAGAGCAAAAAGTGCCTAGGCCTTAGCTCAATTGCCCCAAAAAGCAGTGATTATATCGAGAAATATATTGAACCAATGAAAAATGATTTGTTATAACGGAATACGAATTATTCCAATGAATGATGAAAAACGAATTCATCATCAAGAGGAATCAGAATATTTTCGAATACTTCTCATTTATAAGCAGATGATGAAGTTGCGCTGGTCCTGTCCTCTGCTGGGCCTTCTCTGGCCCTAACTCGCACTCTCCGTAGTAACCATGAGGCTTGACCTAGTGACCACAGACTCATGAAATATCCATACTCAACGTAGAAAAATCTATCGCAAGAATGCATATGATAGAATTTCTATACAATTTATATCTTCCTCGTTTTTTTGCCTACTAAAAATTTGTTCGTCTATACATTTATCACACTCACTTGGCCTCACTTTCCTCTTCATGCTGAGTGATAAGCGAGCGCCTCATTGTGGCCCTGTGCAGCGTCATAGTCATCAGAACCACCATAGCGACCACAAAAGGACCACCAGAACCATCACAAAAACAACCTCTTTTTGTCATTAAAACTTCACAAAACAGTCAATATACCCCCAAAATAGACCTCCATCCAATCTACATACTTTCTAATCCTTCGTGGCCTCCCACTCTCCCATCCCTCCATACTCCACCTCGACTTCTCACATGCGCACTCGTCTCATACTGCATCACTCCCCATACTTAACATCACCACCATACACCACCCCATACTTAACTCCAATACCACTACTTCTTCCCTTATGCTACGACAAGTAGCCCAACAAGTGATTTTCCCCATAATCACTCTCATTTTCAACTATACCCCCGCATTTGTTTGGGTCATTCTCGATTTCGTTTTGGATATTTGGCTCTTTTGGGTGAGAAAGCTCTACTACTTGCATACTCGCAAGGATACGCTTAAGGAGAAGGTGAAACAGCTCAAAAATGTCGAGAATTATAATGAGTTCAAAGCAGTAGTCACTGAAATTGACCGCTTGACAAATATGGACTTATGGAGACAGAATTTCGTATCGAAACACTACGATTATATCCTTATCAATGATCGTATGGAGTTATTACGTGATGCTCGACTTAATAAGGATGCTCCACTCATAATGTCCCTCTTACGGTCTGGTTTACTTCGGAATTTCGGTGGAATTTCCCAGAAAAGACTCTATACGAAGTCTTATTTGGGTACAAAGTTCAAAATCCAAGAGTACATCATTGAGGTGCTTGATTGCTTGAATTATATCAATGATTCCATAAAAGCAGAGCAGGCAGACGATTATATCATGAATAGCAAGCAGCTAAAGATCGATTTCTTCCATGACGCTCGTCAGGTATTCGGTTGTACGGCTTTAATCCTTCAAGGTGGCTCACTCTTTGGTTTATGCCATTTGGGTGTAGTTAGGGCCTTATACTTTAAGGGATTGCTTCCTAGAGTCATTGGAGGAAGTGCTGTGGGTGCTGCAGTGGCGTCTTTAGTATGTACTTTGACAGACGCCGAGCTTATTCCGATTTTGGTGTCTATTACTGATGTCATGGGAGATGTCGATAAACTTAACCATGATGTCGATGAAAGATACGGGAATGTCATTGAGAACGTTGTCAGAAAGGGCTACTCTCAAGATATCTTGATTTTTTTGAAATTCGTACGTGATACCATCGGAGATTTGACCTTCGAAGAGGCTTACTTGAAGACCCATAAGATTTTAAATGTGGTTGTTCATCCAAGCAACCGATTGATCCCTTCGTTGTTAAATTACATCACTGCACCAAATGTCATCATTTGGACGGCTATTTATGCATCTATTGGTACGGGTGTCTTGTCTGATAATGTCCAATTATACGTCAAGGACTTTAACAACGATATCGTGCCTATATCACATCATACGGACATTACCTTCATGAAACCACAAGATGCAAACTACCTGCAACATTATTTCCGTCCTCAGGCCAATGGAGACCAAGGAGGCCGCAGTAACTTCCAGCATCTTGACAATTCCTCATATACTCGACTTACAGAGCTATTCAACGTGAACCACTTCATCACAAGTTTGGCACGGCCATATCTTGCGCCTGTGATCAGTAACGATCTCAAACATCATCACGTTTATGGCAAAATCCGTACAAATGAAGAGCCATATGAGTCTCTGGCCATCACTGGATGGAGGCCTAGAGATAAGGCTAATCTTGTGGAGAAGCCAAAACTATCATCATCATTATCGAAGCAACTTCCTAACGATTCAGGATTCAACATTATGAAGCATCTTAAGAATGTTGCAGGATTAGAGATCCAGCATCGTCTTGAAGTGTTGAATAAGTTAGGATTGCTTCCAGATATCATCAAAAGACTATGCATTGACGAAAAACCTTCTACTGCTCATTACACATCGAGTCTTCGAGAAATCACCATTGTTCCTGAGCTTCGATACCTCGTTCGGGACTTTGGACGAGTGTTTGACGTTCACAAGACAATGGAGAATATTCCATACTGGATTCTTGTTGGAGAACGGTCAGTATGGCCTTTATTTCCTTTGATTTGGACTCGATGTGCTATTGAGTTCGAATTGGATGATTTATACAGCTCTCATCTGAAACAGAGCTAGAGATGACGCCAGATTGGGGCAGTAATTAGACTCATGGAATGATCTAACGGAAGAAAAGCTTAACACTAGACTCCTTTGAAACATGGTAGATATACTCTTTCTCTGCCACTTGGACCTTATCATTAATAGGCAAGGCACCTCTGGAAACCGTCAAACAGCCTGTAATGTCTTTAGCTCTTCCTGTTGAGAGAGGCAGGACGTTAATGTTAAGAGATGACAAGTGGTGCAATTTCACATAGAAATCGGTGATTTTCGTGACTGGATCGTCTTCCAATCCGGTGTATCCGATCATTGGAGACTCGGTATTGATGACGACGTAAAGAACGTGGCTCAAAGCAGCGATTTTTCTGATGAAAACGATGGCATCGTTGCTTGAGAGGCCTGTTGCTGCGAGTAGGATCTCTGGGGCTTCTAGAATGACGATTTTCTTTTCGTTTTTACTCTTTTCAATGGTCTGACACAAGGAGTCAAACAATTTGGCAACCAGAGCCTTTGCATTGGCGGGATCAGTCACTTGTTTTGTGAAAAGATCAGTGAAACCGTTGAAAAAGCTGAAATTTGACGCAGTCTTCAATTCTAGACCTTGTTTACGACAAGACTGGCTCAAAAAGTCTTCCGTATGCATGAAAGAAGCGAAAGTGACCGAGGCACGGTTCAAAACCTTCTTGTTGAGGTCTCTATTGACGGAATTGGCGGTGTTGACTAGTCCATTCTCGAGGATGGAGTTCACGAGCCATGCTGGATGAGTACCCTCGGAATGAGAGACAATATGCAAGAGGTTTTTGTTGCCGGTGAGTTCGTGATCCGAAATCAATAACCCGTCATCGAAAAAAACAAGATCCTGTTGCTGGGAAGTCATGGTTTGTTGAGATGGTTTATATGGGGGAGATGAGGATGTGGTATATTATGGGTGTACGGGTGTATGGGGTAGTGGAGGATGGATGGACTATGGAGGGTGTGACGATAATTTGGGGAAATGGGAAAATAAGAGAAGAGAGGGGTTGACGAATATACCTTTGTGTGGTTTGAGATCATTTAGGTTTTTGGAAATGAGAAATTTGTGATTTTGTGTTTGGTTTTCGACGGTTTAGTGTACTCTGTAAGGCTAATTATTGGGTCAGAGATGAGGTAACTTATTTCACTAGAAGAGACATTTAATAGATGATTTTTTCAGATGAAGGTAAATTTTACGGTGGAATATTAAAAAGTTGATACTAAGGAGTCTTTAATTGAGATGATTTTCCCCTCAATATCTAAGACATCCTGTGAGGAGTACCAGTCAAGACGAAGAGATCTCTGAAATGGCCGAGAATGATCTGCAGATCGGATAGATTATCCCCAAACAAGTGATCTGATTTTGAAAGGATCTGAAATTATGATCTCTCTGACCTCAATCTTCCCTTCTTTGTCACTTACTTCTCCCTCTACTTGTGTCCCTTCACTCCACACTATCCATTCATCTGTCCTCATTTCCAACGTCCGTCCCCCTCATTGCAACTACAAACTTCATTTAAACCAAAACCTCTAACATAACTATTCCAGAAAACAAAGACTCCATCCTTATCTCTTGCTCCTACATGTAAATGAAACCGTGGTACCTTATCGGGCCCGTAATTATTTAGCGGCTAATTTCGGATTCGATTGTTTAGCGGCTTATTCAGATACACTCCAGATTTCCTGGGAAACCATACTTCTTCATTTCTTGGCTTGTCTTAGCGATATGCTGTCTTGGTTTAGTCTTGGTCTTGGCTACATTTGACAGCTGCAGTGTCACACGTCAAGTGATAATAAGAGCAGTGAAAAATGGCGGGAAAAAGGCCAATTCTTACTTGAAGAACACGCGTCAGCCGCTTAACCATGAAATACGAAGAGTTTATCGTCGTCATCTCCGCTACTCGGCCGCTAGAGCGGAGGGGATTAAGCTGTGATGTGTATGGCCATGCTTATCACTTGCAGCACACTGCGGATGACCCTCTGATGCTCAATTTTCACATTTTCAGACGCTTCAAACGATCTAGTCATCAACAAGCACTGAATGATCCCGATATTGTCAATTTCAATCAGACCATACGGCTTTCGACGTGTTTTTCGCTTCCTCTGGTCCGGTAACAATACCAAAACTCATGCACTTATTGCACTTATATACAGGTTATCTGTTATCTGATGCACATGAAGGAAATTGTGACCGTTTTAGGTATAATATGCCCTGAAGCCAAGACTTTCGCAAGCAGTCTTCCTGCAACTATTTGCAACTATGCTTATCACAATAACGTGGCCTGGAACCGCCGTATATTGCTAGCATATATAGTCGAATTGATTCCAAAAATCGCAATTCTTGCTCTTCTCAGTACTTCGTGCAATCATGGCTGGAATCCCCCAATTTGCCCGAGAGATTCTCTCCAAAAGAGAAACCTCCACCTTGGAGGAACAATCGTCCACCTTCGTGGCCACTGACATGGCCTATATCTTGTTCTGTGCCTTTGGTGTGTTCTTGATCACGCCCGCTATCGGTTTATTTTACGGAGGAACGCTAAAGAGAAAGAATGTCGTCCAAATTTTGTTCCAATCGTACATGACAACATCGGTCATCGTCATTCTTTGGTACTTGATCGGTTACACTTTGGCATGTTCGCCTACATCAACTTCCAAACTCTTGGGAAACTTCAGTAATGCCGCTTTATACGATGACCAGGCCAAACCATTGATTGAAGGCGGAAATCTTCCATCTGTGGTGAATTTCTGCTTCAATGTGTTCTTTCCAGTTGCTACCGTACAAATTTTCCTTGGAAGCATTGGAGAAAGAGGCAGAGTTCTTCCGTCTTTGGTCGTGGGAGTGATCTGGACCATTGTCTGTTACTGTCCATTCGCTTATTGGGTCTGGGGAGTCAATGGATGGTTGTATAACCTTGGAGCCTTGGACTTTGCAGGTGGAGGACCTGTTCATATTGCTTCTGGTATTGCATCGTGGTGCTACTCGTGGTATCTTGGTCCAAGAGGCCAAAAAGGCAAGAGAGTCGGAAAAATCAACGAATCAAGAGGTCACTCGACTCTTACTACGTTTATTGGAGTGACATTGATCTGGGCAGCTTGGTTTTGCTTTAATTCTGGAACTTTGCTTTCTGTCAATGTCAGAACTGGCTACATCTTCCTTAATACCATCCTTGCGTCGTCTTTTGCTTGCGTTACCTATACGGCTGTCGATAGGATCATTACAGGCAAGTTTTCCATGCAAGCAGCCTGTGAAGGCACTGTTGTTGGCTTAGTGAACATTACCCCATCTTGTGGCTTTTACTGGCCTTGGGCAGCTGCTGTGACTTCTATAATCAATGCTGCTATTTGCAGATTGGTGATTCGCTTCAACTACTGGACCGGAATTGACGATTACAGTCTTTCTGGAGTTGTTCACGGTGTTGGAGGTATTATCGGAGGCACCTTATGTGGAATTTTCGCTACAAAGACCGTAGCTGGCTACGACGGCGTCACAGAGATCGATGGAGGTTGGATCGATGGAAATTTCAGACAATTGGGTCTTCAGATCGCCTCTTGGGTCTCGATTGTGGTCTGGACTGGTGTTTTCACGATGATTATCTTGTTCATCGTGGATAAGATTCCAGGACTTGGGTTGAGAGCCTCAGAAGAAGGCGAGGAAATGGGAATGGACTTGTTTGAGATGGCTGAGACCGCTGACGAGTTTGGAAATGATTACGAGGAGTTTTTCAGGAAAAACGCCCACAAATTGAGAGCTATGTTGGATACTTATGACCTTCAGAATGGGTCGATCGAATTGATCGACGGTACATCTCCAGATGCGTCATCGGTGACTGACGTACATATTCGGAACCACGAGAAAGTGTAGAGTTAATGAGATCTACAAATGTATATTAATGACAAAAGCGATAATGAGAAGAAGTAGAATTTGGAGGTGACGTGATATTGCATATTGTGCTCACACGATACCCCAACCAGACCATCGATGTCATCTCAAAAAGTGTCATCGCATGCGGGGAGTGCACAGTATGAGAAGACCTGGCGCCCTGTAGTGAACGGCATCAACAACGGTTTGTAGAAATTTCAGGTCTCTTATCTAAAGATAAAAAAGTCTCCACTTTTTCCTTGAGATCGCCGATACCCATCTTTTTCCTACAGGGCTTTAGCATCTACAACGCACCTTCCTGTCAACTGTGCGTTACCAAGAAAATATGCCAAGCTCCGAAGAATATCTCCCAAAGCGGGAGGAGGCTGACTTCTCCGATCGTGAGCTATACACCAACGAACAAGAAGAAGCCCAAGAAAGAAAGTTGGAGCAAGGAACCAATTTCTTGGATAAGTTTGGATTGAAGTTGAAAGCTGAAACAAGAGGTATCCAAAGAGTTCCTGAAAGCAAAAGAGTCGATCAATCATGGCTTTCTCCATTGACTATCTTCCTTTCGCCTAACTTGGCTATTTCTGCCTTGAGTACGGGTATGTTGGGTCCAACATACTTCAACTTGGACTTCAGAACCTGTGTTTTGTGCATTGTTTTCGTCAGTATTCTTGGATCTATCCCAGTTGGATTTTTCGCTGTTTTTGGAGCCAAGTTCGGACTCCGTCAACAGATTTTGTCCCGTTATTTCACTGGTAACATCATGGGAAGAGTGTTTGCTCTTTTTAATGTCATTTCTTGTATTGGTTGGAACGCTATCAACATCCTTCCAGCCGTGCAAATGTTGGTTTCCTTGGGTAAATTGCCTGCTTGGGCTGGATGCTTGATTTTCGTCATTATCACTTGTGTTTTGGCCTTTTTTGGTTACAAGACTATCCATGCTTACGAGAGATGGTGTTGGATACCAAACCTTGTGGTTTATTTGATTATTATTGCTCGTTTGTCCATGTCTGGTAAGTTCGTTTGGGGCCATATGGACCAAGGTAAGACCGAGGCAGGATATGTGTTTACATTCATCACTACCATCTTCGGATTTACCGCTGGTTGGACTCCTTCGGCCGCTGATTACTTCGTCTACATGCCTAGTGATACTAACCCATGGAAGATCTTCTCTGCAATGGTTGTCGGTATGAGTCTTCCTTCGATCTTCACTCTTACTTTGGGTGCAGCCTGTGCCATGGGTACATACTCCGATCAAGCCTGGAGTGATGCCTTTGATGATGAATCTGTGGGTGGTCTTGTCAACCAAATCTTGGTTGTTAACAACCTTCATGGCTTTGGTGAGTTCTGTATGGTTGTTTTGTCATTGTCTGCTATTGCTAACAACTTGCCTGGATCATACTCTTTGTCTTTGGCCATCCAGGCTGTTTGGTCTCCACTTGCCAAGTTCCCACGTCTTGGATGGTGTTTGATTGGAAATTTTGTCTCTTTGGGTTTGTCCATTCCAGCTTACTACGTGTTTGAGCAGACCATGAGTAACTTCTTGAGTATTATCGGTTACAACATCTCGATTTACTTGGGTATTTCCTTGGCAGAGCACTTCATTTACAGAAAGGGCTTCAAGGGTTACGATGTGACAAACTTTGATGATCCAAAGACTTTGCCTATTGGTATTGCTGGTGTTGTTGGATTCCTTTTCGGTGTTGCCTCCACTGTTCTTTCTATGAACCAAACCTGGTACCAGGGAGTCATCGCTAAGAAGTTCTCTTCCGGTGGAGGAGACATTTCTTTCGAGCTTAACATTATTTTTGCATTTGTTGGATACAACATTATCCGTCCATTTGAGTTGAAGTACTTTGGAAGATGATTTGGGTGATTTGGAGTTGATTTGTGAGATTGCTTAATTGCGATTGATGAGCAGTACGTAATATATATTAGTAATTGAGATTGTTGTGGTTTTGCGAATGGGGTGGTGTATACTTGGTGCTTGGGGTAAGTCACTTGTTTTTTGCTCGAAATGGTTGGTTTGGTTGTGATTATGATCGATGATGTATGTGAGTTGACTCATAGTGCTGGTTGATAGATGTACTTTGAGAATTGATCTGATAGTTCCAGATATGGAATTCACAAAACACTGCTCCAATATCAGACTGCTGGTTGGCTATAGAAAAAAAATCTAAGTTTTAATCCATCCAAGAGACGTTTTGTCTTGAATTCAATCGTGTGACTGGATTTAGTCACTCAGTAGACTGACTGACGTTAGGTGGTAATGGTAAGAGGAAGATTTGGTGGGCAAGTTTTTGAATTGAGATTAAAAGAATTCTCCTGGTCGTGAGATTTGGTAATATCTCTCTTCTTTGAATTGACCATTTTGAATTTTATGTGTTCTGACTTTCGAGCACCTTTTTTAAGTGCGAGTGATCCGAATAAAGTGTTGACCTGGATGAAAAAAAGCACTCAGAAAATCACAGTAGCAAAGTTATTCAATGCTTCTCCGAAGCAGTTTCATACAGTTATTTACAATTACTTTCGAATAATTCGTAATTACTTAAGGTTCCATATGTTTGTTGCACTGGTTGATTTGACTTCAATCTAAATAGCCCTTGATATGGGCACCGAACTCGTTCGCTTATCGATAACTTAAGGTTTGCCATATATCTTTGATAAATTTGGGTCTAGATTAGGCTCTTTAGCTTTTAAGCACGAGACTTTTGAAAGTTCCCTTGCCTTAATTAAACTACATAAGCATCTGCCCCACTATTGAGCACATTAGTATAACTATAAATTTCCTTAGTTTCAAGGCTTTTTCATGGATTCATATTGATATTTTTGAGATCTACGAAATTCGTTTTTGGGGTATTTAATAGCCTAGCCACTATCATTTATAACGTAATATCATGATGAGATGGCCCCTGTGCCTACATCACTGCTTTCGTGATCAATCTGTTCATATTTCTCCACGACTATACTCATACTAATATGGCCAAGAAACTAAATCTCTCAGTACCTCCACTTTATAACTGTGGCTCCCTCTTAATATATTCAATAAACCCAATTGGCTGATCACTAATGCATGACGAATGTGTTTCCCACTGGTCTTAGCCGTGTGGGCTAAAAATAAATGCACCCTGGAGTGTTCCGTGGAACTTCCTAAATCGGCCTATCTCTCCTTATAACGGCACAATCAATCCTCTTAACGTTTGTAACGTGTCGAAATAAGCTTCTCGTAGGACCAGCCCCCAATTAGTCGATCATTAAGATTCGTCTAGAATTATGCATGTCCAAGTGAGTATGCATGAGGAGAAGTAGCAAAAGAAAGGTACATGCTCACCCACATTAATATGGACATATCTATATCGTTTGAACAACCAATAAGCATACCAAATTTATGACGCCTTCTTGATCTACAAACTTCTTTAATTTTTTCAAATCTTTAAATTATTTGTCTTAGTCGAATTTCATATTTAGTCTCTTAAGAAACACAATGTCTTTGTGTTCGGGCAAAGACGCAAGTAGATCTCACGCGATAGACGGCCAAATTCTCCAGTTTTCGGTTCCAGGTTCTTGTTCAACTTATACGAGAATCATGCCCACGTTGGCTTCTCCCGATCTATCTATTCTCGCAGTCTAACGGGGGTCAAACTCGCCGTAAGTTAATCGTATATGCTCTAAGCCTATTGCTAAGCCTCGTTCTGAGCCCGCAGGCTGCATTTCTGTTGCAGATATTATTTGGCTGCCACCGTGACTTGCATCCACAGTGTATTGTCCCCATATAATTAATATTGACCCAAATTGCCACTTCTGCCACTCCATTCTTACTCTTCTTCACTAGTAATGTTGGTTCGACGTCATAAGCTGATTGCAAGGCTCGAGAGCTTCTTCTTGGTAGTCGGGGCCCTCTCAATGGGGTTGCTTTTCATGCAACTAGCTACCTACGACGATAAGAGCATCTTCGATGCGTTCTCTAAGGCCCAGACAGCACTTCTGCCCAGTATGTTGATCAATGGAGCTGGAAGTGGACTATTCATTGAGGAAGAGCCGCTGCCATTGACTGGAAAAATTCTTTTACCTCATGGTTGGACTTTTGACGAGTCTATCATTAGGTCTCATGTGAACAACACAGCCAGTGCCAATTGGCCCATTTTCCAAGTGAAAAAGGAGTTTGTTGTTTCGTCTCCATCCACTCCAAGCTCCAAATTTGTCAAGCATGCTCCAGTTCCAATGTTTCACTCGGGCACAGCGCCAAAAATGGAGGATTGTGGCACTCAGCTCAATTTGACTCTAGATGACGTTATGGTGGACTCTAGAGTGACAATTCCGGGAAATTTCAAACACGTTTTGGAGATTGTGCTTGAAGAATACGATACTTATAAGGATACCTACTATGGGGAGACAGCACCGTTGTTTTTGAGCCATTTAAGGCAGGAAATCAAAGATGACATGGTAGGTACCTACTGGTTCCGTCTTTCGGGCTCTTCAGTTTGGTTAAAAGACCATAATGTTCACTTAGTGATCTCCCGCTTCATTTTCTCCAACAGAAGGTCTAGGGATCAGCCTAAACTGAGTTTTGTGTTGGCCCAAGTATTCGATAAAGACTGGAAAGAGGTCCAGGATGTCCGTTTGGTGTTCCCAACTAACGATTTGGGTGATCCAGACTTTCCACTGTTCAAAGTGGGCGACCAGGATTTTTATTCATACAGATTTCCCCGGATTTTGCCTGTTCCATTCAACCACGACCAAGGTGAGTCTAGATCGCTCTATTTTGGGCCTGAAGACCCTCGTGTGATCCTAATTAGGAACCCAAAAGGCTACGATGAGCCTTTGGTGGTTTTTAATGCCCATCATCGCAGATTGTTGCCCAAAGATGGCACTGGAGAGTTGGAAGATAGAGCGTTCAGGTCCATGTTTTTATGTTACCCTTTCCAGGTCAAAAAAGGTAAGCAACATGTTGACTCAAAGCCTAAACCTGAGACGTATGACCTTGTCTATACGAAAATTGTCGAAATGACCGTTTTACACCGAGAAAAAAGAGGTACCAACAAGAATTGGAGTCCCATGGTCAGTGATATACTGAGACACTCGTCTTCGGGCTATGACGAACACATTTTCTTCGCTACAAAGTTGGAAAACCTTGAAGTGCTCAAATGTGACATTCTTCATGATACTGGAGAGTGTTCTGCTGTGTTTCTGCAAGATGGAGGCATTGGTCCAATGCGTGGAGGTACCCCACTCATTAATATCAACACTTTGATCCAAGAACAGACAGATATACCTATGAATAAGTTGCTACCACCTGGGAGAGAGGTTTTTGTGGGTTTTGCAAGGGCTCACATCGATCATTGTGGTTGTGGAACCAAGTTTTATCGTCCTAATTTGATGGTCATAACTAAGGACGAGGCAGTACATCTGCGACACGTCGATGGACAAGTTGAAGAGGTTACAAAGTATTTTTTCAAATTATCACACATTTCAGGCTATTTCTCCTTACATGTGCCTGTGGATCCATGGTTTGTCGATAGTCCATACAAGATATGTGAGGGTGTCAATGCTGTGATTCCTAATGGAATTTCTACGTGGAAAATTGACTCTCTTGATGTTGTGGGTGGCCAATGGAAGGCATTAGATAAGATGACGATGGCGTTTTCTGTTTCTGACTTCAGTGTGGACAGAGTGAACATCATGGGTATACTCAATTTCCTCCTAAACACCGACGATGGGACACTTTTTCTTCCTCCGCCTGTTGCAGATGCAAAAGCACAAAAATCTTCGTTCATTTCCGTCCCACAGCTCCTTCCTAATGGTGAAGCAGCATCAGAATTAGTGGGTTACAATGGAAGAAACGTGAAATGCGCTATTG
Organism: [Candida] citri; assembly: GCA_030571295.1. NCBI lineage: Eukaryota > Fungi > Ascomycota > Pichiomycetes > Serinales > Metschnikowiaceae > [Candida] citri. The sequence continues at coordinate 17,815 of JAJLXN010000009.1, read as the reverse complement.
ATACGTGTTGGGACTTCTGCAAGCAATTTGGCGAGGAGCAAAAGAGTCTAGAGGATGAACACCGAGGAAAGGATAATTCTGAGGTCAAAGAAGCTTTCGAAATCCGCTTAAAGGCGTTTGAAGAGGCTCTAAAAGAGGCAGAAAGAGAGGCTAAGGAGGAAGAGGGCAAGAACAATGCGGAGAAGGGTGGAAAATGATCATGATAGATGATTTGGAACCGAATTGCCACTTTGAGTTTTTTTGGATGGATACCACCTTCACGGAAAACCACCAGCTCATGAAGTTGGAGGTTCCCCCTCCTTCTGCAAGAACGAAAATCCGAACATCATCAGGCGCACCCCTCCATGCGGGCCCCACATTCAGCTACCATACAGAGTAATAAATATGAGATTTGCGAGCGAAGCATTTTGTGAGAGCAAAAAATAAAATAATGGAGGTCGTCTTATTATGATCTTCTTTTTTTTACAATGAAAAAACCCTCGGAAAGCGTAGAAAAACAATATGTGGGCTTGTCGATCGTATGCGGAAGTTAAAAAATAACGTGTACGGGTGCGTTCCCCTCAGGTCTCCACCAAAGAACAACAATGCCTCTTTATAAACTATGTGGCAAATTCCCGCCCCAAAAAAACGACCCCATACCGGAGCAAACTGTCCAAAAGCATAGCTTTTCCAGCAGGTCCCTGCGTTACCCTGCCTTAGCAAGGGTCCCTCCACGTTATGTCCTTCATGCGTGTTTCCCCACATAGGATCTACCTAGATTTCCGGGGTGGGATTTCCGGTCGCACATAGTTAATTTGCACCCAATATCCGCCTTGGTGTATTAATTGACGCTGTTTTTGGCATATCTTCTCAAAGTAGCTATTTTTTAATATGGACTCCTTTGACAATCTCGAGAAAACTACTTTTGACCATCTTGACGTGGTGGAAGACGTCGATCACTCCAGGTGTCTCAGTCCAGAACATGAAGCCTACCTTTTGGAGAGACATGGCACTACAGACCTTGACCCACTTCCGTCTATGGACCCCAAGCAGCCCTTGAATTGGCCCCAGTGGAAGAAGAATTGTATCTTAGCCTTAGATGCTTTTTCCATCATGGGTGGTACCTTTTATGCCGCTGGTTTGGCACCTGCTTATACATCATTTGTGGAGCAGTATGGAATCACCATGAACCAGGCTGCTTACCTTACAAGTGCTCAGATTTGTACCGCTGGTATTGTTCCCTTGTTCTGGGTGCCATTAATGAACACTTATGGTCGTGGTCAGTTCTTGTTTTTCGGTGCTATAGCTATGACGGTGATCAACATAGGAAGTGCCTTTTGTGAAAGCTATGCAACTCAAATGCTCACAAGAGTGTTGTTTGGTCTTTTCACTGCTTTGCCTATTGCTACAGGTCCATTTTTCGTTCGTGAAATGTGCTTTTATAACGAAAGAGCCACGAGAAACGGTATTTGGACACTTTTGCTTGTTATAGGTACACCTTTAGGTCCATTTTTGTCCGGATTTATTGTCCAACACGCTGGCGTGAAGTGGATGTTCTATTTTTATGCGATTTTATCCGCAACAACTGCCGTTGGGTGGTTTTTTGCTGATGAAACACTCTACGATCCTGAGAAAACCACCAATAAATGGGTTCCGAGGAAAGCACACTTGAATTGGCGCCAATTCTATGCTCCATTTAAGCAATTTGCAAGTATTGATGTTTTGTTGGCTTCTGTTGGTATCGCTGCCATTTTTTGCTACGCAAACATCTCTCTTATTGTCATGTTGCCTGCTACCATGGCAGAGCTCTTTAATCTTGATGCACAAGGCACAAGTTTGCAATATATTGCACTCATTATTGGTACAGCTATTGGAGAATTGCTTGCTGGTCCGGTCTCTGATCGCCAATTGGCCTATATGAACAAGAAACGCAATAATAAGCACGTTAGCGTTGATCGCTTGTGGCATGCTTATACTGGGTACATTCTCTGCATTGTTGGTCTAATTGTGTGGGGTAATTATATGGACAAAGCCACTCCGGGACATTGGACGGTGAAACCACTTATTGGAGCAGCTATATCGTCTGCTGGGTGCCAAATTGGATTGACTGTGTTGACATCTTTTGCTATTGATACAGCACCAACGCAAGCAACAGAAATTGGGTTGTATATCACGCTTACAAGACAAGTTTTCGGGTTTACGGGTCCTTTTTACTTCCATCATCTTTTCCTGGACATCGGATTTGCCAATTCAAGTTACGTTATGTCTGGAATCTTGGCTTTTTCTGCGATTCTCATGGTAATTCTTCATTGGTCTCGACTTCAGCAGGTATGAGGTTGACATCTCTGTATATTGACATTTAAATGGATTTCAATGACTTATAATTGCAATTTAACGAATTTTCTTATAATCAATTTACTTCTCACAATTGTTTATTGTCATATTCATCGTGTAAGTGTCACCTTTTGTATCCACCTTCTCATCTAAATCAAGTTCGCAAGAGCCACCATCAATGCGGCACCAGAAAGCTCAAATTTGGAGCCAAAGTTTACCAGAGCAGTAGAAACGCTAGTAGTGGAATTTCCACTCTCTAAAGTACTTGCTGATGCTTCAATAGACTCGGATGAGCCAGAAGAAGTCTCAGATTCGGCAACTGAGCTTGTAACCAGCACCTCAGAACTCACAGCAGCACCATTAGCAGAACTAGTGATAGCTTCTGAATGGTCATGATCGTGGCTTTCAGTTTCCAGGTGACTATGGTCATGTTCATCCTCGTCATCATGAGCATGACTATGAGAAGTCTCCGATGACTCTGAGGTCACTGTAACCGAGGCAGATCCATGAGCATCATCCTCAGTAACAAACAAAACCTCATCTTCGTCGTCAAGGTAGCAGTATGTCTCAGTTCCATGAGCATGACAGCTGGTGTAGCTCTCTGGGGCACTGGTAGAAACCGGTGCTGGGCTCACATAGCCTTCATTACCAGAAACGTCCACACAGTAGTAAGTAGCACCGTGGAAATGGCAGTCTGTGATATTGCTAGCTTCAGTAAGGGCTGCAAGAGCAAGTAGGATGAGAGAGTTCAACATATTTATTACGTTTTTGAGTGTTTAACTGAGACTTAAAGTCTCATTCATGCCATATATATTGACATCGCCAAGAGAATCCATTAACCACTATAGTTTGAGGTTTCAGCGGAATTTATGTGCTCATGCCCAATTTATGTATCTAATTAATTCGTCCTGCAAGAAAACCTGTCGTAATTCTCGAGATCTCGAGACAATGGGTAACCACCAGATGCGCATATCAATGGGCCATAGTTAGTGGGACTAAACCACGCACAAAGGCTTATATAAGTATTTATATGGGTTTCATCTTATAGGAAATTCATTGAATTATGGTTTTTTGCATTTTTTAATTCACTTTTTTTTTCTTGGTAGGCCACATTTCTCGCTTGTTAAAAAAGTACGGTGATGGTTATGGAAATATCTTGGCAGTCTTTATAAGTAGTATTTTCCATGGCATTTTCGTCGGGAGAAAAGGTGTAAAACCACTGAAATGAGGTTATTTGTTCTTTTTAACTTAGCATTGACTGCTTGGGCAAGTTCGGTCACTGACTGTCATGCCCATGGAAGCACCTACTACTGTGTGAACACTGATGGAGAAGAAGGCTCCATATCTCCGTTTCCAACTGGCTCATCAACTCCAGAAAGCTACACAAGCTGTCATAAACATGGCCTGCAAACTTACTGTATGTCTGGAGACGATGAGGTGCTTTTTGTGCTCGAGGCACTGACCACTAGTTCTTCTGAGTCTTCAGCAATTGCATCGTCTGTTGCATCGACAATTGCTTCGACAACTGACACTTCTGGAATTTCTAGCTCTTCTTTAGCGGCTTCTGCACTGATAACAAGCATTTCTGTTCAAACTACGGCGATTACCGAGTGTCATCTTCATGACTCTACTCAATACTGTGTTGATGGAAATGGAAATGAAGGTTACATTTCTCCAGCTCCAACCGGCTCTCAAACTTCAATTTCAAGCTATACAGAATGTCACGTCCATTCTAGTGCTACACATTGTGTTAATGGAGACATTGAAGTGATGTTTTTGGTGGAAGTTGCAACTTCTTCATTGAGCTCTACAACTACTTCAAGTTCAAGCTCAAACTGTCATTACCACGCCGGAGTTGAACACTGTGAGGATGACGATTCTGACGATGAAACAACCTGTGAAAAAACACAAAGAGACTATAACATCAAAGTCAGAATTGGGACATTGTTTGCAGTTTTAGCCACTAGTGTCATTGGAACTTTCCTTCCAATTTTCATCAAGAGCATCGGGATGGCTACATTGGACGGAACCATCATTATGTTCTTCAAACAGTTCGGAACAGGTGTTGTTCTTTCTACTGCATTGGTTCACTTGACCACACATGCTCAATTGATGTTTTCCAACTCTTGTGTGACGTTGCATTACGAGTCTACATCGACTGCAATCATCATGGCTGGTCTCTTTATTGCATTTGTCGTGGACTTTGCATTTGCTCGGTATTTGGCTCTTAAAAGAGACCAAATGACTCCAAACTCAGATCAAAATGAGCCAGATTCGGAAAAAGAGAATAGTGTTGCTTCTTTGGAGCAAGAGGTTCCAGAATCTTTGAACGAGAGCCAATCCAAGATGTCTGTGCTCCTTTTGGAGGCCGGTATTGTGTTCCATTCTGTTCTCATTGGTGTCACTACTGTAGTCGCCGATGACTCTTACTACATTACGTTATTTATTGTCATTCTCTTTCATCAAGCGTTTGAAGGTCTTGCTTTGGGATCTAGAATTGCTGAATTGAGTAATTTGTCCATTTGGGTGCAAATGGGTATGGGTATGTGTTTCGCTATTACGACGCCAATTGGTATGGCAATTGGTACTGGTGTTGTACACAGCTTCAATGGAAACAGTCCAAGTACAATCATTGCAATTGGAGCTTTAGACTCGCTTTCTGCTGGAATTTTGCTTTGGGTTGGCCTTATAGAGATGTTGGCACATGATTGGTTGAAGGGTCCACTTTTGAACGCTGGAATCTTGAAGATCCTCATCTCTGGTGCTGGTTTAATTGCTGGTATGATTTTGATGAGTTTCCTAGGTAAGTGGACTTGATTTTCATGGGATCCATGTATATCACTATATCTCGAAAGATTGAGTAATTTAATAATGAAGGTTACGCAGTATTTGTTCGGTACAAGTAGTTGCATATAATGGAAAGGTTGCAAAATTTGATAATTACGGAATTGGCTTTGATTTTTCTCTTTTCTTTGGTAAGTTTTCTCTCTATCTTATCATCTGGGGGCACAATCTCGTGAATTCCGCTTCTTGTGAGTCACCTAAGCTGAAAAGAGATAAAAATACCGATTTTCGGAAGACCTCTCGCGATATTCGGAATACCTCTTGCGATTTCCCGTGAATTTAGCCAAGATCTTTTTAGAATAACCCAATTTGTCCTGTGTAATTAGTGAGTTAACTGTTTATGGTCCCTGTCCCTGCGCAAGATAACGCACGAGCTTATCAGTAGGTGCCCTCGGAAAAAACCACATACACATCCGGGGGTGTTTTGGTCCCCCACACTTATATCCGGTCATTTCTTATCGTACCCACTAAACCTTTTTCCCGATATCCTGGGTTTTTTAACCTGGAAAGCTACCATACTTTGGATCTCATCATATTTCACCCCAAATACACCTATCGAACCCAACCAATATGACAGTTGTCGCTCCAAAATACAAGGAAATCGCCCTCAAGAAGCGTAGTCTTCGTGATGCCCAGTTTAAGCCAGAATGGTTGATTCCGGTGGACGAATTGCCTCCTCCAAGCACTAAAGATGTTTCTGGCTGGATTGAGAAGTCTGGGAAACTCTCTCTGCAAGAATTGGAGATCACAGAGGCAAGTGCAGAGGCAATAGTCTATAAAATTAAAACCAAGCAATGGACGGCAGTGGAAGTATGCAAAGCATTCTGTCACAGAGGCTCTATTGCCCACCAATTGACCAATTGTCTATCTGAAGTGTTTTTCGAGCAAGCATTGGCGCATGCTCAGGAGTTAGACGACCATCAGGCCAAAACTGGTACTGTGGTAGGTCCGTTACATGGACTTCCCATTGCAATGAAGGACAATTTCAACATTAAGGGTCAGGCTACCACAATTGGCATTGTTAACTTCTGTTTCAACCCAGAAAAGTTCGAAGAAGAGTCTGTTCTTGTGGAAATGCTCAGAGAAATGGGCGCAGTGTTCTATGTCAAGACCAATGTGCCTGTGGCCATGATGATGCCCGAGACAGATAACCATATCTATGGTACAACGACCAATCCCTTCAATAGGTTGCTTTCTGCGGGCGGAAGCAGTGGAGGAAGTGCAAATCTTGCCGCTTTAAGCAATGTCATTGCCATATCTACAGATATCGGAGGAAGCATCCGGATTCCAGCCAGTTACAGCCATGTTTACTCGCTTAGACCGACATTTGGAAGATTTCCAACGTATGGAGCTAGATCTGGGTTGCCAGGCTTGGAATCGGTCAATAGCGTGAATGGTCCCATCTGTACTGACTTGGATACTTTACTGTTCTATTGTAAGACACTTGTGGGTAAAGAACCATGGCTTTATGACCCAAAAATAGTTGAAATCCCTTGGAGACCCGTTGAGCTTCCGGAAAAATTGTGTTTTGCTCTTTTGGATGACGATTTATGGTGTAGACCAACTCCACCTATACTTCGAGGCATGAACATGGTGAAAGAGGCACTCTTAAAGGCTGGTCATGAGGTAATTGAGTGGGAACCAACCGATCACGTTCGATTATCTGAAATCATCACTAGTTTTTTCGTGAGTGACGGTGGTGTTCATGTTAAAAAAGAGGTAGATGAGACCGGAGAACCTTTCTTCCCGTATATGGCCATGTATGGTACCACTCCCGAGAAAAAGGTGTCAGAATTGTGGAAATTACATGTTGAAAGGACCTCTTTGATCAAGAAATACCTTGATAGATGGAACAAAACTGCTGCAAAGACCTCTACAGGTCGTCCAATCGACGGAATTATCATGCCAGCTACCCCATTTGCTGGTAACCCTATTGGAAAGTTTCATGACTACGTTGGATACACTTCGCCGTTCAATCTTTTGGACTATTCGGTTGGAACTTTCCCAGTGACGCGTGCAGATCGAGAAATTGATGTGAAAGAGGCCAGAAGTGAATTTTATTCGAAAACTGATGAGAATATTTGGAAAGACTATGATCCAGAAGAGACCCATGGAGGTATAGTTGGTTTGCAGTTGGTAGGACGCAAATTCCAAGAGGAAAAAGTAATTGAGATGATGGGAGAGGTTGCTAAGGCACTTGAGGAGGCTAAGTTGTAGTGTATGAAATTTTTAAACGAAAAAAAAGCCTTTTTTTGACGTATGTACGTCTTTGTAGCTTTACGATAGTATAGTAGCGCAAATTACACCACTTATTCTCGTCGAAAAGAGCCAAAATTTGACTATGTGAATGTGGGAGATTCATTTGACCCAAAAATCAATTCATTTCATATTTTTAAGCCTCCTGTTTCGATATTTCCTCGGGTTATCTTACTTCTTCGAGATCCGAGGGTCCGGGGCCACGTCAAAGCCTTATGCGACTTCCGAGCATATCATCGGACGGCTTTACCTAATGTGACATCGTAACTTCCTATTTAAATGATCCCATTTCCACCCATTCCGACCACACATCCCAGCTAATCATGCTACCTAAAAAAGTTAGGGAACTCTTATGGGGCCCTAAGTCATCCAATCCGGAAGAAGTCCGGTTGCTTTTCAAGATCGACGTGTTCGTTCTCTCCTTCTGCTGTTTACTATATTGGGTCAACTACTTAGATAGGCTCAACTTGAGTAATGCCTACGTTAGTGGCATGAAAGAGGATCTTAATATGAAAGGTGATGATTTCAACTTGATCAATACGTGCTTCAATGTTGGATACATCGTGGCGTTGATCCCACACAACTTGATCTTGCTCAAAGTCCGTCCTCGGTACTGGTTACCCTTCTGTTCGTTTGCCTGGGGCTTACTTACATTGGGAATGTATAAGGCAACTTCTTTTAAGCAGTTATGTGTTATTCGATTCTTCCAGGCCACTTTTGAGGCGCTGACTTTCACTGGATGTCACTTACTATTGGCATCTTGGTATACCGAGGCTGAATTGGCTAAAAGAACCGCTATTTTCACGTCAAGTGGTTTAATTGGCAATATTTTCTCCTCTACGATGCAAGCAGCCATTTACGAGAATATGGATATGAAAAACGGCCTCGCTGGATGGAGATGGTTATTCATTATTGACTTCCTCATCACGGTACCTATCAGTATCTATGGGTTGATCTTTTTCCCAGATACACCAGAAACATGTAAGGCATTCTACTTCAATGAGAGGGAAATTGAGCTTGCTAAAGGCAGATTGAAAGTTAGAGAACATACGGCGTTCGATTGGTCCATTATGAAGCGTGTTTTGGGAAGATGGCATTGGTACTTGTTTTCGTTCCTTTGGGTACTTGGTGGAGAGAACGAATCGTTTGCAACAAACTCATTATTCGCTCTTTGGCTCAAAAGCTTCGGTTATTCTGTTCCTGAGAGAAATCACTACCCTATGGGCGTTTATGCTGTTGGAGTGTTGGCCAATTTCATACTATGCTACTATATCGATGCTTCTAAGGGAAAATACCATTGGAGAGCAGGTCTAATAATAGCAGCTGTGATGCTTATATCGACTATTTTACTTACAACTAATCCACTTTCTAAGGGACACGTTTTTGCTGGTCATTACCTTAGTGGATTTGCCTATGCGGGTCAACCAGTGTTCTTTGCATGGGCTAACGTTGTCTGTTATAATGATTTGGAAGAAAGAGCGGTTGTTCTTGCTTCTATGAACATGTTCAGTAATGCAGTCAATGCATGGTGGCTGTTGCTATTCTATGGAGCCTCTACAGCTCCAAAATTCAAGAAGGGTTTGTATGCAATGTTTGCTACCGTCATTGCTAGTGCTATTGTGGTTTGCATCATGAGATATCTACAATTGAGAGACGAAAAGCAACAGGAAGCTTTACCGGTTGGGGTAGAGGAATGTGAAGATATTGACTCGACGACAAAGGATCATAAGGATGTCAATGTGACTGCTATTGAGTCAGGAGCATCGTGAAGGCTGAGTTGAAAGAGGTAGGCACTTAAGCTCAATCTTTTGATCCGAAACAATGGAGAAATGGAGTGTAAACTCGAGAGGAGTTGGTTGATTTTCAATTTGCACCCAAGATTCTGAGTGCCTACTAAATTTCATGCAATATGTGCCCTCTCCGACAATGTCCCCAAGAATTCCAACTCTTTACCACTGAGATCTAGAGAACACCAACAGTTCTCATTATTATAGGCTTCTATAATCTTAATAGGCGAGAGACAGAGCTGCTCGCCTCGTTACGACTAAATATTACATTAACGATTGATAATGCTAGAACACTTCAAACCACTCTTGTAAGCCTCGTGGGGTTCTTTCTGACAGGCTTCCAGAATAAGTCACCCCATACCCCATCCCAATTAATTGCACATAAATAGATTTCATGCACATGATCAGCATGCTTAATGCCCGCTTTCTGCCTTACACTCGTGCAGTTGGCGCGCAAATTTCATGGACTTATCCCCTAAACAATCCTACGAGGATATGAAATTTCACCTGGTTACGAACCCCGAAAGAGCTAATTTCAGTTGTTCGGGGCTAAAGATGCTTCACTGATCAAAGTTGGATTCTTCAACAAAAATATCGAAAAAAATTATTGAGAATCTAGAGCCGTGCCTAGTGTGAGTGACTAAACCGGTCAAGGTGTGTACTTGCATAACGGCAAGAGATGTTTACGCATGCAGCAGCCCTACCACACCAGTATGGAACGTAGTTAGTATTTCAAGCAACGAACAAATTTCGAGTATTCTATGCTTTCGCCAAATATATCAAATGTTCTGGTATTTATATAGTGCTCTGTAGCTTGTTATTTGCAGCATTTTGGACTTTAAACGGCCAAATATGAAATACGGCTAAGAAGTGGCTTCGTTAATACATACGAGTGTCTAAGCCACATAAACTCTGTCAAAATACGGCTAGCAACATCTCGAGAGCGAATTGCAAATCAATAGAGGGACATCCTTGACTTTAACGAGATGGAACTTCTTTTCATCTTAATCGTGCTTGCATTTATACATGGTTTTCAAACATAACGCGTCTACATTGCAACTTACATAACTGCGGATCCTCTTTAAGGTTTAAGGTAAAAGTGTAAGAAGAAGTAGGTTGGCCGATCAACACGTATCTAATAAAAGTTCACAATTTTCTCTTATCTGGAGAAAATCACTCCAGTCTTATTCGATTCATCCAATGCCGAGCTCACCTTCGTTTCTTCGCTCATCAAGGCAAAGAGTTTTTGTGGCAGCTGCCGTCTGTATCGTCATAACAGTCGGATTGTTGATTCATTTTTATCCAAAAATAGAATACAGTCCCAGTTCGATAAGAATTCTGACCCCTTCATTGTCTCATTCGTTCATTACTGGCAAGAAAAAACCAGAGGAAATTATCGAGGAAGAGCCATGTGTTGCAGAACCCACAGTTGTTATCCCCAGACCAAAATTTGATGTAGGGAAGAAGATCGCATATATATCCAGACATGTGGGTACTACTGCAGACTTCAAGTTCATGGCAAATGGTCTCCAATTGGAAAATGTTGATTATTACGACTCAAATAAATGGTACCCATTCATATCCACAAAAGACGAATTTCTGAAAATTATAAAAGACGGGATTGTCAGTGATATCTGCTCGAAATATGACTCGATCTTCATTTCTGATAGCTTGGCAGACGGTTGGGCATTTATTATGGACGGAGAACAGAAATGTAAGAATGTTGTATTTGTCGTTACTAATAGGTTTGATTTTGCTGTGAAGGGTGATGAAAAACGCCTTTATCATGCCGATTTTAACAGGGCATTGAATCGGGAAGACGAGTACCGTACTCATATCATCACCAATAACCCTTTTGAGATAGAGTTTATGAGATACCGAGGCATTGAAGTCTCTAAAGACCATGAATATCCACTTATCAGGCCATTTGGATCTACTGATGTTGAAGCAAAGGGTGATATCAACGAAGAACCACCTTGTCTTCTTATTGCCAGAGTCAGTCAAGATAAGCACCTTATGCATGACTTAGTCAAAGAGAATACTGGTCATGAGTGTAAAGTTTTGGATGGACATTATGGTGGACCTCGTACTTTGAGCAAATATCGTTCAATTGTGGTTCATTTGCCTTACCAGGTCTCCATCATGAAGATGTGGGAAAATCTTGCTTATGGAGTACTTATGGCTATTCCATCGCCAGAATTTTATACTGAAATCTGTACCAAAAATAACTGTCCACAAAAAGGTGATGCTTTTGCCACTAAAAACGTCATTGGTGACGACTGGTATAAGTTTATCGAGTTCTATTTGCCTGGTTGGGAACAATGTTTTGTTCAATTCAGCTCATGGGACCAACTAAAGGAAATTCTCGAGAAAAAGCATTACATTCAGGATATTAATGTTTGCAGAGACAAAATGCTTGATTTGAGAAGTGAAAACTTGCAAAAGTGGAAGATGTTCTTGGAGTCCATTCAGTGAGCCATTAGTCTACTTAGGCGGTGCTAAGGTAATATGGGAAATAATAGTGAAAGAGACATGGAAAATATTTAATTCTGATTCTTTTTCTTCTAAAGGAAAGAAAATAGCCAAAATTACCTATTTAAGTATTCTTATCCCAATATCTCGATTTTTCGATTTTTCGTGCTGCTTTTGGTGGTTCCAGTTTATAGTATTTTCGCAATCTGTATCTGATTTCTCATAATGAAAGATAGGGTACGAAATATAACAGTTCACACAAAAATACCAAAATCACATAAATTACACAATTTACGAAAACATTAAAGACGAAATAGTCATGACCTGGGACTGAAGAATTTTTGCGCTTTCAATGGAAATGTTTGTATTTTGCCCTTTCTGATACCCCCTGAGTCAGGTGTGTATCGCTCATATCCATCCATCCCTTATGTCACTTGAGTTACTTTTCTTGTTGCATTCCGAAACCCAATTCATCAATTTACTTTGAATTTCCTAGTCTGGCAGATTTATAGTCCAATGGGTGAAAACGTTGTCAACTTTGAATTTAAAGTAATTCCATTGTACCGAACATCTGCAAGGGCGCGAATGCGCATGGGATTGATCGACGTTTCAGTGTTCGGTGCATTACGAGCGTAGAGGAAGCAACTATGAAGAAATCAAGTTGAACATTACCATTAATGGCAAATTTTCTATCCATTGTATCTTCTTGCTCTTTCTGAGACATTGCCTTGCGTTTTTAATCATCTTCATCGGTACTGAAAAACCAATGGGTCATGCTTTAGTAGTCTGGTACATAATTTATATACAGAGTCCTACAGATTGTAAAAAATTCCCACCAATCTACGAAGTTGGGAAGTGTCTTTAATTTACGAAAAAGCGGAAGTATTATCGCAGTAAAGAAGACATTCGTGGGATTTGTGACTATTCAATTAGGAACACACGATTCATGTGTAGAATTAACATAGATACAATTCTCCTTCGAGGGTAGATTTAAGAATAAGGATTTGGAAGTTAGAGCGGCGATATTGGTAGACCGGAGCTAAATTTTTAATGCCTTGGATCTTCCCTGAAGAAGAAACTGATTCAAACATATCCAAATGTTCCAGGGATCGAGTTTATCAATTTCTCTCTTTCTGACTTCGGTAATAAACATGACACTCATCAAGCATGGGTTATGCTTGTTCTTCTTGATTATCTTGAAGCTTTTCACTGAATCTTATTGCTCGTATCATCTTTCTTGGTGATTCTGTTTATATTTGCTACCCCTTAGAATCAAAATCAGAACGTAGTGATATCTTCTCATGCTTCAGTAATTTCAATCCACGTTTGGAAATCTTTACTGTCATTCTGGTGTATTATGCACCGGGAACTTGCTTTCTTCTCAACCATACATGGCTTTCACATCAGGACATTGCCCATTTCTTCGTCGGAGCACCAAGAATTTTAACATCTTTCCGTCTTAAAAGTTTCCACAAAACACGTTTACAACGGTTAAATATTATTGGCAAAAGACATAATGTCACAATAAAACGGTTCGAAATGTTTTCAGATGAAAAAGCAGATAAAAAAATTAAGGAGGCTTCACAGAGATCCGATTGATCCCTAAAGCTGTCTTCAAAAAATATAAACTTCAAACTCCTTGCCTGGGGCTTCAAGCTGAGCGACTACGTCCTGGCACCTAACGCCGATGGTTTGTGTTCTGCCCCTGTCCAACATTCTTCTTTCCATAGTTGCTTGAATTCTCCACATTCCCTTGGACCCTCTCCAGTGACGTCTGGAGGTGCAAAAACAATTCAAACCATCCGCTCAATTCCTAAATTCGACTTGTAGGTTGACATTATTCCAGAAAGGGAACACTGCATCAAGTCGCATGAATGTTATTGCAGCTGGCAGAGCATGCAAAAAGAAATGAACCACGCCGAGATTTAGAAACCGATGGCCGCCCATGTTAAGAACAAAGAAACTCAAAATCTTATTTCGATTGTTCTCGGGATCTTACAAGTAAGTTGTCAAGATTACGAAGATGATGTCATTTTCAGGTGAACGACGTTTTTTTGTAGGGATCAAACTTCAAATCCGCTTCAACAAATTTTTCGACAGTAATGTAAGCTGAACTAAAAGAACGAACCATTTTGTAAAAAGGCACCACCAGCTAATATATGCCAAGCGTATTGAACGACCAGAGCACTTGAATGGGTCGGTCAATACCAAATACGAGACGTAGGGTTACTGTCACCCCACTCCGATGAACAATGGATCGGAAACTTGCTGGTTTGACCCATTTCCTCGTGTCAGTCATCGTTGAGCCCCTCTCTTGGAGAGCTCAATTGAGATTTACGGAGATGCAGTGAACTAGACGCATTCGCCCAATTTTTGCACTGTGACTTTTAAAAATTATGCAGCAAAAACCGAGGCGTAGTCGAACTCCAGAAAATGTGGCATTTCTCACGTTTTCGTCACTTTAGCACCTCGCTTCGTGTATAGGTCTGCAGCGTTTCTTCGTTTAGTGCGACTTATGCAAAGTGATACCAAAACATCCGGAATTGTCCACTTCCAGCACGCATTTAATGATCATGTGCGTAGGACGCCTCAGAAAATTGATTATCACCGGTGTAACAATAGGCGGGGACCGAGTGGCATATCCAATCGGTGGAATAGAATACTTGTCCTTGCTTGATTGAGCTGGAAACGCGTATTTACAATGATTAGGGACTAAAACCCGGGGCAATAACATTAAATCCGTGCTCCTTATGACACTTCAATCTTGCATTCACCAATAGGAGTAGGTGAGACTCGGCAACTCGGTCAAATGCACCCTTATTGCGTTAAACAGGGTCGTGTACGCAATTTTCGGACGCAAGTGCTCCAAACAGCAGCCAAGCCTGGTTGAGCTCGAAAAATATATTCACTGGCCCCACATGAAATGTGAAAATGGCGTAAATAACTCAACGCGAATAGATTTGCCAGAAAGTAGATTCTTATCACTTCAACGAGCTCCATGACGTATAAATTGAAATGCCGAGAGATAGATTTTCTATTAAACAATCAGATCGTTCTCTCGATCGATGTTAAACAATCGGAGATTAACAAAGAAAACCTTTCAACGAGTTTAATTTTATTGAGGTGGTGGAATGCACTTAGTCCAATTTCAGCACGAAAATGGCAGCTTTTACCACGAATGTAACCATAATACACGCTATAGCCCACCGGGCATAGACAGCTGCACCCGGCAAATACTGCATGAACGCGCATTAGGTTGATGCGTTACTGGCTCTAAAGTGGCAGCAATTAACAGGCGGACTTGCGTATTCCAGGGTCCGTTCCCACGTATTTTTATGACAAGGCTGTGAAAATTCACCGCATCAATCGAATCAAATTGAACCAAAAAACATTTTTTGAAAGAGATAAAATTAATAAAACTTTGAATTGGGTAATAAATCGCCGACAATCGGATCGAAGTATAACATAGAGCTTCGATTCTCGTACTTTCGAAACCACAAGGTAAATTTGTCTTGAGCACCGCCTCGCACTATGGTTTACATTGTGAAAAACCAGAAAATTGAGTTCCGGCGGGCTTCGTCCATTTTCAATAGCGCGTAGCTGTTCTTCGAACAATAAGATGCAGCTATTGTTGTAACCAAACCAAACAAGACAGAACGATCCGCAATTTTGATTGTTCGCCCTCGTCAAGAGAAATCGTCACAGCTTAGCTGGCTGAGTGCCAAATAGCTCGAATCCTCATGTTATCAACCTCTCAACCCAATTGCTCTCAAGGGTAAACCACTTGCAGCTACACCGTAACGAGTGTGGCTGTTTTTAGCAACGCATTGAGCTCACACTTTTCTCTTTTGGGATTTTACCTTTCAAATAGGGTAATTGACATGCATGCCTTGCGTCAAAAAATACGCACATACATGATGCATGGGCTCCATGCTGCATGAGTTTGCTGAGGACGTTCTTTCGCAATTCATAAGTATATATATCTAACTTGAAATGCCCCTAAAAATTCTCTCCAAGAAGCAGACGACTCACTGAAATGAATTGGCTCAAATTCATCGCACCATTCTTCCTTTGGTGTTCTGTTTTTGCATTGGACATCACCTCCAACACTGTGGTGACTTCCATTGTCAATTTGCAGCTTGGCAGTCTTAATATCCATTCTGATGCTTACTATTCCATTGTGAACAACTTGTTGACTACTATCACTGGTAGTTTGAACGTTTACAGCGGCGGTGCGTTTTACGTCACCTCCACTAACAGTCTTGCTTCCAGTGTTACCTTGACCTCTGGTACTATCACCATCAATGGTGACCTTGCATTTAACTCCACCCGTGCTAACGTTGTCAGCAACTATGACATGGTTTCCATTGGTGCTTTCACTAACAACGGTAACATGTGGATCGGTATCAGCTCTTACTCCCTTGTTAGCCCTATTACTCTTGGTTCTGCTACAACCTGGACTAACAACGGTATGATCTACCTTAGACAAGAGTCTGGTGTTTCCTCTGGTATTACCATCAGTAATGTCTTGGGAACGGTCACAAATGACGGTGTTATCTGTCTTTACAACTTGGAATGGGTTCAAACCACTTACATCAGTGGAAGCGGTTGTATTAACGTCATGAGTGATGCTACTTTGCAAATCGAAATCGGCTCTTACACCGTTTCCACCTCGCAAACCATTGCATTGACTTCTTCCTCCTCCACTTTGAGTGTGTTTGGCTTGGCTTCTACCCTCACTGGTTCAAACACCTACACCGTTGTTGGTTTCGGAGATGGTAACGTCATTGCTGTCAACACTGGTTTCACTACTTACACTTACTCAGACTCCACTGGTATTTTGACCCTTTCCTTCTTCCTTGGTTTGTTCACCCTTCACTTTGACATCGGTACTGGTTACACCAGTCTGGGATTCAGCACCAACGGTATTTTGAAGGCAGGTACCAAGATTTACTACTCTTCTACCAGTCCAACCACCATTCCATCTTCCTGTTTGTGTGAGGTTTTCCCAGACCCACCAACAACTGCTGTTTCCTCTTCTGTTGTTTCCAGCTCAACTGTGGCTGAGTCTTCAAGCACTGAAGCTTCTTCTTCGAGCGAGATTTCCTCTTCCAGTGAGGCTTCCTCTACTGAGATTGCATCCTCCTCTAGCGAGGCTGAATCCTCTTCTACCGAGGCTTCCTCTTCGAGCGAGTCCTCTTCTACTGAGGCTTCTTCCTCGAGCGAGTCCTCCTCCAGCGAGTCTTCCTCTACTGAGGCTTCGTCTTCTTCTACTGAGGCTTCTTCCTCGAGCGAGTCTTCCTCTACTGAGGCTTCGTCTTCTTCTACCGAGGCTTCCTCTTCGAGCGAGTCCTCTTCTACTGAGGCTTCCTCTTCGAGCGAGTCCTCTTCTACTGAGGCTTCCTCTTCGAGCGAGTCCTCTTCTACTGAGGCTTCTTCCTCGAGCGAGTCCTCCTCCAGCGAGTCTTCCTCTACTGAGGCTTCGTCTTCTTCTACTGAGGCTTCTTCCTCGAGCGAGTCCTCCTCCAGCGAGTCTTCCTCTACTGAGGCTTCGTCTTCTTCTACCGAGGCTTCCTCTTCGAGCGAGTCCTCCTCCAGCGAGTCTTCCTCCACTGAGGCTTCATCTTCTTCCACCGAGGCTTTGTCTTCAAGCGAGTCTTCCTCTACTGAGGCTTCGTCTTCTTCGAGTGAGTCCTCCTCCACCGAGGCGTCTTCCTCTAGCGAGTCCTCCTCCACCGAGGCTTCCTCTTCTACTGAGGCTTCCTCTTCTACTGAAGCTTCCTCCTCAAGCGAGTCATCCTCCACTGAGTCCACAACTACGGGTGTTGTTATCTGTCGTAGAGATGATACTGACTGTGTGTCTTTGACTGAGTACACTACCACCTGGACTTCTACTTTGTCTGATGGCTCTGTCGAGACTGATTCTGGTATCGTTATTGTCACTACCAGCTCTGATGGTGCTCTTTACACCACCACTTCCGAGTTCCCACACTTGACTACTTACACCACTACTTGGACCACCACTAACTCCGAGGGAGTTACCGAGACCGACTCTGGTGTTGTTATTGTTACTACTAGCTCTGATGGCTCAGTGTACACCACTACCTCTGAGTTCCCACACTTAACTGAGTACACCACCACTT